>OY728138.1:1537675244-1538275244 GCA_963277665.1 Viscum album
TTGGCGACGTCCAGAGATATGAGGTACAAGTGTGGATCACCGCTAGAGGGAGTCTACACTTGGCTTCTGCGACGCAACGATGGATCACATCGAAAACGTGATCGAGAACATCAATGAAGAAAGAATGCCCAAAAGGTATTTCTTTATAATTAATTAAATTAATTATAATCAACCTGTAACGATCCTTGTTTGTGGTTCCGGGATAAACCATCTTCTTTGTCTTTTTCTATGATTCGATCCGTGGAGACTGGCATTTATCGTCGTATTGATCCCGGATTGATCATTGCTAATGAAAAAAATCCAAGTGGGCACATCCACCCACACGCTTCCGCTGCGCCCGAAACCTTCAAATGGTATCAGAGTGAGGTTACAACGTTGATTATAGTTATTTAATTTTCGTTGATAATTTACGCATTCATATTTGATTCAATTCGAAATAAATCGTTCTATAAATCTGAATTAACGAGATCTATTCTTCCTCCTTCGTTTCTCGATTCATATCATAGAAAATACCTTTTAATTTTAATTTTGATTAAAATAAAAACGAGGAACTCATCCGGAGGAGCCTCTCTTTCTATCTGTACAACACGGGATTACACAACGTGTAATTAAAACTACACGCCATGTACTTAGGTTCAACAAACCGGCATTGGTCCACCAAACCACCCTGTGTGAATTGATTATGCCTAAGTTTTAATCACGCCGTGTTGACCAGAATTGAACGGCGCGTGGAAACCGGAATACATGGCGTGTATGTTGGAGCAACACGTTGTGTAGTCCGTTCCGACCCAGGTGAAACCGTGTACAAAGATAAGACACATACCGCGTACACGGGATCGCCAGGACGGTTACCGCATAACTAGTAAGTACACGCCGTCTATGATTCATCTATACGCCGTGTACTCTAAAATTTACAAAGTACAAAAAACACGCCAAAGCCCCGGCGTGTACTTTGGATAAAGGGTGAAAAGAAAAATACACGCCATGTAATTATAAACTACACGCCGTTTACTTTCCAGAAATGGAATTTCACCAGGTTTCCTCCAATGTACAAAGACCCATACAAGGAATATGGATGAGAATAATCTCAAGGAAATTCAGAAAGGAATTTAAGATAAATAATTGATTAATTATAATATCATAATTAATTGAATTCGAGCGCGTCTTATCTTAAATAAAAGAACGATTAAAAGAATTTGAATTCTAAATATGCGTAAATGTCGTTGCATACTATGGATGATCATGAGCTAGACCAAAGACCCTTTGTATGTGTATGGTTTCATTTAAATTTATTTAATTTAAATTTGTTGGCCTGCGAGCCTTCTTCCAATAAAATGTAGGGCCTACATGCCCATGATTTCTTTAATGTAAACCCATGTATTGGAGGATCTCCCAAGCCAAAGGAGTCGGTTCAAATCCCAAAGCCGAGGCGAAACCGACACAAGAAGATACAAAGGTGGACAGGTGGGATCTGCAAAACATGAACCATCAGGTTCAAGGTGTTTTCCCTAGGTCAGGGTTAGCTTATCAAAACCGCTAGATAAGCTAACCAAATAGAAGCTCATGATCATGCCATATTATTTTATTTCTGTCTGATTTCATGGTTTATTTATTATGCATGTTTTGTCGCGATCAAATAATTAATAAAATGAACAAGCATGCAAAGATGGAATAAAATAAAAACCGGAATATGCGTAAACATTATCAGAACATGGTTAATCACTTAAGCAAGCATCACTTAATATTAACAAGCATGTGATAATGCAAAGATACGCATAAAGAATAAAATCCCTCAAATACCATATTAAGTCAGACCAAGCCTTCCGTTACTTGATTAAGGGAAAGACTCAATAAAACTATGTGTTTGACCAACCCTTGTTGGGACACTTAATTTTATAAAGGAAGCCCTTATGAAAGGTTTCGGGTTGACTTAACCATATTACATCAAGAGAAGTATCCCTTGCTAGACTTGATGTAATATTGGAGGCAAGAGTTGAGGAAATCCAAGTCAGGATTTCAGGATTGGGGAGTCCACTCAACATATCAAGGAACTGTAAGCTCATAGTTGGCAAAGACCCGCCTACCTAAATACCTTCAAATAGCTTGACCAACCCTTTTTGGGGATATGCGAAGGGAAATATGGACCCTTGCCACTAGAATGTCAAAGCAACTGGACATTCCGAGTTCAATGGTGAGGTCCATTGGGACTTGATAAAATAGTGGGAGACTTAATAAAATTTATTATTTCTCATAAAATGTAATCAAGAAAGTATTGATGAATTTGCTCTTTTAAATTGTAGAATCAATATGAAAAACACATCAACCAAATTTTCTCTACGATCAATTCTGGATAAAGACAACATCCTCACTGGCAGTAACTTTCAGGAATGGTTTAGGAACCTTCGGGTTATCCTACACCATGAACGGAAGTTTTACATGCTGGAGTCCTCACTTCCTGATTCTCCTACCCCAGGGGCAAGTGATGAAGATTTCCTAGTCTATGATCAACATTTGAACGATGATCTCGACGTTCAATGTTTGATGTTGTCATCTATGTCTAGTGAGCTCATGAAGTCTCATGAAGACATGGATGCCTACAGCATGCTCGAGCACCTCCGTGGTTTATACCAGGAAAGAGCAAGACAGGAAAGGTTTGAGATCTCCAAGGCTCTGTTTCAGAGCAAGCTTGGAGAGGGTGCCCCAGCTGGGCCTCATGTAGTCAAGCTCATTGGCTACATTGAGCGCTTGGAGGTTCTAGGGTTTAAACTCCCTGAAGAACTGGGTACTGATCTCATTCTCGCATCAATCCCCCAGAGCTTCTCAAACTTTGTTGTTAATTTCAACATGAACAATATTGAGAAGTCTCTATCTGATCTTCTTATCCTTATTCACCAAGTGGACAATGACATGAAGCATGAAAATCCTTCTGTCCTCATGGTGAATAAAAGGAAAGGGAAGGAAAATAGATTTAAGCCCAAAGCTTCTTCAAGGCCTTCCAAGAAAAGGAAGATCAAAGGGGAGGAAAAGGAACAGGATGCTGTTTGTTTCGCATGTGGAAAGAAGGGCCACTGGAAGAAAAACTACACCCAGCCAAGGAAGCAAGGGGAATCTTCAGGTGTGTTTGTTATCGAATGCAATCTATCTGTTTCTAATAATTGGGTATTAGATACTACTTGGGGTTCTCACATCTGTATCCAAATATAGGAACCAATTAGATTCAGGAAGATTGATCGAGGGGAGGTAGATCTACGAGCAGCCAACGGATCTAGACTCGCTGCTGTAGCTGTCGGAGACTACCACCTCACATTGCCTACCGAGATGGTCTTGGTTTTGAAAGGTTGTTATTATGTTCCTTCTGTTACTAAAAACATTATTTCAGTATCTAGATTAGATACTGATGGATTCATATTCAAGTTTGGAAATGAATGTTGCTACTTTTATAAAGATAGCATTTGTTTTGGTAGGGCACATTTATATAATGGCCTTTATGTGTTAGACTACACAAACCAAGTAATGGAAATCGATAACAAAGTTAATTCACATGAATCATACCACACCCAACTTTGGCATCACCGGCTAGGTCATGTCAATGAGAAACGTTTGACAAAATTACATCAAGATGGGTATTTAGATTCTTTCGAACTAAAACCACTTGGTGTATGTAATGCATGTCTACAAGGAAAAATGACCAAAGCCCCATTTAATGGGAATGGTGAAAGAGCTAAAGAGCTTCTAGAATTAGTTCACACAGATGTGTGTGGACCATTTCCAGTTGAAACAAGGGGTGGGTTCTCGTACTTCATAACTTTTACTGATGATTTTAGTAGATATGGATATATCTATTTAATGAGGTATAAGTCAGATTCTTTTGATCGGTTCAAAGAATAAAAGAATGAAGTTGAGAACCAGCTTGGAAAGAAGATTAAGAAACTCCGCTTAGACAGAGGAGGAGAATATCTTAATCAAGACTTCATTGATTTCTTACGGGAGTTTGGGATTCTATCTCAACTCACTCATCCTTACACACCGCAGTGGAATGGTGTAAGTGAAAGGAGGAACCGCACCCTGTTGGACATGGTGAGATCAATGATGAGTCATGCGAGTCTTCCATTATCCTTTTGGGGGTATGAATTAAAAACAGCAGTGCACATACTAAACCAAGTACCAACTAAATCGATAAATGGTATTCCATATGAATTATGGAGTGGACGCAAAGCCATGCTATCAAATTTACATGTGTGGGGGTAGTGAAGCATTTGTTAAGGCCTCTTCAGGTAACAAACTTGCACCCCGAGGCACAAAGTGTATCTTTATAGGATATCCCAAGGAAAAAAGTGGATATTACCTATACAAACCCTCAGACAAAAAGGTTACAATGGAAAGAAACACCATATTCCTTGAGAGGGAGCACATCTCCAAAAGAGATAGTGGGAGCGAGATAGACTTCGATGAAGTCGAGGCTCAAGATACACATGAGTTGGTACAAGAACATATTCCACAAAGCCCCGTGGAAGAAAAATCTATTCTAGAGACACAAGAACTGCGTAGGAGCACGAGAGAGGTGAGAGAACCAGAACGATATGGTTTTCTTGTCACTGAGGATGGTGACTCATTATTGGTTGACAATGATGATCCTCTTACCTATAAGGAAGCAGTTTAAGGCACAGATGTTGCCAAGTGGCAAGAAGCCATGAATTCTGAAATGGATTCCATGTACCAAAACCAAGTCTGGATTTTGGTAGATCCTCTAGTTGATGTAAAGCCTATTGGTAATAAATGGGTATTCAAGAAGAAACTAGACATGGAGGGGCAAGTCAGCACCTACAAGGTACAACTGGTTGTAAAAGGTTTTAGACAGCGTCAAGGAATTGACTATGATGAAACCTTTTCACTGGTTGCGATGCTGAAGTCCATCAGAATCCTATTGGCCATTGCCGCTTACCATGACTATGAAATTTGGAAAATGGATGTCAAAACAGCTTTCCTTAACTGGAACCTCTAGGAAGATGTCTACATGACACAACCTGAAGGGTTTGTGACTCCAAAGGATGCCAACAAGGTATACAAGTTGCAGAAATCCATTTATGGATTAATGTAAGCATCAAGGTCATGGAACATTTGTTTTGATGAAGCTGTTACGAAATTTGGATTTGTTAAGAACGAATGTGAGCCTTGTGTCTACAAAAGGTTTAGTGGAAGTGCAGTAATTTTCCTAATATTATATGTTGATGACATATTGCTAATTGGAAACGAAGTACTTGTCTTATAGTCAGTTAAGGCATGGTTGCATAAATGCTTATCCATGATAGACTTGGGCGAGGCGGCATATATTCTTGGGATCAAGATCCATCGTGATAGATCCAAGAGAATGTTGGGCCTAAGTCAAAGTATATAAATTGACAAGATACTGAAGAGATTCAGTATGGAACAGTCCAAGAGGGGATTGTTGCCAGTGTCACATGGCATTCATATTTCCAAGAAAATGTTTCCTCAGACACATGAGGAAAGAAATAGGATGGCAAGGATCCCTTACGCATCCGCGATTGGGTCAGTCATGTATGATATGCTATGTACGAGGCTAGATGTTGCGTATGCATTAAGTGCAGTAGGCAGATATCAATCTGATCCAGGAGACCGCCATTGGATGGCAGTCAAGACTATCCTTTAGTATCTGAGGCGTACTAAGGATATGTTACTGGTTTATGGAGGAGATGAGGAACTAGTCATCAGAGGACATGTAGATGCTAGTTTCCAGACTAATCAAGATGACATGAAGTCACAGACAGGATACATCTTCAGTTTGAATGGAGGTGCAGTGAGCTGGAAGAGCTCAAAACAAAGTGTGGTGGCAGATTCTACAGCAGAGTCCGTGTATATCGCAGCTTCTGAGGCAGCTAAAGAAGTAGTATGGATGCGAAGCTTCATCCAATAGCTGGATGTTGTACCGAGCAGTAAAGATTCTATCACACTCTATTGTGATAATACTGCAGTGGTGGCACTTGAAAAAGAGCCAAGTTCACATCAGCGGACAAAGCACATACTTTGAAAGTATCATCTCTTTAGGGATTTTTCTCAGAGAGGTGAAGTTGTAGTGAGCAGTATTTCCACGGAAGACAACGTGGTGGACCCATCAACTAAATCCTTGACTCAGCAGAAACATGATCATCATGTGAGGTCTAGCGGACTAAAATTCATAGGCAGTTGGCTCTAGTCCAAGTGGGAGTTTGTAAGGGTTGGTGTCCTCAGAACCAACTGTTTTGTACTTTGATTACATAAATGTTCACTTATTATATATTGTTCATTGTTCTGCATGACTATAATATAATAATGTCCTGGAATATTTGTTGCATTAATAAGGTCATAGCAGATCCCCACTATGATGAGAACCTTTAAATTCTATAACAATATTCTTAAATAAAGTTCTGCGGTTTAATGACATACTATGATAGGACACATAGTATACAGACCATCATGTGCGAGTACTCGTAAGAAGACGAGACTCTCTCTCATGGAGTTTGCACTTGGTAATCTCCAAGATGGGAGATTATGAGAACAGACCCGCTAGTAGTAATTCCGCATGTCTTGGTGTCATCGGATATTGCTATCTACGAGCATGTGTAATGGTCCTTAGACTGGAAGATTATCATTAACTCATGTCATGACTCACGCACTTAGATTTACTGACAAAAACCGTCACACAGACAGTTGGTGGGAAGTAGGGTATGTTGGGTGTATCACGAGTGACATATTGTTAATGGATAAGTTGAGGAAGGATTTGTCCCTTCCATTTATGGAAGTTGATATCTCGACCCTTTGATTGAAATAGAACTGTCACATTAAATTCCATGGCCATGGTGTAAACGACGAGTTTATTTCAGGTAGTCAAAGAACGACATATCAAGCATATAGGTTTATAACACTGCCATGAAACCTGCTTGATGAGATATCGAGACAAAGGGATTAGATTACACAATAAGTGTTCGTATGAGGTGATACATCAATGCAGCGTTAACTTCTTTCTCTTGGGTGCCTTGATCCATTGCTAGACAGTAATCTTTCACTTTAGGCAAGCCTGCCTAATGCCAATGAGAAAGAGGCCTAGTGGGTCACACACTAAGTGTATCCAAGTATCTCAAGTTGAATAAATATTATTCCCGTACGTGGTTTAATAATTATTCAAGAAAGCCTAAGTTGTTTTTAATGATGGAGGAAAAATAAAATAAAACAAGTACACGCCGTGTATTATTATTACATGTCGTGTAGTTTTATTTTGGAAAGGAAATGAATAAATGAAAACAAGATATACATGACATGTACATTTAATGTACATGCCGTGTAGTTTTCAATGAAAAACAAGTACACGCTGTGTATTTATTATTACACACCGTGTAGTTTTTCCAGTCGGGATTTTGAGGATATAATATTGTTTTAAATGATATTTATTATAATCAGCATGGGTGCATGTCAAGGAATTATTTATTCGTCATGGGGTTTTAAATAGAGTCAATGAAATAAATAAAATGCGTAATGCGTTTATTTATTTTCATAACTCTATAACCCCACACACCCGATTATAAATATCCTCACAACCCCAACTCTTTTCTGTCACACAAGAGAATCGTTGGACACAACATTTCTGGAGAATACTTTCAAGGCCGAAAGAACCTTTTCCTCTAAGAACGCTCTCAATACTGAGAGAGATCCTCTTCCATCAGATCAAGACGATCTAAGGCAGACAACGCAAGCAAAGGATTCTCCACGCTAGCACCCAGAGAATCCTTTGGCGACATCCAGAGATTCGAGGTACACGTGTGGATCACCGCTAGAGGGAGTCTAAACTTGGCTTCTGCGATGCAACTGAAGATCACATCGACAACGTGATCGAGAACATCAACGAAGAAAGAACGCCCAAAAGTTATTTCTTTATAATTAATTAAATTAATTATAATCAACCTGTAACGATCCTTGTTTGTGGTTCCGGGACAAACCATCTTATTTGTCTTTTTCTATGATTCAATCTATAGAGACTGGAGTTTATCATCGTATTGATCCCAGATTGATCATTGCTAATGAAAAAAAGCCAAGTGGGCACATCCACCCACGTGCTTCCGCTGTGCCCGGAACCTTCAAACATAACCTAAGAAATAAAATGGGTTTCTTAAATTCCATCATAACATAATACACATGAAATATAATACCATAATTAATGCAATAAAATCATAGAAACAATAGTTATAGAAACATAACCCTATTTAAGAGCATCATCTTAGATGGAAAATAATTTTTATTAAACACTTGAACTTAGTTCTTGAGGAAAATATTCTTTCTTCTTGAAAAATGTTTTTTTTTTCAAAATGACACAAAATTTTAAAAGAAAATAATTTAGTTGAAAATAAACATGAAATAGTGTATATGAAGCTTTGTGGAAATAATACGTCAAGAGACCGTAAAAATCCATTCATTCCATATAAGTGAAAAAAACATTCTCCTCGTACTTTTGTCAGAAAAGTCAAAAATTATCTCGTATGGTAAACAAAAGAAAGATTCCATCCATACCATGTAGTAAAAGTCAAAAATGGATAAAAATGACTCTAAAAATACATAGAATAATAATAAAAATTTTAAGAAAACATTTTAAGAAAACATGGACATGGATGATAAATATACCCCTAGTAAATACTTACGTATAAACAATCTCAGATAAAAATGAGATTGTAAAGTTATCCCTTAACAATTATAATCAGTGGAATCATATGCCTCATAAAATAAATAAAATTAAATGAATATTTAAATATCATAACCTTTATAATAAAAATCATAAAACATTCATGGGATGTATAAACACCACACAAAAGAAATAGGTGGTGTTTAAGGCATATGTCCCATAGAAATAAAAGTGAGACAAAATAATCCATTACCTTGTACTTTTCATTAGTCGAGGGTGTAGTCACCTCCTGTATAATGATTAAATAATGTTATTAAATTATACCAGGACCATATCCATATTTATGATATCATATATGATCCTATATAATCCTATTATATCATTTTTTATAGTATTTCAATATTACCATTATTTCGAGTGTTAACTGCTTCGTTTTTTCATTCCAGTTTTGTCGTGTAAGTCATGTTTGTTATGAATAGAATGTATTTTATCCATGAAATTAAGTTCATAATTATTATTTTCACTCATCATATAAATTTTATAATCATTCTTTAATTTTTAACGTGGAGAATGAATATCACCGCGTCGTGGAGATGGTAGGCCATACGTACGCATGAGCGACATTATCATTCTCTTGATGGTTAAATGGTATGTAATTAGATGATATATTAATTATACTGAATCATTATCCTATATTATTTAAATCCATTATAATCATCATTATACCCATCCTAGTAAAGTATTTTTGAATAAAAAATTACACTACGGTGTGGAGATGGTAAGTCGAACACACGCACGCACGGTGATATTGTTATTCATAGGATGGATAAAAGGAGGTATAAGGTTATACCATAATTATAATAAAATATCAGAATGTATAATATACTAGATTTATTACTTTAGTATGAAATCAAAATACAAATAGGAATAATCAACATATAAATAGGTAGTAGAAGAAGAAAATAACTTTGAAAGAAGGGATAAAACGATTACCTCTTCTTCGGGTGTTTCCTTTTGATTTGAAAAAAATGGCTCCTTAGGATGGATATCTGCCCAAATTTAGGCCTCTAGAATTAAGTGAGGGAGTTTGGGAGGAGAAATGGGTAGGGTTTGTCCGAACCAAAAGGCTTTAGAGGTGTGAGTTAAAGAGAAAGGGAGGTGCCCTTTTTTAAGAGAGGTGAGGGGCACTTTAGAAAAAATATTGAAATATTAATTTATTATAAAAGTATTTTCGTTTTATAATATATAAAAATTGATTTATTTAGAGTATAATATGATTATGGGTCTAAATCTTCTCAACCAATAGGTTTTAGACATGTTTAGGTTATAAAATTAACACTATCCTTTAGATTTAACCCTTTGTAAAATAAGTTAACTCTTACCATGTCCTCTTGTATTTTTATAATACATGGTTAATATATTCACTATAAAATTCCAAAAGAACCTAAAGTGGATCATTTATGACATTGATATCACTATCCAAGTTATTTGGTCGAACTTTAGATTTTTAGGACTATTATATGATTTAATAAAATAGTATTTGTTTTAAAAACTCATTTATGTCAATTTTTATACTATTCATATCATGACTTTTTAAAAATCCATAAAAACTTTATTCTTTCAAAAGACTTCATTAATTAAAATATAAAAATCCATAATACTCCATAAAATTCGTGTATGACATAAAAAGTTTCAAAATAAATTTATTTTAATATTTATATTATCATTTATTTAAAGCATTCATTAATAAGGTAATCACTACATCATCATTGTGTCATAAATAAATTTATTTATTTGGTGCCTAAAAATTATAAATAAAATACCATGATGTAGGAAATAGTTTTATATTTATAATTAATATTTATAGTCAAATTTATCTTATTTATAACCCCATATTAATTTTTTTATTAAGAAGATACAAGTTTATGTCATATTTCTCTTTACTTTAAATTAATTCTTATAAAATGTCATTTTCACATCCAAGTGGTTCCATGAGGTCCCAAAATCGACCCAAGGATTCCCATGGTTAGAAATATCTCATTAAATAGGATTATTACATGTTTTAGCGTATTTTAATATTATTATAATATTATTTTTACCCTTATTAACCAGATTCACCCTTTAACCATGGTAAATAAAATAATTACTAAAGTTACTATTCATAATATCCAAAAATAAAAGTTAACTATTTAAAAAATTTGAAACTTATGATTTAAAATATGGAATCCATTTTTCCAAATTAAAAACACAGAAGTTGCATTAATTAATTTAAAATTAATTCTCATTGTCAAAACCAAAAAGCGGGTTTTTAAGAAGTAATAACTATCAAAAGATTGACATGTGTTTATGTCCAATTTGAATGTAAAATTACTTCCAATGAAAAAAATTGGATTAAATGATAAAAATATAATCCAAGTACACTTTAAAACCAATTAAAAAGATAATCTATCTATATAAATAAATTATACAAAAAGGAAGTTTTGAATTAAAATGCAGTTTTTTTCACTATTCATCAAAATATGAATTTCATCAGAAAAATACCAAAATTTCAATTGAGTTAAATTTTGATGTCCCAATTTAAAATAATATGTTTATTTTGTCAAATAAAATATATAAAATTGTTAAAAACTATATTTAAAAAGGGTTCACCATCAAAAGGCTGTAAAACTGCATTTTTTGAAAAATACTTCTTTTATCTGAAAAAATGATTTTTTTCTCATATCATGTTCTAGAAAATGTGTAAGATGAATTCTAATGATATATAAAATTCAAAATTTGGTTAATAATATTCATAAAACTAGTTTATATCCCATTAAATAATAATATTTTAATAATATATAATTGTTTAGTGAAACTCAGTATCGCGTACAACCCAAGCTATCGAGGAAGGTCGCTCTTGTGTGTAACACAAGCCAAGAATAGTGTTGTGTATACTTCAAGATAATATATTTTTGCGTATAGCGCAAGCTAATATTGGTGTAGTGTACAACAAAAGACATCAAAAAAAAAAATAAAAAGAATCTATCCCATAAAATCTCAAGGTGTTACATAAATGGATCTTTGTAACTTGCATATCATGCTGGAATTATTTGGAGTCTCAAAAATTTCAGGTTGTGTTATATAGACATCTTCTTGAAGGTTCCCTTTAAGGAAGGTTGTTTTGAAATCCATTTTCAAAATCTCAAAATCACGAAAGACTATAATGGAATGTATAATTCTAATGGATTTCATCATTACAACTGGTGAAAAGGTTTCGTTATAGTAAATGCCTTGATGTTGTTTAAACACTTTTGCAACCACTCGTGCCTTATAGTCACTGAATTTTCCTTCCATTTATAGTTTCTTCTTGAATACCCATTTTAAACCAATAGGATTTACAACTATTAGAGGGTCTACCAAAATCTATACTTGGTTTTGGTACATGGAATCCCTTTCATAACTCATGTCTTTTTTCTAATAGGAGACATTTGTGCCACCTAATTCTTACTTATAGGTTAGAGGATCATTATTATCAACTAATAATGATTCACTATCCTCGGTGACTAGAAAACCATAATGTTCTAGTTCTCCAAACTCTCTTATACTCCTACGTAGTACTTGTTTCTCTGTAATAGTTTCTTCTTACATGGGGTTTTGTGGAATCTATTACTATAACAACTATTGTGTGCATTGAGACTTAACTTCATCAAAGTCTATATCACTCCCACTATCTATTTTATAGATGTTCTCCCTCTTAATGAATATGGAATTCTATGACACTATAACCTTTTTTTCTGAGGGGTCGTATAGGTAATATCCTCTTATTTCCTTGGGGTATCCTATAAAGGCACACTTTATGCTTCATGGTACAAGTTTGTTACCCGAAGAGGCCTTAAAAAACACTTTTCTTCCCCAAACATGTAAATTCAATAGAATATTTTTCTTTCAATTCCAAAATTTGTATGGAATACCATTTATCGATTTAGTTGGTACTTAGTTTAGTATATGTGCTACTGTTTATAACGCCTATCCACAAAAGGATAATATAAGACTCGCGTGACTCATCTATGATCTCACCATGTCCAACAAGGTGAAATTAAACCTTTCATTTACACCATTCCACCAGGGTGTGTAAGGAGGTGTGAGTTGGTATAGGATCCCAAACTCCCATAAGTAATCAATGAAGTCTTGATTAAGATATTCTCCGCCATGGTTTGAGTAGATTTTCTTAATATTCTTACCAATATGGTTATCAACTTCATTATTGTATTCAATTAATTTATCAAAATAATCCAACTTATACCTCATTATGTATACATATCCATACCTACTAAAATCATTGGTAAAAGTTATGAAGTATGAGTACCCTCCCCTTGATTCAACAGGAAATGGTCCATACACATTGGCACTGTAAGAACCCAGTTTTTCTATGAGGTAAGGATACTTTTAATTATAGTAAAATTATTTATCTCAGACCTATTATGTATTCCTAATGAGTTCATAGAGGTTTCCAGGGTTTCTGGATCTTGTTTAGATCCTAGAACCTCAGCCAGTGAAGAAAAAAACTAGGTTGCATGGTTAGTAGAAACCATGCAATCCAGTCCACACGATTTCCCCAAACCATGTGAGGCATTTATAAGGAAACATTAGGGTGAAAGATCTACCATAACCATGCTCCCAGGTCCACACACCCATGTGGGTGGTCAATTTTTTTTAACAGATCCATATAGCATGGTTGGCACATAATTTATTAGATCGTGAGGCCTAACCATGCGGGGTCCCTCCTAAGGTAGTGGGAGGTGCACAGTTGGTGCATGTTTTAGCCAATCATGTGACCAAACCATGTATCCAAGTAATTTTTGGGTAAATTTACCATTTTACCCTTAATTCTATTAAACTTAACCCCTCATTGTTTTTAATTTTAGTGGAAAACAACATCATTTTTCTCCTTTTGGAAGCTCCATGTCCACCCTAACCTAGGTTCTTGGATATATTTCTAATTATAACTATGATTAGACCTCTATTAATATCATTGGATAACTAGTGGTATGTTATTTAATCCTCAAGATTAGTTCATTGTTTGTCTTCCTCTCGATGAGATTTTGATATAGGCTCATATTCTTGATTTTCAGGGCATTGATATGTTATTTAGTTCTCTTCTGATCTAGGTCAAACTAAAGGCCGATATTGGATGAGGACAGTGCTATAGGCTTGAGTTAGGTGTTCTATGACTCATCCTTCAAAGTCACTCCATTTTACAAACTATTTCCATTGTGTCGCATGCTGGTTTCACCAAGAGTTGCCTATTAAATTCATATTCCATTCTTATAATCATTATGATCATATTATAAAGAAACTTTTATATATGTTCATCACATCATTGGAGTTTATGAATTCAACGCTAACAACCCCAAGTAGGTTGTGACCTCTTTTATGTCTTTATAACCCATAGTGGGTCTACCTGCCCCACCATTCAGGTGAGATAGACTTAGCCTTAATAAAGGTAAGTGTTTTAATCAAATAAATGGATTGTTAATGGTTAGAACATGAATATATCACTTGACCCTCCAAAGATAAGTTTTCAAGTTAAACCATGAATCCTTAAATTGCTTAATAGAAATTATATTTATATACACATCACTTGGACTAGTTAAATGAAATTAATTGAATTGGTTGCATGTCCTTATCCCTCCTTGTCATTATTATGGAAGGTAAAAGAATGAAGCTAATAATTAAATATGGAATGAAAGTAATAAATGATTCTATTTACTATTTAGTCTTGTCACATAGTATGAAAGGAAATGAAATAAACCTTCTAAATTATCAAATAGAAGTATTATTACATGTCTTAATTAAATAATAAATTATGTATAAGTTGGATACTATATATGGACTATTTTATCTTTATAGGAGTGGCCAAAATTGATCCTTACTTGGATTCCTGAGGGAATTCCTTGAGCACTCATATGAAACCATTCTGATTTGAGGATCTAGTTTCCAAGGGAGATACCCACCTTGAAATATGGTCTTTGTCTACTAGCGGATTCGTGAAATAACTCTGTAGCATCCCTTCACTATCTTCTGGATATTAGGATGCCTCAGATACACTCCTTGGATCCATCTTGATGTCTTCGAACACATGACACCATGGGTTCACCCCATTGAGCCCATTTATTCTTATCCCATACTTACCTTGGATGAGATCCTTAGACTTAGTTAAAATCATTTATAGTGGAATGCCTTGGGCATTTCCCCTTGGATTACACTTATACCCCTTTGATAGACTTCATGTTATTACTATGAGTTGGATCGACCCATAAGGTCAGAGATGCTATGGTTATTACCTTTGATCCTATTTCATTATTATAATTATTATAGGATTCCTTGGTCACACCTTCGATCCTATTACATTATCTCTATCATATATAGTATGGTTGACACTTATTATAAACTGGAAAATACTTAATTAAATGATACATGTTAAGACACTAGCTAAGGATGAAACATGTATGGGTTGTTTACATTACCGTACTATCTTCACTTCCTTATATATATATATATATACCTGAACATTGTTTCAGTTTATATTCACATAATAGATAGTATAGACTCCATTGGTGGTGGCCTACTGAGATTTATCTCACACCCTATCCAAGATGTCGTTGGTACCTAGGAAGATTACATGTATACAGGTGTGTATAAGGGGAAGCATACTTCTTTCGACACATGATTTTATTACTTTCTTTCATTAGGATGAGATCTTGGTAAAAGATTATTGAGCCAGTGCTCGGGATGCTGGATATTTTTTGGATTCTTTTTTATAACATGTATTGCCTACTACAATGTATACCTATTTTCTAGTTTTGTAGAGATAAGATATACATAATCATATTTTATATATAATACATTTTAACTTATGAGTTGATTATTATTTTATGGATTATTATGATTATCTTCAACTACCAGTTTTCTTTATTTAGTATTATGCTTCCGCTATTGTTATACATCTATTATATTATATTATATCCACTGCGCTTCACTCTGGCATAATGGAATAGTCTCCCTATATACACACCCTAGGTCCTCACTGCTAGTTGTAATCCTTGGTGTATAGGTAGGCATTCTTGAGCCTAGTGGACCACTGGCTCATGGAACTTCTGAGTGGAACCTGGGTCAGGATGTCATAAAGTGGAATCAGAGCTGTTTTCTTTTCTCTTGTCTTATAATTTGGGAAATATAGAAAGGATATTAGGAACATGTTGGAACTTGGTTTTAAGCCATTATTTGGAGTATTTAATCCACGTTCAGGGTAAATACCAAGTTTCATGGGAATTGGAAAATGATATTATGTATTTTTACCTATTACAGTTGATATCCTTTCACCGTTGGGTGATGCGCATGAGTATGTTATTTTGATATTATTTATGTATATTTCACCTTGGTTTGGTATGACAAGTTAAATTATCACATATATCATTATAGGCACATAGAATTCACATTCCATGCATATTATATTCCATATAGGTGAATTTCATTACTTGAATTACCTATACTTCCTGTGATTATTGAGTGATCCATGGTTGCTATATATATGTCTGCACTGCTAACATCTTCTGCATGGTAAGATAATTGGTTATTTAAAGTGTCAAAATAAATATAAATAGTGTTTTCCTATATAGTTTAATGGTAACATCTTAAATAGATAGTATATACCCATGTCAACTATGTACCTCTAGTTACATGAGCTACTATTTGGCTGCGATTGAGTGACTACTGGTTTTAATTTATGATGTGTATGGGTCCTCATGAATTGGAAGCAATAATTTACAGAGTCGAACCATCATATATTACCCACTACATTCTGAGACCGAATGTAGAGGTGGGGGGGGGGGTGGTGGTGGAAATGAAATGGGTTTTGATTTTAGTTATAAAGTGTATGTGCCTTTATTAGTTGGGAATGATGTTCCATTTAATTGAACCTTGATATATATACATAAGAAAATGAAAAATATAAATGTAAATCTTGAATTATAAAATAAAATGGATACCAGTAAATGTAGAAGAAATGTGTAGCTATCCCTTCACCTATTAGAACCCCTGTAAATTAAATTCAAACACTTACTGATACCCTACCCTTCTAAGCGGGTAGTTAGGGGTAGTATACCTTGGGTAGTGATCCCTTATTCTTATGATCTAATTCTTTTAGTGCTTCCATCTATTACCAAATCATGACATGAGGTGTGTGCTTGTAATTTTTAGAGCTATACCACCACGAAATCTTTGAGTTGTGTTCCAGGAGGGTGGAGATGACCATGCACCATAGATAGTGGGCCTTGAGCCGCCAATATTATCACCAAGAGTGCCACTTGAGGCATCGACTGTTATACCTAAACTGAGCACTGATTCTTAGCTTTGAGAGGGGTTTCTATGTCTAATACAGTCTATACATGGTGCTCTATAACCTACACCTATGTTGGATGATCTGACTCATGAGTTCCAGAAGCAACATCCTTCCATATTTTCAGGGGATGATAGTCCTTAGGTTGCTGAGTCTTGGCTGGAGGCCACCCCTTCTAGCTTCAAGCATATGGAGACACCTCCATAGAGGAGGTTCAATCTTGACACATATATGCTCCATGATTATAAAAATTGATGGTGGGATGTGATTACTCAGACTGGTCATCATCATGGCATGGTTTGGGCTGATTTTCAGATTGCCTTATATGATAACTTTTTCCCTCAGACACTAAGAGATGACTGAGATAGAGAGTTCATGCACCAAGAGCAGGATGTTATGTCTATCATGGAATATTTAGCATTTTTTATTGAGATTCAACAATTTTCACCACTTCTATCCAGTGATGAGCTATCAAGAGAAAGAATTTTTGAGGATGGGATCATGTATGCCATCCACTCTCAAGTGAATGTATTTCACCTACCTACCTTTTATGAGATATTCATTCAGGATCTTATCACTAATCACAACCTGAGAGAAGACGATAGTAATAAACAAATAGGTTCAATTCCCAGATAGGGTAGTGGTTCTTTCGGTAGCAGGAAGCATATCCTTAAGGTTTCTCATTAGAGTAACAACGACCAAAGTATCTGCACTGATAGCTATGTTTTATGCCGTTAGTGTGGATGTTAGGAGAATCTGAAGCCTAAGTATGATATATACCCTCTTTAGTGCCATGAATTAATCCACATAGGGAATTTTTAGAGATTCTATTAGACCTTTCCACCTACTTCTAGTGGAAGAGGATCCACACTAGCTCCACCTTCAGGAGAAAGATCTATTGTGCCACATTAGAGTAGCACCAATAGAATAGACTGAGGAGAAGGTAGTGGAATGGTAGCTAGACTTCTAATTATCAGTGCTAGTAGAGCGATCCTTCTTAGGATAGTCTAGCTATAGCACAGGGAACTAGATTAGGTCATTTGCATGCTTTACAACCGATACTCTATGATTAAAGTGAAAGACTGTCTATAGTTTGTGGTACTATTCTAGTAGCCTCTACTATTGTATATTCTTTATTTGATATAGGTGATTCACACTCATTTACTTATTTATCAACAGTGGAAATTATTGAGCTGAAAATTTAGTACTTTTTTGGGGCGATGACCCTGGACACATTGTTGGGAGTGCATTTAGAGGGAATACACTAATGCAGGGACTGCCCCCTTGAGGTGGCTGTTATCCTTTCTTATGGGACCCCTTTTTCCTTGAGATTTTGGGCTCAGATTTTATTCTCAGGATGGAATGGTTGGTTTCTTATCACGCCTATGTGAATTTCTATAGACATAAGGTGTATTTTACATCACCTAAGGGTTGAAGTTATCTATAAAAGGGTGAGTGGAATGTTTAGGTTGGTAGATCTAGACCAGAGCATCAAGGTCTAGTTGGAGTGACTACCTAGATTTATGGTCTCTTTATGGAGTACCAAGAAATACATATGACATATTTTCCTCCCATATCATTTCATTGATGTATTTCATGATGATATTTTTGGCTTACCTCATGAGAGAGAGGTAGCATTTATGATCAATCTTATTCTAGGAGCAGCACTAGTGTCCATTTCTCTATACAATATGGAACTTACTAAGCTCTTGGAGATCAAGATACAGTTGGAGGATTTATAATCTAAGGGTTTTATCTGACCCAACACTTCTTCATGGGGTTATCCCATGATCTTCACCAAGAATTCATATGGGAACCTTTGTTTATACATGGATTAATAATGGTTGAACCATTTTATAATTAACAACTGGTATCCATTTCCTTGAATAGATTACCTATTTGACCAGCTCTAGGGAGATAGGGTATTCTTGAAGACCGACTTGAGATCGAGATATCACCAGGTGTGAGTCAGGTCTGTAGATATACCATGTATAAATTTTTGTAGTCTGTATGGTTTATATGAGTATCTCATTATGCCATTCAGTATTATGAATGCACTTACTATTTTCATGTATTTGATGAATGGGGTTTTACACCCTTATATGGATTATTTTTTTGTGATATTTTTGGATGACATATTGGTGTATTCTCATACTTTAAGATACAATGATAAAAACCTTGAGATCATTTTGAATACATTTAGAGAGAATTGACTATATGATAATCTTGATAAGTGCCACTTCTGGATGGACAAAGCTAACTTCTTGGGTCATATTATCTTAGAATTAGGAATATCTATTGACATAGAGAAGGTGAATGATATGGTTTCCTATAAGAATCCTAAGAACTTGTTTGACATATATTGTTTCTTAGGGATGGTTGGATATTACATGTTCCATTATATACACGCACTATAAAAAAGGCCTAGGGACTCAACCCCACGAACAGAACCCCACACCCAACCCCCCAACCACCCCAACCTAGCCGCCTACGGGGGTGGGATAGATATTACAGGAATTTCATATAGGAATTATCACACCTTTATGAACATATTAATGGTCTTAAAAATAATTGTGTGAAGTTATTGTAGTCTGAAGCGTGCGAGAAGGCCTTTCAGGAGTTGAAAGAAAGGTTTTCCTCGACACCTATTTCGATTATTCTAGAGCCTGAAAGAGGCTATACAGTGTTATGTGATGCATTAGGCATCAGCCTGGGTGTATTGTTGATGGAAGAGGATATATTTGTTTCATAAAGGTACAAGAAATTGATACCTTATGAGTATAATTACCAAAAACACGGCTTTGAGCTAGCAGTTGTTTTCCAAGCCTTACGCTGCTAGAGACACTATCTGATGGGTGAGTTAATTATGGTTTATATGGACCAAAAGAGCCTAAAATATATATTTATGTAGTGTGACTTAAATATCAAACAACTAATATGGGTCTAATAGTTTCAATCCTTAAAGTTTTATATTGCCGATACATCTAGAAAATTCAATGCGGTGGCTGATGTGCTAAGATGAAAAAATATAGCATATTCTGTATAGGAAGCCAATAATGAATGGAAATTGATGGATCTCTTTTATGAGCTATATCTGGAGTTTCATGAGATTCATGATCATTATTCTCTTATAGACTTGGTAGTTACCTATTCACTCCTTGATATGGTGAAGAGTATGTAGTTTTCATATCCTGAAGGCTTGGTTCTCCAGGAGAGTATTTGTGGTAAGGTCCCATATTTGGATTGGTCTATTGATAGAGACAATATCCTACATATTCATGGGAATGTATGGGTTACTACGGATATAAAATAGGAACTGATGTGAGAGTCCCATGATTCTCATTAGGTAGTTCATCCATCCATCTCTAAGATGTACAGAGATATGCAACACCGTTATTGGTGGCCTGGGATGAAATGTATGATATAAGGTTTTATCACTAGGTATTACACCTATTAGTAGAAGAAGGTAGAGCACAAACATCCCACTATATTATTATAGTTTTTACCATTACTAGAATGGAAATGGGAAGATGTTTTAATAGAATTTTTCATCAGCTTACTGAGGCCACCTTGAGGTAGAAACACCGTTTGGGTAGTTATTGATCAACTGACTAAAGTATCACACTTACTTCATATCAGGGAGAATTTCTCAGTCGATGAAATGGGAAGAATATATTTTTTTGAGATCATACAGCTATATGGGGTCCCTTTTACTATCATTTCAGATAGTAATTCTCATTTCACATCAAGGTTCTGGAAGAATTTATAGAGAGCTATGGGTTTATGGGTGCTTCTGATCATAGATTTTTACCCTTAGACCGATGGCCAGTTAGAACAAATGATACAAGTGTTAGAGGACATGCTCCAAGCATGCATCCTTGATTTTAGTGGTTGTTGGGAGAAACATATCCCTCTCATCGAGTTCTCTTATAATAATATTTTTTAGAATAATATTTAAATGGATCCTTAGGATCCCTATACGGTGGGCCATTACATTCACCCTTGTGAAGATTAGAGGCAAGATAGGAAATGATACTAGGTCCTTGTCTCATGTAATAGACTTTGTAGTAGCTTTAGCTGATCAAAAAGCACATGTCTACTTCTTAGTACAGACAGAAATTGTAAGTCGATCTCCATCGATGACCTATGGAGTTCGATGTCAGGGATTGTGTTTTCTTGAAAGTATCACCCATACTTGGGAATATATGGATACAGAGGAAAGGGAAGCTATCACCTCATTATGTCAGGCCATTTGAGATTTTGGATAGATTCAGGCTGGTAGCCTATTGGTTTCTATAACCTTATAGGTACCACCATATGCATGATGTATTCCACATTTCATAACTTCACTGTTATCATGCTGACCCATCACATAATTTTGATCCCAAAAAGATTGAGTTAGATGATGATGTGTCATTTGAGGAGTATCCCATACGTATCATTAACCGAGGCATGAAGGCTCTTTAAGGCCAGCTTGTCCCTTTAATATGGGTTCTATGAAAGTATGACCATGTATAATATGATATCTGGCAGCAGGAGGCCGACGTACATGTTCAGTGGAATTTTTTTTCCTTAGAAAACATTTCACCACCCTTGGAAGGTGGACTTGGGGCTAAGTTCCTTTAAGGGTGGAAGACTGTAAGAACCCGGTTTTTCAATGAGGTATATATCCTTTAAATTTTGGTCTAATTATTTATCTTGAACCTATTATGGATGCCTAATGAGTCCATGAAGGTTTTGGTGGGTGTTCGAGGATTATTTGGAGCCCAAAACCCTGACTGATGGAGAAAATAACTGGTCCACACAATTAGTAGAAATCATGTGATCTAGTCTGCATGGTTTCCCCTAACCATATGGGGAATTTCAAAGGAAAAAGTAGGGTGCATGGTCTTCCCTAACCATGTTATCATGTAAATAACCAGAATTTTTCATGTATTTTTTATATGGTAATATTACGAGTCTGTGAAAATTGACGGCACGTGATTCCGAGGCCCGGTGTGCCCAGAATGAATTTCTGAACTTTTTTCCAGGTACATTCAGTAAACACGTGAGTGGCGTTTTGTAACTTTTGAACCGGTGCTTGGAATTTAAATACGAGGACACCGTTGAACTCACAGTGCCGATATTCTTTTAAGGAGACCTTCACCTCGACTGTAGTAGGTCGAGGGTGGAAGTTAGTTTTTCAGAATTTCATGGGAGAGTTAAAAAAATATAATAAAATAAAACAATCAACTTTTATTTTATTTATTTATTTTGAAACCTCCCATTTTAATTAATGGTGCGGGGGACCACCCGAACACCTCCTTTAAAGGAGGGTAACTCTTAGAATATCCCCATTGATGTGCCAAAATTAAATCTTAAATTATTAATTTGGCACCTCACCTCTCGCAGGGAAAAGGATTGAAAAAAGAGAGCCTTTAGAGAAACATCCTCCAAATGAAGAACCTCTCCAATGAAGAACATTCTTCAGATCAAGAATGAGGAGCCTACTTTGGAGCCTGTTGCAGGAGCGACGGACGTCAGCGACTTCATCATCTTCATCTCCTTCCTCGTGCCGTCTCCAATGAATAATCAAGGTAGGGGTTTTAATTTTAAGTATGATTAAATCTATTTGTTGATTCTTCATATTCTTGATTCACAACGATGATGGCCAGAAAATCATGGCCATCATTTCGCACTTATACCTTGACCCTTATCTTTCGTTCTTCGCATGTTCTTCGTGCGTTCTTCGACGCTAAATAATTAAGTGCGTTGAAAGCACAATGTCTCGTTGAGCGCGACATATGGACATAGAGATCTTGACCCGAGGATAGTGAATATGTAGACGTCGTATTTTTTTGGGCTTGGAGGCTGCAATGACGCGTGGAAGAAGGGAGGCGCGCATCTGCACCACCAGTAGAGGAGGAGGGCACAACTTGAGTAGGCGGCACACTGGGAGGTGGCCAACACCCGGCCGACCGCGGCTTGAGCAGGCGGCACACCGGAAGGTGGACGACACCTGGCCAGCAGCGTCTTGATCAGGCGGTGCACCAGGGGGTGGCCGTGACACGGACGACTGTGGCTTGAGTAGGCGGCACACCGTGGGGGGGGGGGGCACCCGGCTGACCGTGACTTGAGCAAGCGGCACACCAAAGGGCGACCGCCACCCGACCGGCTGCAGCTTGAGCAGGCGGCACACCGGGAGGCGGATGAAACCCGGCCAACCACATCTTGAGAAGGTGGTGCAACGGAGGGTGGCCGACACCCAGCCGACGATGGATTGAGCAGGCATGGCACCTGGAGAGTGGCCGACACCCATCCGGCCATGGGAGGACAACAGTGTCGTTGCGCCATTGGGAGGAGAACCGGCCGGAAATCCATCCGGCTGTGACGCACCGAGTAGGACCCACTTTCCAGTAGTCCAAAAATTCCATTGAACCGTTTGGGAATCCGGGGGGGGGGGGGGGGTGCCTCCCCCTGAGTGGCGGCTAGGGTGGACCGCACCTAGCCGGGCGGACCACACTGCAGCGGTCCGCACCGCAGCGGGCCGGGCCGCCCCTTACTGAGTCAGGCCGATCCAAAGACCAACTTTTTGAGCCAACCATAGCCAAGCCCTACCATTTCGGACCTAGGTCGGGCTGGGTCGACCCAAACCGGGTCGAGTCGGGTCGGCCGGGACCCAGGCCCATCCGGACCCAGTTTCGCCTTTTTGGCCATATCTTGAGAACCGAGCATCCATTTGAAGAACCGTCTATGGTGATGGGATCCTTGGATTGATATGGTCCTTTTGGTATACTCCACTTGAGTTTTGGATAAATTTGGAGTATGAACGGGTTGGATCGAACCTGAATCCAACCGGGCCCTCGGAACAGAAATGCTAATAACTTGCAGACTGGGTGTCTGATTGATGCGCCGTCTGTCACATTGGGTCCATTTTGACATGAAAAAACTTTGGGATGCTTCTTCATGGGACTTTGTGGTAGTTGAAGTATCAAACGATGGCTTGAAGAGAGGAACCTCCCGGAATCAAGCATGCTTACCGCGGGAACCCTGCGGCTGGCTGTACTTGAAGAGTCTTCAGATCCTGTGTGGGTCATCTTCAGATCCTCTGTGGGGAATCTTTAGATCCTGTATGGTTCAGAGCTCAATGATCCTATGTGGGTCAATGCATACCGATCCTATGTGGGTCATATCCTATGTGGGGCAGCAGGGGTTAGTTACCTATCGATCCTGTGTGGGTCAGCGGGGGTTAGTTACCTATCGATCCTGTGTGGGTCAGCAGTAGTGCTTCTTAACAGAATAAGATGATCTAGTTATGACTAATCATCTATACTTCCATACTTATGTTATACCTAGTGTGATATGAGTCTTTACCTTTGTGATACTTACCTTCGTGGTACTCTTCTGTGTGACGTTACCTTTGTGGTACTTACCTTCATGGAATTACTCTGTGTAGCATTACCTTCGTGGTACTTACCTTCATGGTATTATTCTATGTGGAATTACCTCTATGGTACTTACCTTTGTGGTGTTACCTTTGTGGTATTCTTTCCTTTGTGGAACAGTTGTACTTTTGGCTAGAGAGTTGGGCCTTGTGTTTCCTCATGAATGAGATGGGTATACTTGATAACTTAAGTATATGTATAGGAATATACCTAAGTGGGGTTGAATTTTGTTTTCATGCTTTTTGGTTTATCATTTGTGAGTTTAGAGAGACCTTATGGGGTCTCGGGGTCCCTATTGAGTATTGTTATACTCACCCCTGCACGGGCTACGCCTGCACCTTGATGTGTCTTGCGTAGACGACAGACAACATTGATCGAGGCTAAGGGTGCCAGGACTGGAGGTTGCTCGGAGGTGGACCATTATATGAGACGTATCGTAGATATTACCATTCAAGAGCAGTACCTAACCTTGAATTAGGATCCTTGGAGGGTGTTCATAGGAGCTGTTTTAGTTTTACTTGTACTTTCCAGTTGGGTTTGTATTCTGGCCCCTTTACTTACTGTACACACCCTATTTACTATATAGTTTACTTTGTGCTTGTGTCTTGCTGTGTGCTTGGTTTTTTTGAGTTTATAGGTTTAAAGAAAATTCCTTCCCAGTTTTAGGGATATTACTTTCCGGTGCTAGTTTCCAGCCCCTGGCCTATGGAAGGCGGGCTTGGGGTAGTCACGGCACAGGCCCCGGGGGACGGGTCATGACAAATTGGTATCAGAGGAGTTAGTTCTACCAAAGAACTTAGACTATGATCTTTTAATTGTAAATAGTGTTAAGTGTTATGAGTGTGGTTATCAGTTTGGGGAATCCAATGTTGGTGTGGCGACCGACGTATCCATACACCGGGACCCTAACTTTTGATTTCTGACTCAGTGCTCGAAAACACTGATTGCGTGTGTGTTTTTGGGAATTTTTCTTTGTGATCACTTTGAGTCAACTCACCAGGTATAACTTAGTGACCGTGGCGCACCTATTTCTTTTCAGGATTCCTCCTCACAGACAGCCAACTAGGGTTCTAGGTAAAGTATGTGATGACAGCCCACCAAGTGACGAGGCTTCGATGCAGGGCCCCCTTTCAATAGTTGTACCATCAGGTGGTGTACCAGCAACACTACTACCCATTGGGAAGCTGATTCCACCAGCCCCAATAGTAGAGGGTGCACGCCTCTTGAGTGTGTTAGACAAGTTCTAGCTCCAGAGGCCACCGAGGTTTTGGGGCGAGATGGATCCACAGGCGGCTAAGGATTGGTTGGATGCCATGGCTAGAGTTTTTTGACTGGTAGGGACACCAGCTGATCTCATGGTGATCCTTGACGCCGGTATTCTTTAGGAAGCAGTGAGAAGATGGTAGATCTTGGTGATCCAGGTTCACGACGAGGTGACTCTCTTCTGGGTGGACTTTGAGAGTCTTTTCAGGGTAGAGTTCATCCCAGCGACCCTACGCTTAGTGCGTATATTAGAGATTCTCCACTTGCAGTAGGGTAGCATGAGTGTGGCTCAGTATTCAGTGAGGTTCACCAAACTCTCACTATACTCCACTGAAATGGTGTGAGACCCTTTCTTCAGGGCTCATCCCTTCAAGTAGGGGTTCAGATGGAAGATTATAGCTTCGATGATTTCTCTCAGCATCCCGATGCAGGTGGAGGTGTTAGAGTGAGCACTCTTAGTAGAGATCTTCCTTGCTGAGCAGTCACCGACAGTGAGACCCACCACCGAATTCTATGTAGCTGAGACATATACATTTGGAAGTAAACAGATGAAATAGAGGTCCAAGAGGACCAAACCTATAGGTGGATGACCGCTGGATACAGGGTCGGTTGTGTGGGGCTCTTGAGACAGAGCAAGATCGGCGAGGAACATGCAGTGTTACTCATGCAGCGGGCATGGTCACATGGTTCACGACTGCTCGAACCGCTGTACGGATGACCAAAAGATAGTCGAAGGACCCCTGGGTAGATGTGAAGATTCTATCTAGGAGGTCTGTAGGCAGAAGGCGAACGTGGTAGAGGAGCTGGCCGTGCAGCAGGCAGTGGGCAGCGATTTGAGGTTCTACCTCCACCACCACTAGGTGGTCCATCCCGACCATAGGGAGTAGGTGGACAGGGACGAGCTCAACTTCAGGCAGCTGAGGCCTATAACCACGGTGCTCTGGATTTGATACGAGGTATGATCTGTATCTAATCCACCTTATATGCAGTACTTATAGACATAGGTGACATTCACTCTTTGATTTCCATGACCCTCATTCAGAGCTCAGAGATTCTGGTGGAGCCATTGGCTCAATCCTTACATCTAGAGACTCCTACAGAAGCAGATTTGACAATTAAGCACTAGTGCTAGAAGTGTGATCTTACTCTATGAGGCGAGAACTTTGGTTGGGATCTTCTAGTAGGGGCGTTGAGGCCTTACAACGTCATATTGGGTATGGACTGGTTATCCACAGTCTATGCTCAGATCGACTGTATTAGGTGAAAAGTGTGGTGTTTCTGGGAGTATGGGACAAGGTTTTCCTTCACCAACGAGAAGGGAACCTTTGCAGCACAGGATGGACTTACCCAGAGGAGGGTGCAACCGATCACACATCAGTTGGCTAGCCTTACCCTTGGAGTGGTTGATGTGGAGAGTCTGAGCTATCCTATAGTGGTGGAACAGTACGTTGATGTTTTCCCTGATGATGTTTCAGGTCTACCTCCTCACAGATAGGTAGACTTTTATATTGACTTTTACCCTAGGACAACACCAATATCTACACCAGCATATCGGATGGATCCTGTGGATCTTTGAGAGCTGCGAGTACAACTAGAGGACTTTCAGAGAAAGGGGTTCATTAGGCCCAGTGTTTCTCCATAGGCCGCTCCGATTTTGTTCGCCAAGAAGGTGGATGAGAGTTTGAGACTCTGTGTGGACTATCGGCGCCTGAACCTGGTGACCATGAAGAACAATTACTCACTCCCGAGGATTGACAATCTTTTTGATCAGCTGAAGGGAGAATGGTGGTTTTCGAAGATAGATCTTAGATCAGGCTATCACTAGCTCAGGGTATGAGATGTGGATGTGTAAAAGATGGCTTTTAGATGTCGTTATGGCCACTATGAGTTCTTGGTTATGCCATTCGGTGTGACCAACACCCCATTAGTGTTCATGGGACTCATGAAAAGGATCTTCCATCCATACCTCGATCAATTTGTGGTAGTCTTAATCGACGACATCCTGATATACTCAGCTATAGAGGAGGAGCACACCTATCATCTGCAGATAGTTCTGGACACACTCTGAGAACACCAAATTTATGGTAAACTCTCTAAGTGCCAGTTCTAGATATGAGAGGTTCACTTACTGTGACACATTATCTTAGAGGTTGGAGTTTCGGTGGATCCAGCGAATATTGAGGTTGTGCTTGCTTGGGATCCACCCAGGAGTGTGATGGAAGTGCAGAGTTTCTTGGGTTTGGCTGGTTACTACCAGAGGTTTGTGCCTGACTTTTCCTGAGTTGTGGTACCCTTGTCAGCATTGAAAAAGAAGGGGAAACCCTTTTTGTGGTCATAGAGATTCCATTAGAGTTTTCAAGAGCTGAGGCAGAGACTGATGAGTGCCCCCATCTTGAGGTTACCAGACAAGGGCATTGGGTACGTAGTCTACTGCGACGCATCAGGGACCGGACTAGGATGTGTCCTGATGCAGGAGCGAGCAGTGATTGCGTATAGTTCTTGAAAGCTGAGGCAGCATTATCAGAACTATTCTACCCATGACCTAGAGTTAGCAATAGTGGTCTTTTACTTGAAGATGTGACAAAATTACTTGATGGGCAAACGTTTTACAGTCTACTCTGATCACAAGAGTCCCAGGTATATCTTCTCTCAGAAGGACCTGAACTTTAGAAAATGATGTTGGATTGAGTTCCTCCAGGACTATGAATTTGAGATAGTCTATAATCCTAGGAAGGGGAATGTAGCAACAGATGCACTCAACAGGAGATCTGGTATACAATTGCTGAGTGAGGCGATGGAGCAACTAGCTGCTTTGCGGATATCCTACATGGATCGAGATGGAGCAGCTTATCTTTATTCTCTGATAGTCACTCCCCCACTCCTTCAGTGATTCAGGGAGGAGCAACTTGGGGACACTAACTGCGAGGCTCAACGTGCTCATATATCCATAGGACAAGCACCTGATGGATTTTCTGAAGGTGGAGAGAACATCATTCTCTTCGGAGGACGTACTATGGTACTGATGGCGCTACGAGAGGAAGTGTTGAGGGAGTTCAATACGTCTCCTCTAGAGGTACATACAGGAGTGGAAAATATTTAATAGGACCTCTAATGTTAGCACTGGTGGCTGGGAATAAAGAAAGCTGTAATAGAGTTTGTCACTCAGTGCCTCACTTGTCAGCAAGTGAAGGCAGAGCATCAGGTTCCAGCGATCTTAGTTCATCCACTAGTGGTTCCAGAGTGAAAGTGGGATGGAATCTCTATGGACTTTGTGATAGTAATTCCATGCACGTCCAAGGGGCATGATTCCATCTAGGTGATCGTTGACTGACTCACCAAGTCAGCCCACTTCCTACCTATCAGAGAGTAGGGAACAATAGAGGGATTTGGAGGCCTCTACATGCACGAGATTGTGCGGCTTCATGGGGTTCCATCTATAATTGTCTTCAATCATGATGCATGTTTTACTTCCCAGCTATGGAAGGGGTTGTAGGAGGCATTCGGAACTCAGCTTCGATTGATCACCGCCTTCTATCCTCAGATGGAAGGTCAGATAGAGTGGACTATTCAAACCCTCGAGGACATGCTCCATGCTTGTGTCCTTGATTTCTTCTGCAGTTGGGAGGATCACTTGACCTTAGTGGAGTTTGTGTAAAAAAACATCTACCACTCCACCATTGGTATGATACCATTCTAGGCATTGTACAATCGACCTTACAGATCACCTCTATGCTGGACTGACCCAGGGGAGTCAGCACTCATAGGACCAGAGATGGTACAGGCTACCATAGAGAAGGTGCAGATCATCCAAGAGCGGATGAAGACTGCACAGAGCAGGCAGAATCCCTATGCTGACAGGAGATAGAGACCTCTTGAGTTTGATGATGGTGACCATATCTTTCTATGGGTCTCACCTTGATGAGGTTTTCAGAGATTTGGCCGTGGTGATAAGTTATATCTGATGTTCATCAGACCCTTTTATATACTTAAAAGAGTTGGTGAGGTGGATTACCACTCAGCTCTTTTCTCTCAGTTGCATCAGGTGCACGACGTTTTCCACGTATCTCAGCTGAGAAGATACATACATGATCCTTCGCACATCATTGACTGGGGTGAGTTGGACATCAACGATGGGGCGACGTTTTCAGAGGTTCCAGTGGAGATTGAGGATCGATAGGAGCGGGTCCTTCATGGGTGGTCGATACCTATGGTGCGTGTTCGTTGGAAGCACAGTAACCTTCAGGAGAGTACATTGGAGCAAAAAGCTCATATTCATGCTTAGTACCCCCACTTGTTTTCCTAGTTTGTGTTGTGGCTTTCAGGGATGCAAAGCCCTGAGGTGGGGAGAATGTAAAGACCTGAAATTTTCCATGTAATTTTTTTATATGGAAATATTACAAGTCTGCAAAAATTGACTGTGAATGATTCCGAGGCCTGGTGTACCCATAATGAATTTCTAAACTTTTTTTTGAGTACATTCAGTAAACGCGCGAGCAGATTTTTGTAAATTTTGAACTGGTGCTCGGAATTGAAATCTGAACTCGCAGCACCGATAGTCACTTAAGGAGAGTTAAAAAAAATATAATAAAATAAAATAATCAGATTTTATTTTATTTATTTATTTTGAAACCTCCCATTTGAATTCATGGTGGTGGGGACCACCCGAAAACCTCCTTTAATGGAAGGTAACTCTTGGAATCTCCCCATTTATGAGCCAACATTAATTATTAACTTAATAATTTGGAACATCACCTCTCACAGGGAGAAGGATTGGAAAAGGAGAGCCTTTGGAGAAACATCCTCCAAACGAAGAACCTCTCCAATGAAGAACGTTCTCCAGATCAAGAATGAGGAACTGACTTTGGTGCCTGTTGCGGGAGCGACGTACGTCGGCGACTTCATCATCTTCACATCCTTCCTCGCGCCGTCTCCAATGAAAAATCAAGGTAGGGGTTTTAATTTGAAGTATGATTAAATCTATTTATTGATTCTTGGTATTCTTGATTCACAACGACGATGGTCAAACAAACATGTCCATCATTTTGAACTTATAACTTGACCCTTATATTTAGTTCTTCGCGCATTCTTTGTACATTCTTCGATGCCAAATAATTAAGTGTGCTGAAAACACAATGTCTTGTTGAGCACGACATATGGACATGGAGATCTCGACCCAAGGATCGTGAATATGAGGACGTCATATTTTTCAGGCTTGGAACGAAGCTGCAATGACGTGTGGAAGAAGGGAGGCACGCATCCATGCTGCCGGTAGAGGAGGAGGCTATAACTTGAGCAGGTGGCACACCGAGAGGCGGTCGTCACCCAGCCGACCATGGTTTGAGAAGGCAGCACACTGGAGGGCGGTCGACACCCGAACAGCTGCGGATTGAGTAGGCGGCGCACTAGGAGGCGGTCGGCACCTGACATGCCACGACTTGAGCAGGCGGCGCACCGTAGGGAGGCCGACACCTGGCCGGCCACAGCTTGAGTAGGCGGTGCACCCAGAGAGCGGCTGGCACTCGGTCGTCCATGGGAGGACAACGGTGCCGATGCGCAGTTGGGAGGAGAACCGACCGGAAATCCGACCGGCCTTGACGCACCAAGTAGGACCCGTTCCGGTAGGTCCTGATTGAAAGTAGGTCGAACTGTCTGTTGAACCGTTTAGGAATCCAGGGGGGGCTCCCCCTGGGTGGCGGCTAGGTCAGACCGCACCCAGCCAGGCAGACCATACCGTAGTGGGCCACGCCCAGTGGGCTGCGCCCAGTACGGGCCAGGCCGCCCCTTAGCAGGCTAGTTTGTGGCCCAGTGAGCCGGTCCCATCATGGACCAGCCCAACTGGTCCAGACCTGGGTCGGTCCGGGTTGTTCCGACCATGTCGGACCAGACCTGAGCCCATCCGGACCTAGTTTCCCCTTTTTGGCCTCATCTTGAGAACCGAGTGTCCGTTTGATGAACCGTATGCGGCATTAGGATCCTTGGATCGAGACGGTACTTTTGGTATACTCCACTTTAGTTTTGGATAAAGTTGGAGTACGGTTGGGTTGGATGGAACCCAAATCCAGCTGGGCCCTCGAAATAGAAACACTAATAACTTACAGATTGGGCGTTTGATTGGCACGCCGTCGGTCATGTTGGGTCCCTTTTGACATGACAGACCTTTGGGATGCTTTTTCATGGGACTTTGTGGCTGTTGAAGTATCGACCGATGACTTAAGGAGCGGAAACTCCTGTAATCAAGCATGCTTAGTGCAGGAACCCTGCGGCTTGCTGTACTTAAAGAATCTTCAGATATTGTGTGGGTCATCTTCAGATCTTGTGTGGGTCATCTTCAGATCCTGTGTGGGTCAGCGCTCAGTGATCTAGTGTGGGTCAGCGCCTATAGATCCTGTGTGGGTCAGCACTTAGTGATCCTCTGTGGGTCAGCGCATACTGATCCTATGTGGGTCAGCGCATACCGATCATGTGTGGGTCAAATCCTATGTAGGTCAGCAGGGGCTAGTTACCTATCGATCCTGTGTGGGTCAGTGGGGGTTAGTTACCTATCGATCCTGTGTGGGTCAACATGAGTGCTTCTTAATAGAATAAGATGATCTAGTTATGACTAATCATCTATACTTCTGTACTTAAGTTATACCTGGTGTGAGATGAGTCTTTAAATTTGTGGTACTTACCTTCATGGTACTCTTTTGTGTGACGTTACCTTTGTAGTACTTACCATCATGGTATTCCTATGTGTGGTGTTACCTTCATGGTACTTACCTTTGTGGTATTCTTCTATGTGGCGTTACCTCTGTGGTACATACCTTCGTGGTGTTACCTTTGTGGTATTCTTTCCTTCGTGGAACAGTTGTGCTTTTGGATAGAGAGTTGGGCATTGTGTTTCCTCATGAATGAGATGAGTATACTTGATAACTTAGGTATATGTATGGGAATATACCTAAGTGGGGTTGACTGTTGTTTTTATGCTTTGTGGGTTCAGAGAGACCTTAGGGGGTCTCGGGGTCCCTACTGAGTATTTTTATACTCACCTTTGCATGGGCTACGCCCGCACCTTGTTGTGTCTTGTGAAAATGACAGACAAGATTGATCGAGGATGAGGGTGCCAGGACTGGAGGCTTCTCATAGGTGGACCATTAGATGAGATGTACCATAGATACGACCATTCGAGAGCTGTACCTACCCTTCAGGTAGGAACCTTGGGGGGTGTTCGTAGGAACTGTTTTAGTTTTTCTTGTACTTTCCAACTGGGCTTGTATTCTGGACCCTTTACTTACTATACACACCCTGTTTACTATATAGTTTACTTTGTTCTTGTGTCTTTCTGTGTGATTGGTTTGTGTGAGTTTATAGGTTTAAAGATAATGCCTTCCCGATTTCAGGGATATACCTTTCCAGTGCTATTTGCCATCCCCTGACCTATGAAAGGTGGTCTTGGGGTAGTCACGGCATGGGCCCTAAGGTACGGGTTGTGACAGCCCAAGGCCACACACCCTTGTAGGTGGTCTGTAATTTTTAATAGATCCACATAACATGGTTGGTTCATGGTTTCTCAAACTGTGTGACCTAACCATGCGGGGTCCCTCCTTAGGTAGTGGGAGGTTCACAGTTGGCGTATGGTTTAAAAAACCGTGTTTCCAAATTGTATGACCCAAAAATTTTTGGGTGAATTTACCATTTTCCCTTAATTATATTAAACTTACCTCTACTCCTTGTTTTTCATTCCAGCAAACAAAAACCTTTATTTTCTCCCATTGGAAGATCCATGGCCACCCTAACTTAGGTTCATGGATATATTTCCAATCCGAACTCTGATTCCATCTCTGTTAATCTCATTAGATATCTACTAGTATGTTATTTAATCCTTAAGAATAGTTTGTTGTATGTATTCCTCTTGTCGATGCTATTTTGATGTAGGATCACATGCCCTATTTTCAGGGCATTGATCCATTATTCAATTTTATTTCAATCAGAGACAAACTAAAGGATGATATTGGATGGGGAGAGTACTATAGGATTGAGGTAGGTGGCCTATGACTCATCCCTTAATGTCTCTCCATTTTATAAACTGTCATTGTTGTGTCGCATGCTGGGTTCACCAGGAATTTTCTATTAAATTCATATTCTATGTTTATAATAATTATTATTGTATTCTAGATCCCATTCTATATATGTTTATTACATAATTGGAGGTTATGACCTCAATGATAACCACCCCAAGTACGTTGTGAACTCTTTTATGCCTTTGTAACCCCTGATGGTTCTACCTGTTCTATTGTTCAGGTGAGATAGACTTGGACTTAATAAAGGTAAGGGTTTTAATAAAATAAATGAATTGTTAATGGATAACACATGAATATATCACTTTACCCTTATAAGTTAAGTTTTTAAGTTAAACCTTGAATCTTTAAATTGTTCAATGGAAAGTATATTTATATACACTTAACTTGGCCTTGTTAAATGTAATTAATTGAATTGGTTACATGTCCCTAGCCCACCTTGTCATGATTATAAAAGGTAAAGGAATGAACCTAATAAATAAATATGGAATGAAAGTAATAAATGGTTGTATGTCCTATTTAGCATTGTCACCTAGTATGGAAGGCAATGGAATAAACCTTCTAAATTATCAAATGCTATGATTATTACATGGACTAATTAATTAAAGAATTATGTATAAGGTGCCTATTGCATATGGAATTTTTTATCTTTATATTAGTGGTCATACTTGACCCACCATTGAATTCCTAAGGGAATTCCTCAAGAACCCATAGGATGCCATTCTGATTCGAGGAGATGGTTTCCAAGGGAGATACCCAACTTGGAACATGGTCCTTATCTACTAGAGGATTCCCAACATGACACTATAGCATCCCTTCACTATCTTACATATTTTAGAATGACTTAGATACATCCTTGGATATAGATTTATATCTTCAGACACATGGTTCCATGGATTCATCCCATCAGGCCCAATCATGCTTAGCCCATTTTTACCTTAGATGAGATACTTGGAATAAGTTAGAATCATTTACAGTGGAATGCCTTGGGTGTTTCCCCTTGTATTACAGTCAGAACCATATTCTAGACTTCATGTTATTACTCTGAGTTAGATTGACCCCTAAGGTCAAGGATTACATTGTTATTTCCTTTGATCCTCTTTCATTATTATCATTATTATAGGATGACTTAGTTACCCATTGTATCCTCTTACATTATCTCTATCATATATAGTATGATTTACACTTATTATAAAATGAAACATAATTAATTAAATGATACATGTTCAGACACAAGATAAGGCTAAAGTATGTAAGGTATGTTTACATTATTGTACTGTATTTACTTCTATATATATATATACTTTCACATTATTTTAGTTTAAATTCATTGACTAGATAGTATAGATGTCGTTGGTGATGGCCTACTGAGATTTATCTCACACCCTATATGAACCACTACTGGTACCTAGGAATATTACATGTACATATGTGTTGATAAGGGGAAGTGTCCTACTTTGGACACATGAATTTATTACTTTCTTAATTTAGAATGGGATCTTGGTAGCAGATGAACGATCTAGTGCTCAGGATGATGGATAATTTTTGGATTCTCCTTGATTATTTTGTATAGCATGTATTTCCTACTACCATGTATACATTTTTAATAGTTTTTAGAGACATGACATACATCATCATCTTTTTTATATGATACAATTCATCTTATGAGTTGATTATTATTTGATGGATGTTTATGATTATCTTCCACTACTAGTTTTCTTTATCCAATATTACGCTTCCTCTATTATTATTCATCTATTGTATTATATTATATCTATTTCAATCCACTCTGATGTGAGGGAATAGTCTCCTCAAAGATACACACTAGGCCCTTACTACTAGTCATAAGCCTTTGGTGTATGGGGATGCGTACTTAAGGCCCAATGACCCACCGGCTCGGGGAACTTCTGAGTGGCACCCGGGTCGGGACGTCATAAGTATGAACTAATTCAAGAATCTATTTATCTCTTTTACATTTAAAAATAAATGTGGATTTGGTTATTTTTCCTTGCAAAAATTCATGACATACACAAAGTGGATTTAGTTCAAAAGAATCTAAATATACATCTTGATGTAATTTAGTCAAGCACTTTTCATTTACATAACCTAGCCAATAATGCCAAATTTTGGTGCAGTATGGGTCATGTGAAGTAATTTTGTTATCGATTTCCATTACTTGTTTAGTGTAATCCAACACACAAAGACCATTATTTAAGTGTGCTTTAACATATCAAATGCTATCTTTATAAAATAAGAAACATTTATTCCCAAATTTTAAAATAAACTCATCAGTATCAAGTATGGATATAGAAATAATGTTTTTGGTAACATATGGAACATAATAACAATCTTTCAAAACCAATATCATTTTGGTTGGCAACGTGAGGTGGTAGTCCATAATAGTTACAAAAACAAGTTTATCTCTATTGGTTTCTTCTAGATCTACCTCCCATTGGTCAATCTTTTTTAATCTACTTGTTTATTGTATTTTTAATGCATATGTGATCACCATAATATGTATATAATACCCAATTTGTAGAAATAGATAAATTTCACTCAATAAAAAAATAACCCGAAGCTTCCCCTTGCTTCTTTAGTTGGGTGTAATTTTTCTTCCAGTGGCCCTTCTCACCATATGAAAAATAGACAACACCATATTCCCATGCTTTCCCCTTGATCTTTCTCTTCTTGGAAGGGCGTGAAGAAGATTTGGGCTTACTGCTCTTTTCTTTCCCTTTCCATTTTTTCACCATAAGGATAGAAGAGTTTTTAATCTTCATATCCTTATCAACTTGGTGAATAAGAGTAAGAATATTTGGAAGATAATTCTCAATGTTGTTCATATTAAAATTAAAAACAAACCTAGAGAATCTCTGATTGAGTGATGCTAAAATGAGGTCAGTACCCAGTTATTTAGGAAGTTTAAACCCTAAAACCTCAAAGTTCACAATGTAGATAATAAACTTGATTATGTAAGGACCTAATGGGGAACGCACTCCAAGATTACTTTGAAATAGTATCTTGGAAATCTCAAACTATTCTTGTCCATCTCTCTCTTAGTAAAGACCATGGAGGTGCTCAAGCATGATATATGTATCCATGTTTTCATAAGACTTCATGAGTTCACTATACATAGACGAAATCATCAAATATTGAACATCAACCATGTCATTAATATTTTTCTCATAGACTAGGAACTCTTCATCACCCTCCTCCTTAGTAGTTGGATCAGGAAATGGGGATTCTAGCATGTAATATTTTTGTTAATGGTGTAACAAAACCCGAAGGTGTTTATACCATTCCAAGAAGTTACTTCCAGTAAGAAGGTTGTATTTATCTAATATTGATCACAGGGATAATGGGGATGATGAGATTTCCATTTTATTCTAAAATTAAAAGAGAACATTATTACTACTTTTCTTGATTACAAATTGGGTGATATATAATAAATTAATTGATTTTATTAAATCTACCACTATTTTATCAAGTTACAATATCCCTCACCATTGAAATCAAAATTTCTAGTTTATATGAAATTTTAGTAGAAAGGATCCATATTCCCCTTAACATAACCCCAAAATGCTTGGTCAAGATACTTGAAAGTATTTAGGTAGGAAGGTATTTGTCACCTATGGGTTTGCAGCTCTTTGATATGTTGAGTAGACTCCCCTATCCTGAAATCCTAACTTGGATTTCCTCAAAAATTGCCTCCAAATTACACCAAGTCTATCAAGGGCTACTCTTATTGATGTAAAATGGTTAATTCAACCCAAAAATTTCATAATAACCCCCTTATAAAAGTAAGTGTCCCAACAAGGGTTGGTCAAAAACTTAGTTCTATTGAGTTTCATTCATAATCAAGTAATGGAATGTCAAGTATGGATTAATATTTAATTGAGAAATTTTATTTATTATACATAAATTTTATCTTATTTTATTCTTTATATTTCCTTTTAATATCAAGTCGATGTTACTTAATTAATTAACCATGTTGGATAAATCATTTATACATAATTCATTTATTTAATTTTTATCACTGCACACTAATTAATTAATTAATGTGATTTCACTCTTACATTCACAAAATAAATGATTTCATAAAAATAAATAAATAAATAATTAAAGGTCCCATTTATTATATTTATCTAATGGTTAATTTAGTGAACCTAAATTAAATCAACCTTTGACATAGGGGAAATAACTCCTATTGATAGTCTTGGCATGAGTTAAAACATTCCACCTATCTACCTGTGTATCACCTGAGTTGGTATCATAATGGTTCTGTCTTAAATCACCTCCATGAGCCCTGAGATGCACCATTATTTAGAAGTATTTATTACTCACACAAAGGTGAGGTGTCACACCCGGATTTCTAAAAAAAAATTTATTTATTATTATTATTATTTTTATTCTCTTTTTCAAATCTTTTTTGAAGTGAGGGATGAGCCCGATTAATTTTTTTACTTTCTGCTGATAAATGAATATTTTAGGCATGGCAGTGTCTGACGCATGGGTGGGGCACAGTCGACGATGCGCGACTTGGCCTGGGTCGTTGCGCGACTTCCTGCACGCCCTGTTTGTTGGTTAACTAATTAAATAAAATAAATTAGTAATAAAGAAATAAAATTAAATGATTGCTAAAATACAAATAGAATAAAATAATAAGTGATAAAAAAATTAATAAATTTTTCTTTAATGATAATAATAATAATAATAATAATAATAATATTATTATTATAATAATAATTGGTTTTTGTTTTTTTAGTTTTTATTTGGTTTTTATTTATTATTATTATTATTATTATTTCATTATTTTTTTCCTCTTCTTGGCGTCACACCCAGCACTCCCTTCCCTGTTTTTCTCCCTCTTTTATTCTTCTCGTCGAAACCTCCCCCCTATCCTCCTGGATCGCGCCGCAACCCCCTGCCGGCCTGCTCGCCACGCTGCCCACCGGTTTCCTCACCCGCGCTGTCCGCCGGCTTCCCCGGCTCACGCCATCACGCGACCTCCCCCAAAGACCCGACGCCGCACCCCTACTCCCGGCCAACCGGCTCACACAACTGCCCAGACCCCTGCGCACAACTCCTGCACCGATCGGCCCTCCAGCACAGACCGCCGATGTCCCCCTCTCCCCGTCACGAACCTTCCGCCCTCCTCCTTGTGGGCGCGATCCCTCCGGGTAATCCCTTGCACGAACCTTAGGGTTTCAGTTTGGTATTTTTTGAGTTTTTGAGGTCCGATATTGATAACTTTGGTATGGTCCTCTATTTTAGGGTTTATTTGAAGTTGTTTGAGGTGTGCTTGGTGCGTGATTGGAGTTTCACTTTGAATTTGGGGTTTTCCTGTATTGAGGTAGGTGGTTCCATGCCATAGCATCTTTAGATGATTTCACTAGTTGCTTAATTAAATTTTAATGCGGTTTAATGATAAAATTGCGTAGTGAAAATTTTATTTTGGATATGTTTTGATTTGAATATTTGATGAAACTGATTTTTTTTCTATAAATGCCTATCTATTTTATGCGTGGTGTGTAGTTGAAATTTCTAGACGTGTTTTAGCTAATTGTTTAAGGTGTGAAAATTGTATTTTCAAGAACACTTGAGGTGCGGGTGTGATTAAATTGATTTTTTTTAAATAAGATAAACTATTTTGACGTGTTGATTTTTATTATGAACTTTGAGTATGTTCTAAGGGTGCGAATGAGGTTTTTGGAAGGGTTGAGATGTGAAATTTATTTTAAAATGGTTCTGGCATCTAAAATTTGTGTGTCTTAATGTGAGGCCTTATGTATGCATGTGTGGTATTTTATAAATTGAACAATTGTTTATTTAAGCAGTGTTTGAGATGCGAAACATGGGTGAAAAGGTTTTTGGGGTTATTTGGTAGGTACGAAATGTTTTTTCAAATTCTTTGAGGTGTGTGTATGTCTAAATGGGGGTTTTCAAAGGAAAATGAGTCATTTTGGGTGCGTGGTCTTGTTGTGCACACTTGAAATTAAATTGAAAACTTTTGAAGAATGTAAAACATGTTTTTATATTGTTACCTTGAGTATTTGGTTTCAAAGTGACGTCTCCATATGGGATAAAGTGGTTTTTTGTGTAAAGTTCTCTTGGTTTATGTTGAAATGATTTAACAAATAGTTCAAATTGTTTATTGATTTATTAAGATGGTTCAAAAGTAGTATTTGAGAAAATTTGAATACGTGTTTGTATTTAAAGTGGTATGTTTTTATAAATTGAGACATTTTTGGTGTAAACCCACTTTGCGTCGCTTGGTGGTGTTTTATAAGTGGTTCAAATGGTTCAGTTAATTGTGTATTTGGTGCAAAACTAGTTTTAAGGACAATTTATTAAGCAAGTGGTTTGTATGACTCTCCTATTTGTAATTGGGTGTGTTTATTTGTGTTGACCCTTCTTGTGTTATTTAAATAATGTTTTCTAAGTTGTGTGAATTGTTTATTTTCTTCTTTGAGTGTTTCCAAATGAGGATTTGTGAAATTATTAGGTAACGACAAATATATTTTTGAAAGGTATTCTGGTGTGCGTGAGTTTTTGAATTGTTGTGTGGGTATGAAAATGGTGACCTTTCTGTGTAATGTCTTGTTTGGTCTGTTATATGAGGAAGCAATATAATATGTGTATTTGAAACTTGACTGAGCAGAAGGGAAAACCCCAGGTATCTAGGTGGGAGGACTATAACTAGTGCGCTAGTGATCTGGAGTGGTATTGTCCCTGTTTCACTTGGATGGATTGACGATTGAAAACTAACTAAACATATGAATTCTGATGGTCATGGTCTTCTAAGACATATTTTCTGAGGGTCGTGGTCTTATAAGCCATGTTTTCTAAGAGTCATGGTTTCTAAGCCACGTTTCACCGAGACACGAGGTTCTAGGGTCCCACTTGGGCTAGATAAACCTTAGGGGATTTACCCACAGTGCTCTACTATTCATGATGTGGTGCCTTCTCTCAGCATACAAGAGGACCACTTGAGTATGTGCATGTTATTTATAAATTTTCTCTTCCATTATTAAAGTAGTAATTGTGAAATGGTTTTTCTTTCAGTGTTCTTTTCTTGTCATTCTTAGCTTTTAAATGTTTTCCTTAAAAGCATTTTAAAAGTATGGTTTTAAATGAGCTTGTTAAATTGTCTTTTTGATTCTGTGAAATAAAACATTTTATTTGATGGTATCCTATGGGGATCTTGGCTCACACCCTATATACACCTTTGGGTGTATGTAGACCTTGTTCTTTGTGTATTCCAGGTTGAGGCATCGTGCTTAGTGATGGTGGTTCTGGATACTTTCGGTCTTCATGTGCAGGTTCGTGTTGGTAGCTTGGGAATGCGACTTTTCATGTTGCTTGGAGGTTTTTATTGGAGTTTTAGTTCTCTATCTTTGTTTTTGTGCAATTTGGGTTTTTAGTTGAATTGTAGACTTTGAACGTATTTATGGTTTAAAGGCGTGTTTGGTTGTTTGGTTCCAGTTTCAGTTTGTTTATCTTATTAGTTGTTTTTTATATCTTTTATTTCAGGTAAATCATTTCCATGTAATGTTTCGATACCCGGGCACTTATGTTAGCCCGTGGGGGTTGGGAACGCCCTTCGGGTTTTGTCGCGAACTGGGTTGGGCGCCGGGTCGGATGGAGACTCGGCTTGGTTCGTGAAAAAATGGTATCAGAGGAGTTTGTCCTCTTGGGTCGTGTTCTTTTGGGATAGAGTCACGATGGGTTGGAGTTAAGGTTGTTGGGACTCAACATCGTGGCTACGAGTAAGGTGCCTGGGCAGCACACCTCGTGGCGGGACTCAAGTTACCAAAGCAAGTTGAGGTTTGTCTACAAACTTTGGTCCGCGTGGTTAATCTTATCTAGAGGAAATAAAAAGGGAGTGGGTTCAGTGGTCCTAGTGAGCTCATAGGGTCTGGAAAGCCATGTGGAGCCGGGGATGCTATCCTAGAATATCCTCTGTGGCAGTGGCGTGATTGGCGTATGGCTGCCAACCATATGTTCCAGTCTCCCGCTGACACTAGTTTTCTCTTGCACCATTCCTCGTTACTTTGTTTTGAAATTGTGGAAATTTGGTTTTTAAGTAAAAATGATTTGGTCTTGGAAAATGTTTTGAAATGAAGCACTTTAAAAAGAAAATGATATACGAGGTTTGAAAAGTGCGTGTTGAATGTTTTGGTTTTGAAAAAAATAGAAAGGTTTGGTTTTTATTCTTGGTGTTCTCATGGGAAACCACATACATGAATTTATATGGAAAGAGAAATGGTTAATGGCACAAGTGGATGAGTTCCTGGATGGAAATGAGGTGGGTGCCTGTGTGGCACGGAAACATGCATGTGCGAGGCCCATGGGTCTCCATTGGTGTTTGTGCAACCCACTAGCTTTACTTATTTTCAAAAAGTTTTGTTAAATGAGAATTTGGGGTGTTAATAATCGGTGTTTGTGTGGTGTTTCCTTGTGTTTTGGAAATGTCGGATGTGAGGCATTTTGAGCCGAGGATCCCTCCTGACTGATTTTTGTTCTGAGTTTGAATTCTTATTTGTAAGTTGGTATGCAAGAGTGTAGTTAGTGAATTATTTTGAAAAGTACATCAGGGAGCCCTTGTAGTGGTTCCCCCTGCACGTTTAGAGTTCACTTATGGTATGGATCAACCATTGGACTAGTTTGGTTGGGTCCATGGTTTTCTTTATTGACTAGTGTACGCCCCCCATAAAGAGTTAACATGATATTGAAGTGTGGAGACAAGAAATTCGTCATTGGACAACCCTCCAGTTGATCAGAGGACTCTCTTCTTGAATTCTAGAATCAAAACCACCTATCCTTTTTACAACTAGATGGATCCTCTCACAGTGGGGTGACATATGCTAGGGGAGTTGAACGGAGTTTTGGTTTCATTGAGTTTTCTGAGTCGTTAGGTATGAATTTTGACATCGTTACATTTGATGGTTTTCTGTGGAAGTGGTGAAAGAAATTCTAGCGGGGAAGGGTGAAGGCGATTCAGAGTTATCAGTGCTTACCGATGTCTTGAATGGGTTGTAGTGTTTTCATCAGCTGCAAGGGTCATGTTTGGTGACCACATTCAGTGTGAGTTCTCTTCGAAGTGAAAAGGTGGAAGCAATCTAGAGTTATCGGTGCGGGCTGTTATTTTAAATGACCTTTGGTCCTTCATTGGTTTCGTTTAAGAAAAAGGATGTGTTAGGACACTAGTGTGGCAGACCCAACTACGTGGGAATGATACGGTCGATTATAGGAATCACGTGTTGTTTAAGACTCGGTTTGAAGTCCTTCTTCGTATAATGTTTTTCTTAATAGAAATGGTCATGTTTAGGTGACGATTTGTGGTGTCGTGTTCTCATTCAGTGTGAAAAAGGGTGATGCGCATGCACCATTTCCGCTCTTGTGTTGGTGAATGTTCTGTGTATGATTAGTTGGATATCGTAATGTGTTGTGTTTGCTGGTGTTGTCTCGGTTGCAGTGTGGTTTCATGGTACACCAAAAGGAGAAGCTCCATTCGAGAGTCTTCGATACCTAACTGCAAGGCAGGAGATGCTTAAAACATCAGGGCTCTAGCCATAGGCCTTGGAGTGAAGCTGACACGTGGTCAGGAACCCCAATATTGTATGGGACCCCAACCTTATTTCTATCATTGGTGTGTGAGGTGGAAGAAGTTTAAATCATTTCCTGTAGCTGTTCTGTTCTGAATGACCCATTTGGGTGCATGGGATTTCCCATTGCCAAAAGGAGGTGTGGTCATCTCGTACCTTAAAGTTCGGGGGGTTGAATCCCACTGGGTGTAATCGCTTTTATTGGTCCTTATGGGGTATGTTAGGTAAATCGGTCTTAGATTTGAATAGTACTCATCCAGGGACATGGAGATGCTCATTGGTCTTAGGTCATGGTTTTGATGCCCGGTGGTCGGGCCCCTCCCTCCCCACCCCTTGTGGTGGCGTGTTTGGTCACCATCGGGAAATTTTTAAAGTTCTACATCTTCTGTTAGTTCTAATGGTTGGGAGACCCATGTTGGGTCTCACACGAAGGTCTCTAGAATAAATCAGCGTTGGAATTTTCTTTAATGGTGGGGAGTCCGCTCGGACTTCCCCGTTTCGGTCCTCCAGTCTCACCTTGGGCATTGGTAGGTTCTTAATGGTGGGGAGCCCCCCGGGCTTCCCCATGTTGACCTTTTAGTTCTATTTCTAAATATGACTTGGTGATAAGTGATAAGAGTGTTCCTTGGATGTGGTTTGACCTTGTTTGTTCATTATAGCCAAATGGTGTGGTCTTCATCCAATGGTGCTTGTGATGTTTTGGTTTGTGAAGTTGGTTTCTGTGGGTGCGAGAGTTCCTTTCCTTGATCAGTCAACTGGAGGCGTTCTAGCTCTTTGGGGTAGGCGATACATATCAGAATGCATTTTTACGAGTTTCTTGAAGTTGTCTTTGACTCACTTTCTCTGAGCACGATGTGTTTGCCTCTCTTCACTTTCTTTTTGGTGGGAATCCTCTTTGAACTTTAAGGGGGTGTTGTTTTCTACTTTGGGCTTCTATCTTAGTTGTGGTTTTTCGGGGACGGAAAGCTCTATAGTGGGGAGAATTTTCACACCCAGATTTCTAAAACAATTTTTTTTATTATTCTTATTATTTTTATTTTCTTTTTCAAATCTTTGTCAAAGTGAGGGATGAGCCCAATTAATTTTTTTTTACTTTCTGCTGATAAATGAATATTTTAGGCATGACAGTGTCTGACGCATGAGCGGGGCATGGTCGACGCCTCCCCCCTCTCCTCCTGGATCGCGCTGCAACCGCCTACCGGCCTGCTCGCCGTGCCGCCCGTCGGTTCCCTCACCCACGCTGTCTGCCAGATTCCCCGGCTCGCACCGTCATGCAACCTCCCCCGAAGACCCGACACCGCACCTCTGCTCTCGACCAGCCATCTCGCACAGCCGCCCGGACCCCTGCGCGCACCTCCTGTTCCAATCGGCCCTCCAACACAGACCGCCGACATCCCCCTCTCCTCGCCAAGAACCTTCCGCCCTCCTCCTTGTGGGCATGATCCCTCCGGGTAATCCCTTGCACAAAACTTAGGGTTTCAGTTTGGTATTTTTTGAGTTTTTGAGGTCCAATATTGATAACTTTGGTCTGGTCCTCTATTTTAGGGTTTATTTGAAGTTGTTTGAGGTGCGCTTGGTGCACGATTGGAGTTTTACTTTGAATTTGGGGTTTTCCTGTGTTGAGGTAGGTGGTTCCATGCCATAAAATCTTTATATGATTTCACTAGCTGCTTAATTAAATTTTAATGCAGTTGAATGATAAAAATGCGTAGTGAAAATTTTATTTTGGATATGTTTTGATTTTCATATTTGATGAAACTGATTTTTTTTTCTGTAAATGCCTATTTATTTTATGCGTGGTGTGTAGTTTAAATTTGTAGACATGTTTTAACTAATTTTTTAAGGTGTGAAAATTGTGTTTTCAAGAACACTTGAGGTGCGGGTGTGATTAAATTGATTTTTTTTAAATAAGATAAGCTATTTTGACGTGTTGATTTTTATTATGATCTTTGAGTATGTTCTAAGGGTGGGAATGAGGTTTTTGGAAGGGTTGAGACGTGAAATTGTTTTTAAAATGGTTCTGGCATCTAAAATTTGTGTGTCTTAATGTGAGGCCTTATGTATACACGTGTGATATTTTATAAATTGAACAATTGTTTATTTAAGCGGTGTTTGAGATGTGAAACATGGGTGGAAAGTTTTTTGGGGTTATTTGGTAGGTGAGAAATGTGTTTTCAAATTCTTTGAGGTGTGTGTATGTCTAAATGGGGGTTCTCAAAGAAAAATGAGTCATTTTGGGTGCGTGGTCTTGTTTCACACACTTGAAATTAAATTGAAAACTTTTGAAGAATGTAAAACATGTTTTGATATTGTTACCTTGAGTATTTGGTTTCAAAGTGATGTCTTTATATGGGATAAAGTGGTTTTTGGTGTAAATTTTTCTTGGTTTATGTTGAAATGATTTAACAAATAGTTCAAATGGTTTATTGATTTATTGAGATGGCATGAAAGTAGTATTTGAGAAAATTTGAATACGCGTTTGTATTTAATGTGGCATGTTTTTATAAATTGAGACATTTTTTGTGTAAACCCACTTTACATCACTTGGCGGTGCTTTATAAGTGGTGCAAATGGTTCAGTTAATTGTGTATTTTGTGCAAAACTAGTTTTAAGGACAATTTATTAAGCAAGTGGTTTGTATGACTCTCCTATTTGTAATTGGGTGTGTTTATTTGTGTCGGCCCTTATTGTATTATTTAAATAATGTTTTCTAAATTGTGTGAATGGTTTATGTTCTTCTTTGAGTGTTTCCAAATGGGGATTTTCGAAATGATTAGGTAACGACAAATATATTTTGGAAAGGTATTCTGGTGTGCGTGAGTTTTTGAATTGTTGTCTGGGTATGAAAATGGTGACCTTTATGTGTAATGTCTTTTTTGGTCTCTTATATGAGGAAGCAATATACTATGTGTATGTGAAACTTGACTGAGCATAAGGGAAAACCCTGGGTATCTAGGTGGGAGGACTAGAAATAGTGCGCTAGTGATCCGGAGTGGTATCGTCTCTGTTTCACTTAACTGGATTGACGATTGCAACACTAACTAAACATATGAAGTCTGATGGTCGTGGTCTTCTAAGCCATGTTTTCTGAGGGTCGTGGTCTTCTAAGACACGTTTTCTGAGGGTCGTGGTTTCTAAGCCACGTTTCACCGAGACACGAGGTTATAGGGTCCCACTTGAGCTAGATAAACCTTAGGGGATTTACCCGTGGTGATCTACTATTCATGATGTGGTGCCTTATGTCAGCATACAAGAGGACCACTTGAGTATGTGCATGTTCTTTATAAATTTACTCTTCCATTATTAAAGTAGTAATTGTGAAATGTTTTTTCTTTCAGTGTTCTTTTCATTTCATTATTAGCTTTTAAATGTTTTCTTTAAAAGCGTTTTAAAAGGAGGGTTTTAAATGAGATTGTTAAATTATCTTTTTGATGCTATAACATGGAACCTTTTATTTGGTGGTATCCTATGGGGATCTTGGATCACACCCTACATAGACCTTGTTCTTTGTGTATTCCAGGTTGAGGCATCATGCTTAGTGATGGTGGTTCTGGATACTTTCAGTCTTCATGTGCAGGTTCGTGTTGGTAGCTTGGGAATGCGGCTTTTCGTGTTGCTTGGAGGTTGGTATTGGAGTTTTAGTTCTCTATCTTTGTTGTTGTGTTCTTTGGGTTTTTAGTTGAATTGTAGACTTTGAACCTGTTTATGGTTTAAAGGCGTGTTTGGTTATTTGGTTCCAGTTTTAGTTTGTTTATCTTATTAGTTGTTTTTTCTATCTTTTATTTCGAGTAAATCATTCCCATGTAATGTTTCGATACCCGGGCACTTATACCAGCCCGTGGGGATAGGGAACACCCTTCGGGATTTGTAGCGGACCGGGTCGGGTGCCGGTTCGGATGGCGACCTGGTTTGGTTCGTGACATGAGGGGAACCAAAGGATTAGTTAAAAGGGGATTATATAAATATCCATAGACATGCATTCCCTACATAATAATGGAGGGTGGGATGACTCACAAGATATCATTTAATTTAATATTAAAGAATTGAAAACCCATGAAATAATTAAATTAAAACATCCAACCCATACATAGGTCTTGGTCAAGCTCATGAACAGCTATACATGCAACGAATATGCAAAAGTAAATGGCCAATATTCATTTATTTATTCATTATTTACTAATAAGATGAACATGGTTGCATTAATTAATTAATGAATTAACTAATTAATGAATTAACTATTTCACTTTTATCTTAATGATCATCTAAAAAAATTGGAGTTACCCATTATTTTTGGAATTCATAGAAAATAAACTACAGAACCAATAATGAAATTTATTATAATAAATTAATTGAGAAGTTATTTTTTTTAAAACCAATATTAAATTGTCAAACACACAATGGTGTTCCAATCAATAAAATAAGGTTTTATTTTTTCAAATTTCAATTTAATGTAAATTTTAATTCTGTCCATCAATGGAAGACTATAAAGCGTGTACATCCAGCTACACACCATGTATCTTAGTTACCGTGTATCCGGGTTACATGACTGGGTCTGCAGTGTGTACCATGACCGGACTAGATGACGTATACAGACCAGCTACACACCGTGTGTTCCAATTTATATGTATCCAGGATATATGCCTAGGTATTCAGTGTGTATCTTGGAAGACTACATAGCATGTACAATCCAGCTACATGTTGTGTATCTCTTTGAGTCGTGTATCAGTTTTTTGTGCCGAGTCACTAAACGTGTTCCTTGGATGTAATAATTGATGAACTATACATTGTGAGCACCGCATACACATCATTTATAACATAAATGCTCTAGGTTTTCAGTATTATGTAGTTTTTACCATGTATAATGACCACATAGATTGTATGATTTACACCGATAACTCGTGTAGACTACAAGACGTGCACACCGATACATGTCATGTAATACAAAAACCCGTGTTCCACCCTAGCTGGTCAACACATGGTGTACACCCTATGTAACTATTTATTGGTGTTCTTTATATCCCTTGGCACATCATGATACAATGCACTAGGGTACACAACATGTAATTCTGAGTACAAGTCATGTAACCCTATCTTATCGGAAAAAAATGGTAGTTTCCTGATGGTTATATCTGATCATTCTTCATCTATTCTTAAAATTTTAAGAAAAATTAAAAAAATTGAGATATTATGATTAATATGTATAATCATGTTAATTGAAATTGTATTTAAAGAAATAATAATAAGAAATTAAAATCTAACCACAGTTGCACATAGATCAACAATCAAATAAATAATTATAAATTTAAATGTAACCTGGCTATGATACCACTTATTAGTTTTGGGCATAGCTAAAGCATGTGGTAGTGGGTGATATATTAAAATTTATTTTAATAATCATTTCCTAAAACCATGATCAAAGATCTTTCACAACAAATTTATAATTAATTTATTTAATATCTGAAGAAATAAATACATAGTCTTAGGAAATTTCTTCATTTATGAATATTGATCATTCGAAAAGACCCTTTCAGATTGCCTTCATTGTGTTGTGAGTATGAAAGGATATAATCCATCTAGTGGTGATCGACACATGCTTGAATGATCTCAGATCAATGCCACTCGATCTCCGGGATCTAGCACGGTGAATCAAATTTCTTGTGTTGTTCTTTCTTGATCGCTCATTCTTCAGTCTTGAAGAAATTCCTCCTGTATTTCTCGTTCTTAAGAGGGATAGAGGAGGAGTCGAGAGAGAATTCATTGTGCGCAACAATTCTATATTCTCATTTTTTATACAATAAACAATAGACATAACTGTCTATTTATAGATTTAGGGTTTAGGTTAAAATATTATTTAATTAGATGTCGACCATTAAATAACATTTAAAACCTTTAATAATCCTTATGCCACATAATAATAATATTATTATTTTGTGATGCACCAACTTGCGCAAATCGATAAATAATATTTACCAGCTTGTAAATAATTATTTTATCACTGGATGTGGTATTTGTATATTCTAACTCCTTAGTATTTATTGAATACCTAAATAAATATTTATTCATAAATAAATATTTCATTCACATACTAGAAAATAAATATTTATTAAATATTAAATAAAATAAAAAAAATATTTTTTTTATTCACATAATGATGAATAAATATTTATTTAATTTATGTGATCAATATAACTTGAATAAAATTATTGCTCAGTCATGAGAATAATATTTGTTCCATTAATTAAATTCAAATGGAATTTAATTGAGATTAATGGAAACACTTATTGTGTGACCCTCTAGGATTCTTTCTCATTGGAATTAGGTGGGCTTGCCTAAAGTCTAAGATTACTATCTAGAAACGGATTAAGGAATCCAAGATAAAGAACTTAATGCCACAATTATTTCTACCACATATGAATAATCACTATTTAATATAATACCTTTGTCACAATATCTCATCTTGTAGGTTGCATGGAAGTTTCATCAACCTATTTGCTCGATACATATTTCTTTTACTATCTGAAATAAACACATCGATACACCATGTACATGGAATTTAGGTGATGGTTATATTCCAATCAAAGGGATGAAATATCAACTCCCATAAATATAAAAGGAGAAAAATCCTTCCTCGACATATCCATTAATGACATGTCAATTGGGACGCACCCAACACACCCTACTTCACGCCAAAATATATCATGATGGTTTTTGTAAATAAATATAAGTGTGTGATTCATGCATATATCAATGATAATCTTAAAGTCTAAGGACCATTACACACACTCGCAGATAAAAATATCTGATGACACAAAAACATGCAGAATTTTTATTGGAGATCCTGCTATCATAATATCCCATCTTGGAGATTACAAATCCGAACTTCATGAGAAGAAGCCTCACCCACTTATGAGTACTCACACCTGATGGTATAAATAATACATGTCCCATAATAGTACATTTTCCATCCACAAAAATATATTAAGAATATTGTCATAGCACTTCAAGGTTCTCATCATAGTGGTGGACTCCTATGACCTTATCAATGTGACAAATACTCTTGGAAATTATTACATTAAATCTATGCAGAATAATGAACAATATGTAATAATATTTTTAATTAATATTCAATACATAGAATATAAATGAAATCAAAGTACAACCAGTTGGTCCTAGGACACCAATTCTAACATGTATAGTGTTAAAAGGACACATGTGCACAAAGGTTCCAAAATTTGACAAATATATTCATAAAATAAGTGAAAATTAAAATGACTATAACTTTTTTTCTTGGTATTCTTTTTGGATCTATGAGCTATCAAATTGAATCCCCTAATGTGAAATAAAACCTTGGATACTGGGTTTGAATATAGAGGGGATTTTATATGGATAAATGAGGGTTAAAGAATCATGGAAAATTCATTAAATATTAGAGAGACCCTTTCCTCAAAAAATGATGAAATATATAACCTACCCATGGTATGAGGTTCTCGACACCATTCCACTAAATTGGAAAATATTTTTGAAGGATCCCTATCCCTCAGTGTGTGAGAAGTCATGTGGAACAAGGAAATCCTATTTGTGTCTTCTTCATAAAGTTTAATCAAAGCAAGGATCATATCATGGAAATCATGACAAAATGAACATCATATTTTTAGGTGCCAACAATATCTGTATATATATAATAAGATGGTGTGAAAATATAAAACCCCAAAAATAATAAGTGTTAAATTTCTTTTAAAGAGAACACTTTTCAAGGCCATGATCATTCAATATAAGTGTGATTTTCCCCCACTATGTATAAAAACCCTAACATCTATGGGTTATTAATTCATCTTAATTTTAGTAATTTAATTAATTTGTAGTTGGGGTTTGGATTAGTCATAAGAACCCCGTAAACCTACATGAAAAATGGGGGTTCAATACCCATTGGGCGCAGTTTCATGACCCATCCTTGGGGCCCGTTCCAGGACTACCCCAAGCCCACCTTCCATAGGCCAGGGGCTGGCGACTAGCACCAAGGCGTAAATCCCGGTAAAAAGGGAAGGCATTGCCTTTGTAAAGCAAACAAACACCATAGAGCAAGCAAGAAGAAGAAGTAAACACTAAGTAAAAATGAGTACAACAGTAAGTGTGGAAAAGTAAGTGGGCCAGAATACAAACCCAAACTGAAAGTAAAGTACAACTGGAAGGAAAAACAACTACTGAAAAGTAAAGCCACAACGTCGAGTCATCCACTGGAAGTCCCACCTGAAGGGTGGGTACAGATAGCCTCCACAACTCCTCAGGTCCAACCGTCCGCTCCGAGTATGTCCCGCCTAGTGGTCTACCTCCAGGTACCGTCCTGCTCCGTAAGCCTCAACCACGATCAGCGCTGTCCGTCGTCTGCAACCAACACAACATAGTGCGGGCATAGCCCGTGCAGGGGTGAGTATAAGCTACTCAGTAGGGACCCCAAGACCCCCGAAGGTCTCCCAGAATCCACAAATTATAATCCACAAAGGAAATATACAGTCACGAAGTAACATCCGACACTACTTAGGTATATCCCCATACATATACCTAAGTCACCAATTCTCATTCGGCTCCAACACCCGAGCTCAAGTACAACCCAGTCCACACAGGAAAGCAAAACATAAATCCACATAGGATAGCACAACACAATCCACAAAGGAAAGAAAAACAGGATTCAGCTCACACAGGTAAACTTCTTCGAATGATGATAGAGATGATCAGATATTTCCATTGATTCATCTAAGTCATCGGACCCACAAAGGATCGATAGGTACTAACCCCCACAATGACCCACAAAGGATCTGACCCACACAAGATCGATAGGTAACTAACCCCCGCAATGACCCACATAGGATCGGACCCACACAGGATCTGTAGGCGCTGGCCCACACAGGACCGCTGAGCGCTGACCCACACAGGATCGAACCCACACAGGATCTGTAGCACTGATCCACGTAGGATCGCTGAGTGCTGTAGTCGTCGCCGTCGAATCCACTGAGGATCTCTGCATAGTCGTCATCGTCGTCGCAGTTGCAGCCAGCACTGGGGTTCTCGCACACAGCAAGCTCGTTCGGGAGGGTCCGCTCCACGAGCCGAGAGGCTGATACATCAACTGACACAAAGTCCAGAGTTGATGTATCCAAAAGTTCCGTATCGTCAACAGGAACTCAATGTCACAGACGGCGCGTCAATCGGACGCCCGGTCTGAGAGTTATTAGCTTTTTTGTCCCACGGGCCCGGTTGGTTTTTAAGTCAAAACCCACCCGACCGTACTCCACCTGCGTCCAAACCTCAGGCGGAGTAAGCCAAAAGATCCGCCTCACTTAGAGGAATCCATCAAAGTCGACGGCACATCAATCAGACGTCCGAAGCTCAAGTTATAAGCATTCCCGCTCCGAGGGCCCGGTTGGTTTCGTGTACGAACCAACCCGGCTGAACCCAAAATATTCTGAAACCTTGAGAGTAATATACTGAAACGACCGTCTCGATCCAAGGATCACATCACCACTGACGGTGTGTCGATCGGAGGCCCATAGCTAATATTATGAGCAAAAGATCGAAAAGGTCCGAAAATGGGGGGTCTGGGCCCGGACCGACCCGGCCGGCGTGGCGCGACGCGGCCTGGGTGGCCCGGCCCGGCCGAGGCGCGACCCGGCCCGGCTGGTGCGGGTGCGGCCCGGTTACGGCCGAGCGGAGCGGGGGGCACGCTGCCCCCACGTGAAGGTTCCGCGGCCCCGCGTGGGGCCTCCCTTGCCAGCGGACGCGGCTGGGCCACCGCGTCCCGTCCCGCGCGGTCGCAGGACCGTGTTCCGCCGCCGCAGCTTTATCCACGGCGTCACCTTCCTGGGGCGCGCCGGGCGCCGCCGCCACCTGCCGCCGGCGCCGCCGTGCCGGCGGGCTGCTCCGCGGACCACCGGACATGTTTCGGTGGTCGGAATTCCATGCCGTCTTCTCCAAAGGCCCTCCCGGGATCCTCCCTTCACTGCGAGGACCTTACATCGCCCGTGCGGCTTGTTTTGTCATCGTCCGCCATTCCACACACCAAGAATGAAAAGGGAGGTGGGTTCGGACCTGTTCGTTGGTCCGTACCCACCGCATTAGCGGTTTTACAAGTTTCACAAAAAATATTTAATCATACACCGCGGGTATAAATCACAAAGATTTAGATGAATCAACCCCTACCTCAACGCGGTGAGTTCGTCGCGGAATTGACCGTCACAGAAGAAGAGGATCGTCACGTCGCGGAAAGGGCATCGCTGTCGTTGCGGTACACGGCGTCGCGTCGATGATCTCTAAGGGTTTAAAACACACAGATTTAATTGCACCATTTTAAACCCATGTTGAGGATATAATTCACAAAGAATTAAAAAAAAGGACCGCAATTATTTACCTCAATCGGTTGTTTATCGAAGGTTGTCGCGGGAAAGGAATGCCGCAGAAGAAACGACATAGAAGGAGAGGATCGTCAGCGTCATCGATATCTGAGGGTTCAGCGTTCTTCATCGCCCTTCGTTGGAGGACGGCGTTCTTCGCGTTCTTCACGTTCTTCGCGAAGGAGGATGAAGAACTTAGAGTTTCTCCAAATCCTCTCAACAAGCACCCTCAAGTAAAACATGCGTTGGTCTTATTTTATTCTTATGCCAACAAACAAAAAACAAAGTTAAGAAACGAACCATTAATTCGATGAATTAATGGTAACGACTTAACTGCCCAATTAATAGGGGCGTTAAGAATTTAAGAAAACGCACCGGTTGGATTTCATTTAAAAAGGGGTTTTCATGGGTGCGTTACTTAGAGGAAAAGAAACGGTGGGGCTCGTGCGGGCCCCACATCACAAATATCCTACCAGGTGGGTAGGATATTTTGGGTTCCACCCTATCTTCTAAACTTAGCTTAAGTGGCTTTAAGTGGCTTTAAGTGAAATAAAATAAAGTTGTCGCACCACTTTATTTTATTTCTTAACTTAACCCCAAAAATTAAAAACCACACCCGAGCAAACACAACTCCATAAATGGCGTTTCTAAGCAAATAATGGAACTGCGATTCCATTGGTGCCCTCGGAATTTGATTCCGAGCACTGGTTCAAAAGTTATAAAAACCCGCTCGTTCGTTCACTGAACGTACCCGAGCCAAACTTCGGAAAATGATTCCGGGAACACCGGTCCTCAGAATCAGGTGCCGTCAGAAACTGCGTTCTTGTAAAATTCCAAAGAAAATTAAGAAAAAAAATTTCCTTGAATTTTACGGGTCTTTACATCACTCCCACCTCAGGTCTTTACATCCCCGTAAAGATACATCATGAACTAGGGAAACAAATGTGGGTACTGAGCACGCATCTGTGCCTCCCGCTCCCAAGTGCTCTCCTGGAGGTTCCCGTGCTTCCATCTGATGCACACAATAGGAATCAACCATCCACGTAGGACCCGATCCTGTTGATCCTCAATCTCCACCGGGACCTCCGCAAAAGTCGCCCCATCATCAACGTCTAGCTCCCCATGGTCAATAATATGCGTCGGGTCATGCACATATCTCCTCAGCTGAGATACGTGGAAGATGTCGTGCACCCGGTGCAACTGAGGTGGTAGATCCAGGCGATAAGGCACGTCGCCAATCCTGTAGAGGACCTGGAATGGTCCGATAAAGCATGGAGACAACTTACCGCCTCGGCCAAATCTCCGTAATCCACGTTGAGGTGAGACCCGCAAGAAGACGTGGTCGCCATCCTCGAACTCTAGTGGACTCTGCCTCCTGTCAGCATAAGACTTATGCCAGCTCTGAGCTATCCTCATCCGCTTCTAGATGACCTGGACCTTCTCCGTCGTGGCCTGGACCATCTCCGGTCCCACAAGTGCTGACTCCCCAGGGTTTGTCCAGCACAAAGGAGATCTGCAAGGTCGGCCGTACAACGCCTCGTACGGTGCAATCCCGATGGTGGAATGGTAGCTGTTGTTGTACGCGAACTCCACCAAGGGTAGGTGGTCCTCCCACCTGCGACCAAAGTCGAGAAAACATGCGCGGAGCATGTCCTCGAGAGTCTAAATGGTCCTCTCCATCTGACTATACTTCTGAGGGTGAAAGGCGGTGCTCAGACGTAGCTGTGTTCCGAACGCCTCCTGCAACCCCTTCCAAAGCCGGGAAGTAAAGCGATAATCTCGATCGGAGATGATAGATGATGGTACACTGTGAAGTCATACAATCTCCTGAACGTAGAGACACCCCAAGCTCTCCACTGAGCCCTGCTCTCTGATGGGTAGGAAGTGAGCCGACTTGGTGAGTTGGTCGACAATCACCGAAATGGAGTCGTGACCTCTGGAAGTGCGTGGAAGTCCAGTCACGAAGTCCATAGATATGCCGTCCCACTTCCACTCCAGGACCTCCAAGGGCTGTACCAAGCCTGCTGGTACCTGATGCTCTGCCTTCACCTACTGGCAATTGAGGAATCAAGAAACGAACTCCACCACAACCTTCTTCATGCCCGACCACCAGTACTGTTATCTGAGGTCCTGGTACATCTTCGCCACTCCAGGATGTACCGCCAAAGGAGAAGTGTGAAACTCTCTCAGAACCTCCTCTCGTAAAGCAAATGGTACCAAGGTACTTCCTCTGAAAAGGATGTTGTGCTCCACTACAAAGGACAAACCATCAGGTGCCTATCTTGAGGATATCTGCACATGCTGCGTCTCATAGTCGGCGTCCCCATGCTATGCCTCTCTAACCCGCTGTAGTAGTGGAGGAGTGACTGTGAGAGACTGGAGGAAGGATACTCTATCTCTATCCATGAAGGATATCTGCAAAGCAGTTAGCTGCTCTGTCGCCTCCTCAAGTAGCTGAATGCCCGTCCTCCTGCTGAGAGCATCGGCTACTACGTTCCCCTTCCCAGGAGTATAGACTATCTCAAAGTCATAGTCCTGGAGGAACTCGAGCCATCGCCGCTGTCTCAGGTTCAGTTCCTTCTGAGAGAAGATGTACCTGAGACTCTGATGGTCAAAAAAGACTGTAAAGCGCTCACCCATCAGATAGTGCCGCCATGTCTTCAGACCGAAGACCACTGCTACTAACTCCAGGTCATGGGTAGCGTAGTTCTGCTCATGTGGCCTCAACTAACGTAATCCATAGGTGATCACTGCCCGCTCCTGCATCAGGACACACCCGATTCCGGTCCCTGATGCATCGCAGTAGACTACGTACCCTACTCCCTCCTCCGGCAACCTCAAGATAGGTGCGCTGGTCAATCTCTGTCTCAGCTCCTAGAAGTTCTGATGACATTTTTCTGACCACACAAAGGTTTTCCCCTTATTTGTTAAAGCTAAGAGTGGTGCCGAAACTCTGGAGAAGTCTGGCACAAATCTCCGATAGTATCCAGCTAGTCCCAACAAACTCTGTACCCTCGTCACACTCCTGGGTGGCTCCCAGGGTAGCACTGCCTCGATCTTCGTGGGATCCACTGCAAATCCCGCCTCAGAGATGACGTGTCCCAAGAAGTGGACCTCACATAACCAGAACTGACACTTCGAGATCTTTCCATAAAGATGGTGCTCTCAAAGTGTGTCTAGTACAACCTGCAAGTGGTAGGCGTGCTCCTCCTCAGTGGTCGAGTATATCAAAAATGTTGTCGATGAAGACCACGACAAATCGGTCGAGGTATGGCTGAAAGATCCTATTCATGAGGCCCATGAACACCACTGGAGCATTGGTTATGCCAAAGGGAATAACCAAGAACTCATAGTGGCCATACCAACATCTAAAGGCCATCTTCTGCACGTCCTCGTCCCGAACTCTGAGCTGATGATAGCCTGAACTGAGGTCTATCTTAGAGAACCACCGTGCTCCCTTGAGCTGATCGAAGAGGTCATCAATCCTCGGCAGCGGATACTTGTTCCTCACTGTCACCTGGTTCAGGTGATGATAGTCGACACAAATTCACAAGCTCCCGTCCGCCTTCTTGGCGAACAATATCGGGAATGCCCAGGGTGAAACACTGGGTCAGATGAATCCCTTGCCCTGCAAGTCCTCCAACTGTACCCGTAGCTCTCGAAGCTCAGTGGGAGCCATCCAATATGATGGAGTGGATATCAGGGCTGTCCCGGGGTACAGATCAATATAAAATTATACCTCTTTGCGAGGAGGTAACCCTGGGACGTCGTCGGGAAAGACGTCCGTATACTGATCCACCACTACAGGAAAACCAGGACTTCGCACGTCAAATTCTCCTAGGATGAGGCTAGCCAACTGATGAGTGATGGGCTGTCCTCTCCTCTGCGGAAGTCCATCCTGTGCTGCGAAGGCTCCCTTCTCGCCGGTGAAGGTGAACCTACTCCCTTTGGTGCGTACACATCGCACCTTGCGCCTAATACAGTCAATCTGAGCATGGACTGTAGATAACCAATCCATGACCAAGATGACGTCGTAAGGCCTCGACGACACTACAAAAAGATCCCAGCCGAAGCTCTCACTTCCTAGAGTAAGCTCACACTGCCGGAACTAGTCCGTAATCATCGAGTCTGCTCCCGTAGGAGTCTCTAGCCGTAAGGATCGAGCCAACGGCTCTGTCGGAATCTCCGAGCTCCGAACAAAGGCAGCGGCTATGAAAGAATGACTCGATCCTGTGTCTATAAGAACTACAGAAAGGGTGGAATAGACACAGATAGTACCTCGAATCATCTTGGGTGCGTCGTGGTCGTAGGCCTCCGCTGTCTGGAGCTGTGCCTGTCTTTGCCCGCCAGCTCCCTGTGGTCGGGGTGGAACTCCTGGTGGTGGTGGTGGTAGAGCCTCAAAGCATCGCCCACCACCTGCTGCTCGGCCATCTCCTCTGCCTCATCCGCCTGCTCCCTGCGGATTGCCACGGTCGACCCTCTGCCTCTGCCTGGGTGGTCCCTCAACCGTCTGCTGCTCCTTGGCATGATGGGTCGGGCAGTCACAAGCCATGTGGCCCTGCCCGCCGCATACGTAGCACTGCCTGCCTCTCGAAAGACTGGCTTCACGCTGTGTGCCCCGCATTGCTGAGCCAGTGTCCTGAGGTCGTCTGCCTGAGGGTCTGGTCTGCCTAGACCCATGAGTCATCCGTCGGCTACCTGTTTCAGAAGACTCTGCTACGTACCGCCCCGCGGTAGGTCTCGCTGCTGAAGAAGGCTCATCAAGGAAGCTCTCGATCAAAAGGGCTCTCTCCAGTACTCCTGCCTGAGTCGGAATGCTGAGGGAGATCAGCGATACCCTGATCTCACGACTCAATCCCTAATCAAAGATCCGGGCCCAGAAGAATGGGTCCCGCACCATGTCTGTCGAGTAGTGCGAGAGATTAGTAAATCTCACCGAGTACTGGGCGACCGTCAAGCTGCCCTGTCGTAGCTGTAGAAGCTCCTGGATGCGCACCGCACGGAGGGTGGTTGGGACGAACTATGAGCAAAATAGGCTCTCAAAGTCCGTCCAGAGGAGATATTCCTCATTGTGCACCTGGAGAATCAAGCTCCACCATCGGCCCACTACCGCGTGAAGTAGGCTCGCTGCGAGGATCACCATGAGGTCTGCTGGTGTCCTCACTAACCGAAAAACTCGTACCACTGCCTCCAGCCAGTCCTCGGCTGCCTGGGGGTCCGTCTCCCCGCGGAACCTAGGTGGTCGCTGGCGCTGGAACTCGTGCAGTGCACTAAGGCGATGTGCATCGTCAGCGGCTGGGGCTGGAAGCATCGGTGGCTCGGCGGGTAGCGGTACTGCCGGTGCCTCTGCTGTCAAAGGGCCCTGCACCGAGGCCTCGTCGCTCGGTGGGCTTTCGTCATGCTCAACTCTCGTAACCCTAGCTGGCTGCCGTCATGGGGTCATACTAAAAAGGAAACAGGTGTTCCACGGTCAAATAGTATACCTAGTGAGCTGACATATAGTAATCACGAAGAAAACTTGAATCACACATGCAATCAATGTTTTCGTGCATTAAGTCGGAAATCAGAAGTCAGGGTTCTGGTGTACGGATACGTCAGCCGCCGCACCAACACTGGACTCCCTGAACTGATAACCACACTCAATACGCTTAACACTATTTCTTCGCATAGAAGAAAGATCAGAGTCTGCGGTAGAACCGAACTCCTCTAATACCAATTTGTCACGACCCGTCCTCGGGCCCCGTGCCGTGACTACCCCAAGCCCACCTTCCATAGGCCAGGGGTCGGCGACTAGCACCAAGGTGTAAATCCTGGTAAAAAGGGAAGGCATTGCCTTTGTAAAGTAAACAAACACCATAGAGCAAGCAAGCAGTAGAAGTAAACACTAAGTAAAAACTGAGTACAATAGTAAGTGCGGAAAAATAAGTGGGCCAGAATACAAACCCAAACTGAAAGTAAAGTACAACTCGAAGGGAAAACAACTACTGAAAAGTAAAGCTGTAACGTCGAGTCATCCACTGGAAGTCCCACCTGAAGGGTGGGTACGGATAGCCTCCACAGCTCCTTGGGTCCAACCGTCCGCTCCGAGTACGCCCCGCCTAGTGGTCCACCTCCAGGTACCGTACTGCTCTGCAAGCCTAAACCACGATCAGCGCTGTCCGTCTTCTGCAACCAACACAATGTAGTGCGGGCATAGCCCGTGCAGGGGTGAGTATAAGGTACTCAGTAGGGACCCCGAGACCCTCGAAGGTCTCCCAGAATCCAAAAAGGATAATCCACAAAGGAAAGATACAATCACGAAGTAACATCCGACACTGCTTAGGTATATACTCATACATATACCTAAGTCACCAATTCTCGTTTGGCTCCAACACCCGAGCTCAAGTACAACCCAGTCCACACAAGAAAGAAAAACGTAAATCCACACAGGATAGCACAACACAATCCACAAAGGAAAGAAAAATAGGATTCAGATCACACAGGTATACTTCTTTGAATGATGATAGATATGATCAGATATTGCCACTGATTCATCTAAGTCGTTGAACTCACAAAGGATCGATAGGTACTAACCCCCGCAATGACCCACAAAGGATCTGACCCACATAGGATCGATAGGTAACTAACCCCCGCAATGACCCACACAGGATCGGACCCGCACAGGATCTGTAGGCGTTGACCCACACAGGATCGCTGAGCGCTGACCCACATAGGATCAGACCCACATAGGATCTGTAGCACTGATCCACATAGGATCGCTGAGTGCTGTAGTCGTCGTCGTCGAATCCACTGAGGATCTCTGCACAGTCGTCGTCGTCGTCGTCGCACTCGCAGCCAACACTAGGTTTCCCGCACATAGCAAGCTCGTTCGGGAGGGTCCGCTCCACGAGCCGAGAGGCTGATACATCAACTGACACAAAGTCCAGAGTTGATGTATCCAAAAGTTCTGTATCGTCAACAAGAACTCAACGTCGCAGACGGCGCGTCAATCGGACGTCCGGTCTCAGAGTTATTGGCTTTTTCGTCCCAGGGGCCCGATTGTTTTTTAAGTCAAAACCCACCCGACCGTACTTCACCTATGTCCAAACCTCGGGCAGAGTAAGACAAAAGATCTGCCTCACTTATAGGAATCCATCAAAGTCGATGGCACGTCAATCGGACGTCTGGAGCTCAAGTTATATGTGTTCCCGCTCCGAGGGCCCGGTTGGTTTCATGTACGAACCAACCTGGCCGAAACCAAAGTATTCCGAAACCTTGAGTGTAATATAAAAAAACGACCGTCTCAATCCAAGTATCACATCGCCACTGACAGTGCGTCGATCGGAGGCCCGTAGCTCAAGTTATGAGCAAAAGACCGAAAAGGTCCGAAAACAGGGGGTCTGGGTCCGGACAGACCCGGCCCAACCCCCCTGGGTCGGCCCGAACCGGGTCGACTTGAACCAGGTCTAACCCAGATGGCATGGCCCGGCCCGGCCTGGGTGGCCCGCCCTGGCCTGGGCGAGACCCGGCCTGGCCGGCGCAGGTGCGACTCGATCGCCAGGCGGGTCAGCTCGGCCGGTTACGGCCGAGCGGAGCGAGGGGCGCGCTGCCCCCGCGTGAAGGTTCCACGGCCCCACGTGGGGCCGTCCTTGCTAGCAGACGTGGCCGGGCCGCCGCGTCCTGTCCCCCTTCGATCCCGCGCGGTCGCGGCTTCAGCCGCGGCGGCTCCTTCCGGCGGCGCGTCGGGCGCCACCGCCACCTGCCGCCAGCACCGCCGTGCCGGTGAGGTGCGCCGGCGGGCTTCTCCGTGGACCACCGGACATGTTCCGGTGGTCGGAATTCCATTCCGTCTTCACCAAAGGCCCTCCCAGGATCCGTCCTTCACTGTGATGACCTTACATCGCCCGTGCGGCTTGTTTTGTCGTCGTCCTCCATTCCGTACACCAAGAACGAAAAGGGCGGTGGGTTCGGACTTGTTTGTTGGTCCGCACCCACCGCATTAGCGGTTTTACAAGTTTCACAACAAATATTTAATCATATACCACAGGTATAAATCACAAATATTTAGATGAATCAACCCCTACCTCAACATTGTGAGTTCATCGCAGAATTGACCGTCGCGAAAGAAGAGGATCGTCGCGTCGCGGAAAGGGCGTCGCTGTCGTCGCAGTACACGGCGCCGCGTCGATGATCTCCGAGGGTTTAAAACACACAGATTTAATTGCACCATTTTAAACCCATGTTGAGGATATAATTCACAAAGAATTAAAAAAAGGACCGCAATTCCTTACCTCAATCGGTTGTTGATCGAAGGTTGTCGTGGGAAAGGAACGTCGCAGAAGAAATTCCGTGGAAGGAGAGGATCGTCGGCATCGTCGATCTCCGAGGGTTCGGCGTTCTTCGTCGCCCTTCGTTGGAGGCCGGCGTTCTTCGCGTTCTTCACGTTCTTCGCGATGGAGGATGAAGAACTTAGAGTTTCTTCAAATCCTCTCAACAAGCACCCCCAAGTAAAACATGCATTGGTATTATTTTATTCTTATGCCAAAAAACGAAAAACAAAGTTAAGAAATGAACCATTAATTTGATGAATTAATAGTAATGACTTAACGACCCAATTAATAGGGGCGTTAAGAATTTAAGAAAACGCACCAGTTGACTTTGATTTAATAAGGGGTTTTCGCGGGTGCGTTACTTAGAGGAAAAGAAACGGTGGGGCTCGTGCGGGCCCCACCTCACAAATATCCTACCAGGTGGGTAGGATATTTTGGGTTCCACCCTATCCGCTCAACTTAGCTTAAGTGGATTTAAGTGAAATAAAGTAAAGTTGTCGCACCACTTTATTTTATTTCTTAACTTAACCCCAAAAATTAAAAACCACACCCGAGAAAATGAAACTCCAGAAATGGAGTTTCTAAGCAAATACCGGCACTGCGATTCCATCAGTGCCCTCAGAAGTCGATTCTGAGTACTGGTTCGAAAGTTAGAAAAACCCACTCGTTCGTTCACTGAACGTACCCGAGCCGAACTTCGTAAAATGATTCCGGGCACACCGGGCCTCGGAATCAGGTTCCGTCAGAAATTGCGTTCTTGTAAAATTCCAAAGAAAATTAAGAAAAAAAAATTCCTTGAATTTTATGGGTCTTTACACGCAGTACTGTAGCAGTACTGTAGCAGCGGTGGTACTGTAGCAACAACGGGCACTATAGCGGTGGCAGAGAACTGTAGCGGTGGTGGGCACTGTGTGGTACTATAGAAATGTAGCATTACTATTCACATAATGGGCCTTGGGCAAAAAAATTGGGCCTACGGGCCATGTAATGGGCTAAATTCCCACTGGGCCTTCAGGCTATGTAATGGGTCTCCCTCTACTTAGTTAAAGATGTCTTTGCTTTGATTTAGTAATAAATGAGGCTTCAACCCCAACCTTTAAATTAAAAAAAATAATTTAATTAATTTTTAATGTTTTATTTGAATTTGATAAGGAGTTAGCTATGTTAGTAGGGAAAGAAAAGAAGTATGGGTGGTACCTTGGTGTTGGGATAACAATAGGTTCCTAGTGGGAATGTACCATGTACTCGATGGAATCCTAGTGGCTAAAAATCCACTATTATCACCCCCAAGTATCTAATGGACTTAGACCATGTACCTAAAAGTAGTACATGCATTTTTTATTATTGGGGAAAATCACCCTTTCACTTTAAAAATATATACCTAGAATCAACCCCATTTTCTAAAGACTGGTCCCCATTTTATCCCTATAGCAATCCCTTAGGTTCTCTCTTCTACATCTCTTACACCTCAGGCCAAGACATCTTCATCCTTGGTTCGGAGTGTCATCGAATGGTCATAGGAGCATAAATTTATTAAGGTAAGGGTGTTGTTTCCCTATAATATTTCTTCTTCTATTGTTTCTTTATAAAAGAGGATGAAATCTCCAATTTCCCTAATCCAGGGATTGTGAATCTCAATGATTCTTTCAATTTTCTTTTAGTCTTACTACTTCAAGGGTTTATCTTAAGTGAAACTAAGGTATTGCTTTGGTTTTACTTTTTGGAATCTTCCTTCCCTATTAAAATCAATTAAAACACTAATTTTCTATAATGCTAGGTTGGTCAATTGGTTCAAGTGGTGGTATATGATAACCCTCTATACCTCAAGGGAACTATATGAATTTCTTTTTTTCGGTGAAACCCTTCTTCCTCTCATAATGGTAAATATTTGGTTTGGTAATGGTGTAGGGTCGAGTGAATTAAAACACATTAAAGTGTTTTTAACTAATAAAGTTTTTTGTATTTATTTTAGAATAAAGTTAAATTATTTTGACTAAATTGAATAGTTTTTATCATTTTGGCATGCTCTAACTATTATATAAATGTTATGTATGTTGCTTTATTGTCTATTTAGCATGCCATGGTTATTATATCTATTGAAAATCATATATAAGTGGTGTAAAGGTTATAAAATATCATTTTACTTAATATTATAAGTTAATATTCATCTTGGTAAATGATATATTTATAGATTATAGAGAATGATAATTTAATCAATCTTGTTTAGGGCTTACTTCTTGATTTTAGTTTCTATTTGGTACCTTATTATCATGTTGTAAGGTATATATATTGTGTATATAAAACTTGAGAAAGTGCCTATGCATTGAAAAACATGTGGGTGGTATTGGATGAGCTCATGATGCCTTGACTTTGTACACCCCTTCCCCTTTTCCCAAAGGGATGGTCTGTAAGATTTCCTTGATTATGTATATATGATTCCTTTTCCCCCTTATAGGATGTATGACACCCCCAATTTGAGGTATGCTACTTTTTATTTGGTATTTTAAGTTATGTGATGTTTTTTTTAATTTCTAGAAGTGTTGATGGGGGGGGGGTCTTGGTTGGAAGAGGCTATAGACTTTACTATGATGTAGTGTCAGTTGTGGTGAAGGTTGTATCTTTGTGCATGGAGGCACTACGGGCATGGGTGTTATCCAAGCTGCACGAACATCACCACACCATAACACCTACCATTTTGATGTGAGTGATGAATATGAAAGGTTACCTATGATAAAAAAACAATAAAAAACACCTAATTATGTGGGTGTGGTAGAAAATTAAGTACTCTCCATCCACATAGTCCAATACAGTTTGGGAGAATTCCCTACATCATGGTCCAAGTCGTAATGGGATAGAAAACGACGAGGGAATCATCCGTATACTGTGGTGTTCATCTTTGGGGAAGGGTGTTTAGGCTAGTTTAGTTCTTCAAGAACTATGGGAAATGGGGAGGGTTGACATGCTATAGTGATGGGCATGGCGGTCAGGTCTAGACAGAGTCATCTTTTCCTGATGGGGTTTGAAACAGTGAGTGTAATCTTACTATGATATACCCATGCTATGGTGGGTGTCAGGTGTGCCAAAATGGTTAGGAGAATCTCTCCACATTTTAGGGGAGCCTTTGGTGGTGATTGAGATTGTTTTTAAGAATATATGAAATAACCATTGATTTTTAGGGGGAGATGTGCATTTTAATGGGAAATTAAACATGATAATATTGGGGTGGGGGATCCTAAGTCATTTTGAATCAATTACTCTTTGAAAAAATTGTAATTCCTCCTCTCTTCAATGGGGCTCTTGAATTAGATGATTCTAGAGGTGACTTTGGATGAATCTTATTCATTTGATATTCTCCTTATGGGACTCTTATAGATGAAATCATTAGAGGTAGGTGGCCTCTATCCCTTTACATTATTATCTATAACTTTAAAGAACATATATCTAAAGTTACTTCTTTTATTTAAATGAAAGATTCTAGAATTTTTTTATTAAAAGTACTGTTCTTGTTATTTTTTCAATGAAATCCATTGGTGTGTGTGGCATAGACATACACATGGTCATTGGATTAGTGTGTGTTTATATTTCATTGGATGGAGACTTTCTGATTCGTACGTGGTTGCTATACCAATTGTGTCACATTGGGTTACTCCACCGAGTGATGAATTGGGTTGGAGGAACAAGTTTTCATCTCATGATTTGGGTCTATTATGGGAATCCTGTTTTTATAGGGGTGCATTGGATGCATGGAAAAGATCTATATGGGAGGGTTTGGGTGCATATATTGGTTATCTTAACCATTTTTTCTATGAAAGTGTTCATGAGATTTGGTTATTCTATTCCTATTGATTTTGTGTGTGTGTATATATATATATATTTATTGAGGGATAACTTGTTCTTATCCTAGTGGTGTGTGTGGAAAATATCCAGTGGATTTCCTATTAGGTTGTATACTCACCCCTTCTATGTTCACTTTGGTGAATATAAATTTTTTTATCATGATGTAGGTAAAGGAAAAGTTTATTAATTTACCAGTGGATCACTATGATGCGATAGTCATTGATGTTAGAGGATGGATCTTGGAATAATCATGGTGAAGGGTTTTGGTTCACTTCTACATTTGGCACGAGTGTTGTCCTTATAGTATTTTGAGTTTTATGGACACATTGGTTATACTTATTATGCCATATATCTAATTATTGTATTTTCATGTTCTATTAGAGTTTTATTAGTTTTCAATCATGAATCATATTTGTTTCATGACTTTTCAAATCTCTATTATAGGCTATGTTGTGTATGAGTGTAAATCACCCCAAAGATATTACATACCCTTGGTATATATTTCCAACCTTTGAGGGATACACCTAAGGTTTGTAGCACTTCTATCCTGACCAAGCTAATGGGTCGAGGTAAGGATATTGAAAATGGTATCAGTTTGTATGATACATTAGTTGGGATAGTAGGCGTAGATATAATATGTGTTGGGACATGAAATGTTGACTATAAAAATTTGTAGCCCACCAATTTAAAGTGAACATCAAGTTACCATGGTGGTTTGGGTATAAAAGTGTTATTAAACACTTCTAAGTGTGTTATCCCCCTATCATTGTGGGTTTAGATGATGAGAGTGGTATATCATACATTAATAATTGAATTCCCACTATAACTTCATCATCCATATGATATTTTGTGATCTTTACTATTGTGATTTGATATATGGTCAAACTAGTGACTAGAGTGTGGGTGGTGACTTAGTGGTTATTTTTGTTATGTCCATAGGGAAATTACACAAGTCAATATACTCATACACCAGAAAGAGGGAGTCATTGAGAATGTAGTTTTTCCTAAGCTTCAATTAAATCAATAAATTATTCATCACATGGTAGATTCCATTCAAGAAGTGGAAAAGGAACTCATATAGAGGAAACATGATATGTAGATCACTAATTAGAATTCCAAAATAAAAACCCATAAATATTTCAAGGAGACTTAGTACCTGAATAGGCCGAGGCATGGCTTATTAAGATGAACCAAAAGTTTAATTTACTTGGTACTCCAACAGACATCAAATTAAAGCTACCCGTTTATATGCTTGATGACCTGACAAGAAAATAGTGGGACCCATATATCCAAGCTAAGGTTGATCAAATAATTTTGAGGTATTTTAGTAATTTATTAATAATTTTTTTATTAGTATACTTTCTATGTATCAAGGATGAAAAATTTATTTGATCTTAAGTAAGAATATCTTTCAGTTATGGAATACAGAGCTCAATTTATATACCTATATTTCTTTTCACCAGAAGTGGAAGCTAGTAAATATCTTAATGCACTCATTTTTGAATTGTAATTACTATCATAATTTTCTATAGAGTAGTGATATTCTACATTCAAAATTACACAGACATGGTAAATAAGATTATGGTGGTAGAAAAGAACATTGTTGAGAACCTTAGTAGAGGGAACACTAAAAGGAAGGTTGAATTCACTATTTACTTAATTTTAGGGATGAGTCATATTTCTGTTATATCATATAGGATGGAACTAAAAAAACAACATAAACTAAAAGTCTACTTAGAATAATTGGAAATCAAGGACTTTATTAGACCAAGTACATTGCTTTGGTCTGCTCTAGTGTTATTTGTAAAAAAGGCATATGGTACCCTCAACTATGTATCTATTATAATAAACTTAATCAAGTTATAATAATGAATCGATATCCACTTCCTAAAATTGATGATATATTTTATAAATTTAAGGGATCCAAATGGTTGGTGTATTATCTCCCTATACACTGTTATCTAGAACTTGAAGGCCTAGGCATCTAAAGTTTTTTATTTGTTTCAATGAAATATTATGGAAAAAATATTTTTAAAGTACAATTCTAGTTACTTTTCTTTCAAATAAGTACTTTGGTATGTGTGAAATATACATAGTAATGGGATTTTAATGTGTTCATATTTCATTAAAAGGGAAGTTATTGATTCAAACTTGGATACTGTGCCAATTGGGGAACATTGGGTTACACCACCATGTGACAAATTGAGTTGTAGGAGCATGGGTTTCACTCACAAGTTGGGTATGTTCTAGGAATATTTTTTTGATCGGGGATGTATTGGATGCATGGAATGGTTCTATAAGGTAGGTTTTGAGTGTATATCATGGTTATTTTCACCATTTGTTTTATATGAATGTATTCATGAGGTTTGGTTATTATATTCCTATTTATTTTTATATATTTATTATTATTTAACTTGTTATTGTCCTATTGGTGTGTGTGGGAAGTATCTAGTGGATTTATTATTGGGTTTTATACTCACCCCCTACATATGAACTTTGGTGTGTATGCTGACATTTTTTATCATGATATAGATGATGAAAAGTTATCTTACTTCACTTTTCAAGCACCATGATGCAATAGTAATTGATGTTTATGGTTTAAGCTTAGAGTGGTTGAAAGAAACTATTGTGGGCACCCTCAAATGATTAGTGGTTTTTGGGTACTTAGGTGCAGCAGAGTGGCTGACCAATGTCGTCTTTCAAAGGAGGAATTAAATTTTACAACTTATTAAAGGTATTTTGAAAATAACATAAAATGGAATAATAACACTACTTTAAAGGGTGTGTTTTTTTACCATTCATAAATCTATAATAAGTTTTTTGGAATAAGATTGTATAATTTTTTTGTTTTTTATTTTTGAAATAATGATCGATTAAAAAGACACAACAAGAAGATGTTTTTTAGAAAATATTTTAAAAGGAATAATCGATATAACTATAACACTTCATTTAATTATTAATAATTATAATTTAAAATAATACCCACTTAATTATGATCCCATAATTTGTTAACCCTTGAACCCTATGAGAGTTAACTTAACCACAAAGATGAAATTACTTAAACCCTAGGCTAGCTTCAGAACACACAATCGCAGCACCCTGCTTTGATTGATGTTATAAGGTTGGATTATGGTAAGTAGTTAATTAGAGAAAATATAAATTCTAGATATGAGGATTAATTGAGTTTATAGATTATATTTTAACTCTACAAACTTATTCTGTGTGGTCTTGTATTACCGATTAAGATCGCGTTCTCACAATTCACACAATACTCAACCTCGTGTGTTTTTGTGTTAATTGTTCAATTACTTTCTTAGTTTATTATAATTTTAAAACTAAATTCATAGATCATATTAAGTGAGTTAAAGTATCTCAATGATTAAAAATAATTAAATGAAGAGATTAGAAGATAGATTGATCACTAAGAGAACTACTCTTCTATGAGTGGTGTGGTTATCGTGGAGACATTTTGCATGAGAAAAGGATTGAAAGGGTAGAACTCAATATCATCTCCACTATTGAATTACAGACCAAAGAGGAAAGTAAGAAGATGAAAAGGGAAAAACATAGTAGATTAATTGAAGAAAAATTCAAGATACAAGCATGAAAGCAAAGAAATACAAAGAGGAGGTGGGAGAGAAGAGCCTTTTTGGAAGAGATGTTTTCACAAAGACTTACTTCTTCTAAGAGTTTTTAGGGGATCCTAAGATACAAACTTATGGAAAAACCTTCCCAATGTTTCCACCAACAATCCCAAAGAGTAAAAACACCAATTTATAGAGTGGTGGGGAGGCTAGTTTCAAAGTGGTTTCATGCGTGAATGGGGAATATCGTCCAAATATTTTAAGCCAATTTGCACTACCCATTTGACCTTCAAAATGCATGAAAAAAATATTATTATAGCAGGATAATTTGTGAGAAATTGGGTTTGAGATCTCCTATAAAAATTTGGGCTCAATCCATGTGCGGATGTAGAAGTTATGACCCAAATACAGAACCCATGTTCAATCCAGTGAGTCCAGCCCAACTTTGACTTCATGGCCCATTTCCACCAACCAAATGCATGATTTTGCTCCAATGTCCTAAATAAAAGTTTTATAAAATTAATTCAGGAACACATTTAAAAAATATTAAGTTTAAATAATTCAAATAAAATTATTTATGTCCTAAAGACTACAGTGCACTATAAAAGGTAAAACTGGAATTTCCATCAAATTTTCAAATGAATGGTATAATCCCAAATATTTTATAAATAAACATATTTAACATAATTTGAAGAAATTTTATCATTTAATATCAATAAAATATTTAATAAAAACATGTTTCATCAACTGCCCTACACTTACCCTTTTTGCACTCCTAGGAAAAACCTCATATCATGTATTCAAAAAAATTGTGATAAGATATGCATATTCAAATTTCTCAATCCACAGTACAAATATAGGAAAAGTAATAATCCAATAAAGAGTTAATATCAATAAATTTTAAATTCATTGTCTCATAAATTTTGTTAAAATAGAATCCAATGAGATTCATAACACCAATCATAGAAAAACAAGTCATGGGTCTACCATGCCACTAATTCTCCACGTGTGTGTGTGCCAACCATTCCAAGATTTTCTCTCCACACTTTATCTAGTATATTTAGGTCAATAAAAACTTTTCTTATTACCTGATTCTATTCCACTGAACCTGTTCAACATCCTTTTCAATAAAATTCCAAAACACACTCATTTAAGCATTCCCAGAAGTCAAACCATGAGCTCCTGACGTAAATATCCCCACATATTGTAAATTTCTTCACTCCCCTATTTATTGACTGTTTTTTTTAAATTTTTTAATTTTTTTTGAATATTTTTAGAGAGAATTCAATAGTTAGATATTAGGTACACACACATAGGTCAATCTGGTATAGTGATAGAAACGATTGGAAGAGAAACGAACATATGGAAATACCATGTTATAGGATAAAAAGGATTACTTACCCTAAATATACATTCAATTAGGTAAGAGAAAATCATAAGTCATGATTGTGTGAAAAATTGTGCAGAGAAATGAATGACACAATTTACCATGAAAAAATATCACAAAATAATGATTTCAAAATCTAAAAGGTTTTATAATGAAACAACCGTTCATATAATTGACGACTTCAATTTTTATAAAAGTCAACCCTTGATGATGAAATATTACTCATGCTTATATTTCTACTAATGAATTTTGAAAACATGCATTTTTCATATGTTTCCCATGAGAATGTTACATGATATATTTGTGTCTTTTTTATTGATTTTTTTTGAAAATTTTAACCAAAAACTTAAGAGAAAATACACATAAAACACACAAATGAAAATCCTAAATATCTACCCTAGAATGTTGTCCCCTCCCCCACAATTAAAATATTGCATTGTCCAAAATGTGAATCTATGAGATGATATATGAACATGAAATGTATAATTTTAAATAGGGAAAATAATATAAAAGTTAAAGGGTTAGGAAGAACCAGATATGATCAAGTGATTATGGGGTCATGCAGTGTGATGAAATCCACTGCATCTGTAGGAAGTCCCTCAATGTATTTCTTCAAACGTTTCCCATTGACTATAATGATCCTTCATGTTTCCTCTTGTGTGATCTAAACTGCACCATAAAGAAAAAACATTAGTCACAAAATAAGGACCTAACCACCTAGAACGTATCTTACCAGGCATCAGCTTTAGCTGTGAACTATAGAGCAAGAATTTCTCTCTAACTTGAAATTCTCTTTTTTGGATCATTTTGTCATGAGATGCTTTTGATATTTCCTTGTACATCCTTGAGTTCTCATATTAAGACAACTGAATCTCCTCAATCTCTTCAATTTTCAGCTTCATTTGGATTCTAGCTTGGGGTAAATCCATGTTACATTTCTTTATATCCCAATAAGCCCGATTCTCAACTTCCACGGGGAGATGAAATGATTTCCCAAAAACAATCTGAAATGGGGACATACCAATGGGTGTCTTGTATACTGTCTTATAATCCCATAGTGAATCATCCAAGTGCTTGATCCAATAATTCCTATTTGGCTGCACAGTTTTCTCCAAAAAAAATTTCAACTCACGATTTGAAACCTCAGCTTGACCATTTGTTTGTGGGTCGTATGGTGTTGACGTTTTGTGTGTCACCCCATACTTATGAAGTAGGGAATACAAATTCCGATTGAAAAAGTGTGTCCCTTGGTCACTGATGGTGGCCTTCGATAATCCAAACATGCAAAAAATTTGTGTTTTGACAAAGTCCACAACAACATGAGAATCATCAGTCTTGGTGGCCTTAACCTCCACCCATTCTCTCACATAATCAACGAAAAACAAAATATACAGGAAACCAAATGAACTAGGAAAAAGACCCATAAAATCAATTCCCCATAAATAAAAAATATCATAGAATAATATGGGTTGTTGGGGAATCTCGTGTATCCTAGAAATATTACCAGTGTGTTGGCAATGTGAGCATGACTTACAAAACACATGAGCATCATGGAATAAAATAGGCCAATACAATCCAGAGTCCAAAACTTTCCAAGCTGTCCGTTGGGGTCCAAAGTGTCCACCACAAGCTAGTATATGACAAAATTTCATAATAGACTAAAACTCATGATCATGAACCCACCTCCTAATAACTTGGTCACTACACATGAGCTACAAGTATGGATCATCCCATACATAATACTGAGTCTCACTTTTTAATTTTTTGGACTTGAGGTTTCTTTAAATTTGCAGGGATTTCATAGGCAATAAGGTATTGGAGTTGGTGGCCTAGAACCAATTACTTTGTACTTTATTCATTAATAAATACCTTATCACATCTTGATTGTTCTTCTATGTGACAATGCATGTGATAATTTCCTAAGGATAACAGTTTCATTAAAGGGTCATAGCGGATCCCTACTATGATGAGAACCCATAAGTGCCATAACACTGTTCTTGAATATATGTTCTATGGATGGACGATGTTATTTAAGGGACACAAATAATACAATCCATTATGGGCGAGGACTCATAAAATTTTGAGGCACCTTCTCATGGTGTGCGCCCTTGGTAATATCTAGGAGGATATTATGAGAATGAGACCCGCCAGTAGGAAATCCACATTTCATAGTTTCATTGGATGTTCCTATCTGTGGATGTGTGTATTGGTCCTTAGACTTTAAGATTATTATTAATGGGTATTAAAACTCTCACACTTAGATGTATTGATGAAAACTATGATAACACACTGTTCGCAGCAAGGTAGGATACGTTGGGTGTGTCACGAGTGATACTACATTAATAGATAATGCGAGAAAGGATTTGTCCCTTCTATTCCATAATGGAAGTATATATCTCATGACCTTTTATGGAATTGATATAGCCTAAATAAATCCATATCCATGGTGAGTAATGGGAAAGTTCAATTCCAGAAAGTCAAAGAAATAATAATCGAGCACATGGGTTGATGGCACTAGCATGCAACTCACTTGATCCAAGATATCGAGACAAAGGGATTATATTACACGATAAGTGTTCGTAGGAGGTGACACATCATTACAGCATTAACTTCTTTCTCTATGGGTTCCTTGGCGTGTTGCTAGATGATAACTTTAGAATTTAGGTAGGCTCTGTCTAATTCCACTGAGAAAGAGGCCTAGAGGGTCACACACTAAGTGTGTCCAAGTATCTCAGTTAAATATTAATTTAACAAGTTGAATAAAGATTATTCCCGATTGTGTTTTAATAATTATTTAAGGATTTATGATCACATTTATTTTGAAACTAGTTATTCAAGAGAATATATTTTGGGAAAAATAATATATTTATTAGCAATTAATGTAGTGATATTTATTTTAGAAATAAATAGCCATTATTCAAGGTCTAATAAATGTGGTGGAGGAAATAAAGAAAAATGGAAAAACAAAAGTACACACCGTGTATTTTTTTTCTGGAAATTAATAAGAAATAATATTATTTATTTAATTAAATAATATTAGGTGTAATTTTCTGGGCGCATTTCAGGTATTAATAATAGTCAACTATTATTATTAGACATGGGGTATTACTAATAATTAAATGAAATGAATAAATGTTTTCAGGTAATTAATTCATTTTATTATTCCATGTAATTAAAAATCCCAATTATATATATTTCTCATTATCCTAGAAATTTTTTAGTGGTTGTGCACAATGGATTTGGAAAATCTCTCAAGCCAAGATAGAATTCCTTTTCTACTAAGAACGCTCTCAAGCTACGAGAGAGAGATCCACCTCCGCCGGATCAAGGCGATCAAAGGAGGACATCAGAAGTGAAGGATCTTCTGCGCTAGCACCCATAGATCCCTTCAGTGAAGTCTAGAGATATGTGGAGCATGTGTGGATCACCACTAGAGGAATCCTATACTTGGATTCTATGACGCAATGACGGATCACATCAAATCGTGATCAGAAACATCAACGAAGAAAGAATTCCATCAAGGTAATTCTTGTCAATTAATTAAATTAATTATAACCAACATATGATGATCCTATCTATGGTTCTGGGACTCCCATATTTCTTTGTCTTTCTTTATTCTATTTCGAAGATTCAGCGTTTTATTATCGTGATGGATATCAGATTGATCATTGTTAATGCTAAAATTAAAGTTGGAATCACCCCCATTGCACTTCTACTATGCTCGGAACCTAAAAGAGGTATCAGAGTTGTCATATGATTGGTATCAGAGGGGTCATATCATTGGTTATAATTATTTAAGTTTTTCATTGGTGATTTACGCATATAATAATTTAGTTGTTTCAATTCAAGTTAATCGTTCTTTAAAATTTGAATCTCAAGATCTGTTCCTCCTCTCACGTTTCTCGTTCACCTTATAGAAAAAAAATTATTTTAATTTTGATTAAAATAAAATAGAGGATCTCATCCGGAGGTTCCAAACGTTCCTGGTCGTACAACACCAAAATACACAATGTGTATTCAGAAGTACACGCCGTGTAGTCTAGGTTCAATGCATCAAACTGGTCAGCCAAATCAAGCCATGTGTTGGAATATTCCTAAGTAATAAATGACACCGTGTGTTGACCAGGAACAGGTGGCACATAGTTTCCGGATTACACGCCGTGTGGTCTACTGAACACGATGTGTAGTCCCTTCGGGCAAGGGTTGGACCCTGTACCCCGTACATGGCTTACCTGGATGGAAAACTGTGTAACACGAATATTACACGATGTGTGTCCCACTGAACACGTCATGTACTATGAAAATTTCTAAAGTAAATCTACACTCCATGTCCCCGGGAATGTACTTCGGATAAACGGTGAACAAAAGTACACATCGTGTAATCAGAACTACACGTTGTGTACTCATCCAAATTATGCAGATTTATTAAAATTTATTATTATATTATATAAACCCTTGAGACGTGTACCATAGTGTAGGCATAAAGCCGAGGAACAACATGTGATAGGTGTTTTATATATATGTGTTTAATTTAACATAGACGTAATGTTCATTTCTACTTATTGGGTAGTTATGAACAGGAATTCACCAGGTTTCCTCCAAGGTACAATTTACATACAAAGATAATTTTTAAATGAATTTATTTGTTTAAAATTATGATGGATGATAATATCAAGGAAATTCAGAAAAATGGTTTAAGATAAAAGGATTGATTAATTAAAGATAATTAATTGATTTGAGCATGATTTATCTTAAACAAGAATAATTAAAGAATTGAATGCTTGTTTTATTTATGCATAAATATCGTTGCATGTATGGATGATCATGAGCTAGACCAAGACCTCTGTATGTGAATGGTTTCTTTTAATTTATTTATTTAAATTAAATTTGTTGGCCTGCGATCCTTCTCCTCATTAATATGTAGGGCCTGCGTACCCAAGGTTTATTTTACGTAAAACCCTGTTTAGATAAAAGCATATGTAATGGATGGAGCTCCCAAGCTGGTGGAGGCAGCTCAAGTTAGGATCCAAGGTGAAACCAATCTAAGGAGATACAAAGGTGGACAATTGGAAAGCTGTAAAAACGAACCCAAAAGGTTCAAGGTGTTTCTCCCCTAGGTCTTGGGTTAGTTTATCAACCGCTAGATAAACTAACCAATAGAAAAAGCTCATGATCATACCATTTATTTTAATTCTGTCAGTTTCATGGTTTATTTATTGTGGGTGTGTTGTCACGATCACACAATTAATGAATTAAACAAACATGCAAGATGAAACTAAAATAAGACCGGCTTATGCGTAAAATATTATCTTATACATGGTTAATCACTTAAGTATATCCCACTCAATATTAACAAGAATGTAATCAAAGATAATAAAATGGAAATTTATGTATAAGTATAAAATCCCTCAAAGAAATATCAAGCCAGTATAGCCTTCCATAATCTTTCTTAGAATCGAACCATAGTTCATGGTGCTTGACCAAACCTAGTTGGGGTGCTTTCAATTATCGGGGAATTATAATTCAAGGTTTTGGTTTGACTTGAATTGGTTTGCATCAAGGGTTTACTTCCACAATAGGACTTGGTTTGACCAAGAGGCAAAGGTTAAGGAAATCCAAAAATAAAATGATTTCAGGATTGGGGAGTCCACTCAGTGGATCAAGGAGGTGCGAGTTAATGCAGTTGGGATTTAGAATGCCTACCTAAAACCCTTCAAGTTTCTTGACCAACCCTAGTTGGGGTAATACAATGGGAAATATGGATCCTTGCCACTAGAATATTCAGGCAACAAAATATTCTGAATTCAATGGTGAGGGCTATTGGATTTCGATAAAATAGTGGGAGACTAATAAGTATTAATTTATTTATTTGTATCAGTTTTATCATAATAAAGTACGAAACCTTTTATCATCTTAATTTTTAGAAATAGAAATAAAAATGACTTCAAACATATCATTGTGAAACATACTTGAGAAGGAAAACCTTCTCACCAGCACCAATTTCCAAGAGTGGTAGAGGCATTTACACGTCATCCTTTGCCACGAGAGTAAATTGTATGTGCTGGAAGAGCCTATTCCAGTTGCGCATGGAAAAGAGGCCAGTGATGAGGAACTATCTCTCTATATGAAACACATGGATGATTCCACATATTTCCAGTGTTTCTTGTTGTTGGCCATGTCTAATGATCACTTTAAGAAACATGAAAACATGGACACGTATAGCATGATGTCTCACCTTAAGGATCTATATCAAGATAAGGAAAGACAAGAGAGATATGAGATCTCCAATTATTTGTTTACAACTAAGCTTGGAGATTCTGCGCCAGCTGGGCCTCATGTATTCAAGCTTATTTGCTACATTGAACACCTGGACATCTTAGGGATTAAGTTCTCGGATGAGTTGCGTACAGATCTCATCCTATCATCACTTCCCAAGAACTTCTCTAGCTTTATTGTCAACTACAACATGATCAACAATGAGAAGAGTCTATCAGAACTTATGAACTTAATTCACCAGGTAGATAAGGACATGGGGCGTGACAAACCCACATTCCTTATGGTGAATAAGAAAAGGAAGGATAAGGCCAAGGGGCAAAAGACTTATAAATGGTCTGAATCCCCAGAGCGTTGTCCCTCCAAGAAGGGGAAGATCTAGAGGCAGGGAAAGGAATGGGAGGTGGTATGTTTTGCATGTGGAAAGCAAGGACACTGGAAGAGGAACTGCACCCAGAAGTGTGGGGACGCTAAAGGTGTGTTCATTATCGACTGTAATATTTTCATTTATACACATTGCATATTAGATACATCTTGTGGGGATCACATCTGTATTAAAATGTAGGAACCAAGTATATTTATAAAGATTTCCATAGGAGAGGTGGATCTTTGAGCTGCTAATGGCGCGAGGCTAGCTGTGTTATCCATTGGCGATTACCACCTCTCATTGCCAACTGGGATGATTTTGGTTTTACATAACTGTTATTATGTTCCTAGTGTTACCAAGAACATAATTTTGGTATCTTGTTTGGATATGGATGGATTTATTTTCAAGTTTGTAAATAAGGGTTGTCTCTTTTATAAGAACAATGTATGTTATGGTATAGCACATTTAAATAATGGTTTTTATGTATTAAATTACGAAAACTAAGTATTGGCAATCGATAACGAAACAAACTCACATGACTCATACATCACCCAGTTGTGGCATCACCATCTCGGTCATGTAAATGAGAAGCACTTGACAAAGCTCTACTTAGATGGATATTTAGACTCTAATGAGATAAAACCACTTGATAGATGTCACAATTGTTTAAAAGGAAAAATGACCAAGCTTCCTTTTGGTGGATAGGGTGAAAGGGCCATAAATCTTCTAGGATTGGTGCACACAGATGTGTGTAGACCATTTACAGTAGAAGATAGAGGTAGATATTCTTACTTCATTACTTTTACTGATGATTTGAGTAGATATGGCTACGTCTACTTAATGAGGTATAAGTCAGAAGCCTTAGATAAATTTAAGGAATTCAAGAATGATGTAGAGAATTAGCTTGGTAAGAAGATAATGAAGCTTCGATCGGATCGAGGTAGGGAATATCTGAACCAAGAGTTCATCAATCTTCTACGGGAGTCTGGGATTCTATCTCATCTTAGTCCTCTTTATACACCACAATGGAATGGTGTTAGTGAAAGGAGTAACCGCGCCTTGTTGGACATGGTGAGGTTGATGATGAGTCATGTAGATCTTCCATTATCCTTTTGGGGATATGCATTACAGACTACAACATACACATTAAACTGAGTACCAACCAAGGTGGAAAATGAAATTACCTCTGAGTTATGGAATAGAAAGAAACCCATTTTGTCACACACACATGTATGGGGATGAGAGGCATTTGTTAAGGACTTCTCAGGAAACAAACTAGCACCCTAAGGCAAAAATTGTATCTTTATAGGATATCCTAAGGAAACAAAAGGATATTACTTATATAACCCTTCAGACAAGAAAGTGACTGTCACCAGACAAGCCTTCTTTCTTAAGAGGGATCACATCCTCAAAGAGGATAGTGGGAGAAAGATTGAATTTGACAAAGTTGATGCTCAAGATACACAGGATTTGGTACAGGAACAAGTTCCACAGGTCCCTGTGGAAGAGGGTCCATAAACACAAGTACTGCATAGGAGCTCAAGAGAGGTAAGGGAACCAAAGAGATTTGGTTTCCTAGTCACCGAGGATGGTGAATCATTATTGTTAGACAATAATGAAACTCTCTCCTACAAGGAAGTAGTAGAAAGCTCATAAGCTGCAAGATGGATAGAAGCTATAAATTCTGAGATGGATTCCATATATCAGAACCAAGTATGGGTTCTGGTCAATGAGCCAGTTGTTGTAAAGACTGTTGGATGCAAATGGGTATTCAAGAGAAAACTAGACATGGAAGGTCAATTTTGTCATGACCCCCTCCCCACAAAGTGTACCCCTCCTGGGCCGACAATGTGAGAATGGAGATAATGACCCCCGAGTCCTGCCTCCAGTAGTCCCTGGGTTGGCGACTAGCACCGAGGGTATAGTAACACACAAATGGGAGGCATTACCCTCTAAGAGAACACATGCGGAAGAGAGAGATAAGATAGACACCAAACAACTCCAACTCAGAACTGAATTATAAAAGAAAACCCAAGTGCACATATGTAATGTCATGAAAAAGTACTACAACTGAAAGGGAAAACTATAAGTACCCAAAAGAAAGTAAAAACATCTGTAACCACAAGCCCAAATAGCTCCTGCAACCCCAAGCTAGTAGAAAACAGCTTGATCTCCAACCAGCTCCAAGTGACCTGAAAAACAATTTATATATACGTAGGGTGAGTATAATAGTATAATCAGTAGGATCCTCCCTAAATCCTCTTGTGCAAAAGTAAACAAATAATGCTAAAGCACAATGAACAACAAGTGAAACTAACACATCACCTAAACAGGTATACTATGTTCCCATCCTCACAATGGCTACTCTCACCAAGTAAAACATACAAGAATATAGAATATAGTAAAGAATATCAAGGGTACCCCACTACTACTTCCCCACTGGTTTTCTGCTTTTACCAAATGACATAAATCCTATGCATCTATCTCCAAAGGCTTTCCCGCATACACCTGGGCTAAGCTCCACAATCTGCACCACGTGCACCACAAAGGCTTGCCCACAGACACCTGAGCAAAACACCACACCATACTCACAACCAAAAGTAACCAGGTATTTTCCGAGAGCCACCACAGCTCGCATAACGTGTATCATACATCGGGTATTATACTTCAAGCCATTACAGCCCATACACCGAGTAAGGATCCTCAATCCATCACATCCTATACATGTTACACCTATAGTAGTCCATAGGATAATATATCCAGAATATATGTGTGTGAATAACCACAAGCCATTATAGCCCTTCTACACATGTATATGGGGAAAACTAACCGTTGTGCCTAATGGCACTAGTATCTACCAAGAGAAGAGAGTAGGGTCAAAGGGGGTAGTCAGCCATTCATCCTCCCACCGGAATGTTGGGGAAAACACCCCCCCCAGGGCTCAGAATCCCCGGGGTGCCAGTTTCCCTTACTGACAGGGTGGAGTAGCGTATAGAAACACAAAAGTATAGAATATACTATAACTCACAACCACACTATGTGCATAACCTAGTCTTAGACACAACTACAGCTAACATCTCTTGGACTTCGGGCTGCCACTTTTACGACTAGGTATCCTATAAGCACAAAACCATTTAAGGGATTTATTAGATTACTTCATTCCCTTTTTATCAATTCCAATGTATGTTAATTAATTCTTCAAACATTAATTAACCATGAACAATTCCACATTAAATTCCATTAACCCCACATCCAAAAATTCCACTGTCCTTTCAAAAGTTCTCAACCTCATCATTAAGTTTCAACAAAATCCAAACCCATGGGTTAACATCATTTAATAAAACATTCATTACAGAATTACTTTCCCATATTCCTAGGCATTCTAGAAAAGAATCCTATGCTACAAAACCTAAGGGGGCTCAACACGGTGAGTAGATGTACTACCCGTCGAGTATTTGCTGCCTATAGCAAGAGCGTAGACCCATTATCCCTTGAGAGGCTAAAAACAGAAAGCACGTGGCATACCCCAGGTGTCTTTGCCTCTTTCAGAAGAAAGGTAAGTAAGACCAGCTGCCTTGAGCAGTGGGGAAAAATAAAGCAGATAAACAACCAAAGAATCAACAAGAATCCAACATTCACATCCATCCTATTACATCATCCCTGGTGTCCTCCCCGATACCCACATGCATAAACCGATGCATCTCACCACTCTAGGTGTCATCCACTACCACAACCAAAAGGCCTCTATGCCTCCACATATCAAAACAACCCTCCAGGGTCACATCACAGCACAAGAAACAGGAAATCAAACATCACATCAATTGGGCTATGGACCTTTCAAAAACAAGTGGGTAACTCAGAACCCTTCAAGGAATTATCAAACAATCACATTCCTTAAACCATATTGAATTAACAGATTTAATCCATTGATTCCAAAATTAGGAACCTAACCAGTAATCCATCACAAAAAATTATACATGCTTACTATGCCATTTTGATTAACATCAAATTACAACAGGAACCAGATTCATTCACATGCCTCTTTATCTTTATCCAAACAAATATCAATTAGTCTCGGTTTACATTCTTTACGAATTTCCACCAAGAACAACTGCTAAGCAAGGCAAGCATAGAAATTACACTATCTAGAAAAACATGAGGCAATAACATACGATCAATACGATTTCTTTATCCAGTTAAAAGTATTTTATTAGGTCAATTCAATTTTCATCTAGCGGGATTCAACATGCTAAAAATACGGTTGCATGTAAAAGAAAGTGAAGCAACGAATCCCCTACCTCAAAGGTTTTTGACAAAAACCCCAACAATGAAGAACACATGAAAAATCCGGGTTGATTCTCCAAGAATCCTCCTTAGATCTCTTCTTCTAACACAAACAAGACCAAGGCTCATCATACTTAACATCCACACACTTAGATCTACCATTACTGGGTGTAGATCTTGGATACCCAGAGAAGAGAAGGAGTGGATCTAAGTAGATCTAAGAAACCAAACAAGAACGATCACATACCTCAAGAACCAGCTTTGATTCGCCAAGAGAAGCCTTCAGATCACCTCCAAAACACTTGGGAGAGGTTCTTATACCTTCAAGGGAGGGTAATCCTGAGTTATGGCCACTTAGGGGCTTAAATTAACCATTTAGAGGCAAAATGAGTTAGATCTACAATTTTAGGATCTAGATTTAAGTGCCCGCTTGGTTAGTCTACACGGTTTGAAAAACTGTGCACTAACCGTGCGTTAGCTTCTGCCTCGTCAAACACTCCTCGCACGGTTAGGGCGCACAGTTAGACAAACCGTGCGCTAACCGTGTGTTAGTCACTGCCTCCAAAACCAACCTTGCACGATTTGACCGCACGGTTTAGGCAAACCGTGCGCCAACCATGTGAAAGCTATTTCCCTTTAGCTTTCCTTAAAAGTCCACCCAAACGCACCCCCCAAGTCACCTTGACCTCCTGGAACACCTCCAAAACCACATTTTCACAAAGTAATGGACCAGAGAGGTCCGAGCCATTACATTAGATACCTCTCAAAAAATTCTCGTCCTCGAGAATCTAAAACCCACTTAAAGAGAAAACAAAACAGGGTCTGAACAACCACCCATTGAGATACCTCTCAAAAGAGAGCAAGCCACCAAAGCAATAAAGGGTTCCATATCATAAACATGAAAGTTTCATAACCACACAAGTTACAATGATACATGAAAAGATTTAAATATCCAACAACTTTGGGTACTGGGCATGTATCTGTGACTCACGTTCCCAGGTAATCTTCTCCAAGCCACTGTGTCACCACAAGACATGAACTAAATTAATAGAACGCCCACACATCACCTTATCCTTGTGGTCTTGGATCTACACAGGTCGCTCCTCAAAGGTTTCATCATCATCAACATCGATCTCTCCCCAATCGATGATGTGAGAGTCATCATGAAGATAACGACGAAGCTGTGATACATGGAAAACATCATATATCCGACTCATCTGAGGGGGAAGTGCTACTCGATACGCCACAAATCCAACATGAGATAACACCTCACAAGGCCCAATGAACCGGGGAAAAAGCTTACTTCCACGACCAAACCTTCGCTACCCACGACGGGGAGTCACCTTCAGAAACACATGATCCCCAAAATTAAACTCTAAGGGTATCCTTATTTGATTGGAATATGCTTTCTAACAATCATGCACTGTCTTCATCCTCTCACAAATCATCTGAACCATCTCTGTTGTATTCTGCACTAGTTCCGGTTCGAGAATTATTGACTCTCCGACCCCAGTCCAGCACAACGGAGAACAGAAAGGCCGACCATACAAGGCTTCAAACGATGCCATACCAATGGTAGAGTGAAAACTATTATTGTAAGTGAACTCCACCAAGGGTAAGTGCCTCATCCATGAACCTCCAAAATCAAGAACACAAGAGCGTAACATGTCTTCAAGAGTCTGGATAGTTCGCTCAGTCTGACCATCCGTTTGAGGGTGAAAAGCAGTGCTAAGGTATAGTTGAGAACCAAAAGCATGTTGGAGACCTCTCCACACCCTAGAGGTAAAAAAAATCCCAATCAGAAATGATCATCCTTGGGACTCCATGAATTCTCACCACCTCCTCTAGATACTGCCTTGACAAAACTTCCTCTGAGCTTGACTCCTTGATCGCTATGAATTGGGCTGATTTTGTTAAACGATCCACTACCACCCAAATAGAATCATGACCTCTCGGAGCTCAAGGTAAACTAGTAACAAAGTCCATTGATATGTCCTCCCACTTCCACTGAGGAATCTCTAATGGCTGAAGAAGACCACCTGGAACATGGTGTTCGGCCTTCACCTTCTAGCAGACTAAACATCGAGAAACAAACTCTGCAACCGCACGCTTCAACCCAGGACACAAAAACTGACTCCTCAAGAATCGGTACATCTTTTTCACGCCAGGATGTACCGCTAAAGGTGTACTATGGAACTCTCTGAGGACCGTATCATGCATCATTGAAGGAACAAAAAGCCTTCCACGATACAACACTCGGTGTTGTTTATCCTCAGACCAACCATCAGGGGACTCACCACAAACAACTCGGTCTCTCCAGACCTCCACATCAATATCTCCTAACTGGGACTCTTCCACCTTCTACATCAGGGATGACTATACCGTCATCTGAAAAAGACAACCTCTACCCCTTACTTCTCCCATATCTAGATGCAATGCTGACAGTTCTTCCATTTCTCTCCAAGAATCACCGGATTCACGCACAGCATCACTACGTGACTTTCAGCTTAGTGCATAAGCCACAAAATTCCCTTTTCCAGGTGTATACGATATTTAGAAGTTGTATTCCTGTAAGAACTCCATCCACCGACGCTGTCGCAAGTTCAAGTCACGCTGGGAGAAAACATACCTCAAACTCTTATGATCGGTGAAAACCACAAAGCGCTCACCAATGAGGTAATGTCTCCAAAACTTTAGAGAAAACACCACAGCTGCCAACTCAAGATCATGGGTGGAATACTTACATTCATGAGGATGAAACTACAGAAACCCATAAGAAACAACCGACCTATGCTGCATGTGGACACAACCTAACCCCAGATGTGAAGCATCGCAGAAAACATCAAACTGAACTCCCTTAGTTGGAAGACAAAGGACTGGAGCACTTACTAACTTCTCCTTTAGATACTCGAAAGCTTCCTGACACTGATCAGTCCATATGAATTCCAGATCCTTCTTGGTCAAAGCTGTCCGAGGAGTTGAAACTCGGGAGAAATTGGCTACGAACCTCCTGTAGTAGCCTGCGAGACCAAGGAAACTTCACAACTCTGACACTGTCTTGGGGGATTCCCAAGACACAACTGCTTATATATTCGATGGGTCCACAGCTACTCCCTGTTGGGACACAACATGCCTCAAGAAACGGACTTCTCGAGCCCAAAACTCACACTTCGACAACTTCCCGAACAACTGATGTGAGCAAAGAACTCCCAAAATGGCTCGTAGATGTTCTGCATGCTCCTCTTCAGATGTGAATTACATAAGGATGTCATCGATGAAAACTACCATGAAATTGTCTAGGAACTCATGGAACACAGCATTCATCAATCCCATGAATACATCTAGAGCATTCGTCATGCCAAACGACATTACAACGAACTCATAATGTCCATGACGACAGCGGAAAGCAGTATTCATGATATCCTCATACTTCACACACATCTAATGATATACTAACCACAAGTCGATCTTTGAGAACCAACTTGCACCCTTTAGTTGATTGAATAAATCATCAATACGCAGAAGAGGATAGATATTCTTTATTGTCACTTTGTTTAAGCGACGATAATCAACACACAACCGCAAACTGCCATCAGCCTTCTTTACGAACAAAACTGGTGCACCCCATGGGGACACACTTGGCTGAAAAAAACCACACTGCAATAGACCATCAAGATGTATACGTTGCTCTCGTAACTCAGAAGGGTCCATCCTATATGGAGACATAGATATAGGAGATTCTCATGGCTATAGCTCAATCCCAAACTCGATCTCTTGTCAAGGGGGTAATGCTACAACCTCTTCTGCAAAGACATCAGGGTACTCCTCTACGACCCTAGGAAATGCTAACTGCTGAACCTCTGAAGAACTCAACATCATCTCAGCCACCATGGATGATGAGGTTGAAACATGCCTATGACCCATCCGGGGGTCTCGCTCACCAACAAACACCACTTGCTCTCCATCCGCATCAAAGAAAACGACCTTATTCATGAAAAAATCCACAATATCCTACACCAAATACAAAAAATCCATGCCGAGGATGACATCATATGGTTGTATATGTAAACATAGGAAATATACCCAAGAGCGGTGTTTCCCCAACACTAGCTCACAGTCTCTACATACCTCAAACAAGTCAGCTCGACCTCCAACTGGTGTAGTCAACACCAAGGACACTGGAATCCAATCTGCCTCAAGTCCTAAAACATGGACAAGGGTAGGTGATATGAAGGAGTGTGTCGCTCCTGAATCAAACAAGGCATACACCAAGGTATAAAACAAGCAAAGGGTACCTCGAATGACATCTGGCTCTCCTGGAGCTGGCAACGCTAGAGCATGAAGCTGTCCAAGACCTCCTTCACGACCTCTCTGACCTTGATGAAGACCACCACCATAGTCGTGCTCTACTCTCTGAGGATGAGGAGCATCATGGGGCTGTCCTCTGCCTGCTCCATCTACCCTCTGGTGATCTAAAGCTGGGGTAACTGGCTGCTGCTGCCTCAGCTGGAACTGCCTCAACGGAGGAACCTGGAGCGTAGCACCTGACACACAATGACTACTCTGAAAGGTCGGGCACTCCCGCTACTGATGAACACGACCACCACAAGAAAAACAAGTACTTAGTCCCTTAGAATAGGACTGAGAGTTGATGGCTCTAGAGAAACGAGATGTGAAGGGCTGGGAACTACCCCCGACTGAACGAAAACTCTTCTGCCCTGAAAACCAGGAACCTCGGACCATAACCCTGCTTCATGAGGAATCATGCTAATTCCCCTCTCATGATGATTCGGTCCTGGACAAAGTCCTCTCAACAACCTCTTCCCTCGCCAGTACCTAAAGATATGTCTTTAGCATAAATGGGGTGACTTGGCGCTGGATCTCTGGACGCAAAGCCTCATCGAAATGCCTCGCCCTAGCCTCCTCATCTGGTAACAGGTCCGAAGCATATCGTAAAAGGTTCCAGAAACGAATTACAAACTCTCGAACACTGGAGCTCCCCTGTTTAAGGGTAAGAAGCTCCTGGCGACTGGATGCCTTTGCAGTTGAGGAAAGAAACTTGACTCTAAACTTGTCTCAGAACTCCTCCCATGAGATCGCTGACTCCTCATGATCCCTGAGGAACAAGAACCACCACTGCCTCACTGCTCCACGCAGCCTTGTCACAGCTAAGGACACCCAATGCTTCTTCCGAGCACAGATCGAACTGAAGCCTATCTCGACCTCCTCCAACCAGTCTTCCATGACTACATCTAAAATGGATCCCTCGTACTTCTGCAAACTCTGGCGCTGAAACTCTCAAAGTGTCTTACTATAAGTGTCGTCGTCGTCAACCTCTACCCTGTGGCAATCTGTTGGAATAGCCTGCAGTACATTTTCTGTGCAAACTTGATGATGACGTCGACCTGGAGCCATATCTGTAAAATAACAAACCGTCAGAGCTCCTAAGCCTAGAATATGGAAGACTCAACATTAATTTATTAATTGTTTTCTTTTATTCATTTTTGGTTAACCTATCCCAAGGTCTACCCATTAAAACATAGGCACAAAGAAGAATGATGCATCATCCTCTCTTAGGTTTCTACCCTACAACTAGTATCACCATGTTTAGTAGCCATTGTAAACTTAAAGGTTCGTGCATCAGATCATAGGGGGCCCTAAACGCCTATGTCTCAACCGGTCTCCAGTTTTTACCTCACTTTCTAAACATGAATGACACCATTTCCCTACCAAACCATGCAAACTCACATGTGCCTAACTCCAAACTCCATCCTATCCCTCAACCAGAGCTCTGATACCACTCTTTCATGACCCCTCCCCACAAAGTGTACCCCTCCTAGGCCGTCAATGTGAGAAGGGAGATAATGACCCCTGAGTCCCACATCCAGTAGGCCCCAGGTTGGCGACTAGCACCGAGGGTATAGTAACACACAAATGGAAGGCATTACCCTCTAAGAGAACACATGTGAAAGAGAGAGATAAGATAGACACCAACCAACTCCAACTCAGAACTAAAGTATAAAAGAAAACCCAAGTGCACATATGTAATGTCATACAAAAGTACTACAACTGAAAGGGGAAACTAAAAGTACCTAAAATAAAGAAAAAATAGATGCAACCATAAGCCCGAACAGCTCCTGCAACCCCAAGTTCATAGAAACCAGTTTGATCTCCAACCTGCTCAAGTGACCTGAAAAACAGTTTATATATACGTAGGGTGAGTATAACAGTATACTAAGTAGGATTCTCCCCGAAGCCTCTCGTGCAAAAGTAAAGAAAGCATTCTAAAGCACAGTGAACAACAAGTGAAACTAACACGTCACCTAAACATGTATACTAAGTTTCCATCCTCACTATGGATACTCTCACCAAGTAACACATACAACAATATATAATATAGTAAAGAATATCAAGGGTACCCCGCTACTACTTCCCCACTGGTTTTCTGCTTTTCCCCAATGACATAGGTCCTATGCATCTCTATCCAAAGGCTTTCCCGCATACACCTGGGCTAAGCTCCACAATCTGCACCACGTGCACCACAAAGGCTTTCCCGTAGACACCTGGGCGAAGAACCACACCATACTCACAACCAAAAGTAACCAGGTGGTTTCCAGGAGCCACCACAACTCACATAACGTGTATCATACGCCGGGTATTATAACTCAAGTCATTACAGCCCATACACCGAGTAAGGATCCTCAAGCCATCACAGCCTATACACGTTACACCTATAGTAGTCCATAGGATACTATATCTAGAATATATGTGTTTGAATAACCACAAGCCATTACAACCCTCTACACACATATATGGGGAAAACTAACTGCTATGCCTAATGTAACTAGTATCTACCAAGAGAAGAGATCGGGGTCAAAGGGGGTAGTCAGCCATTCATCCTCCCACCGGAATGTTGGGGAAAACACCCCCTAGGGCTCAGAATCCCCGGGGTTCCAGTTTCCCTTACTGACAGGGTGGAGTAGCATATAGAAACACAAAAAGTACAGAATATACTATAACTCACAACCATACTATGGGCATAACCTATTCTTAGAAATAACTACAGCTAACGTCTCTCGGACTCCAGGCTGCCACTTCTAAGACTAGGTATCCTACAAGCACACAACCATTTAAGGGATTTATTAGATTACTTAATTCCCTTTTTATCAATTCCATTGTACATTAATTAATTCTTCAAACATTAATTAACCATGAACAATTCCACATTAAATTACATCAACACCACATCCAAAAATTCCACTGTCCTTTAAAAAGTTCTCAACCTCATCATTAAGTTTCAAAAAACTCCAACCCCTTGGGTTAACATCATTTAATCTAACATTAATTACAGAATTACTTTCCCATATTCCCAGGCATTCTAGAAAATCATCCTATGCTACTAAACACAAGGGGGCTCAACACAGTGAGTAGATGTACTACCCGTTGAGTCTTTTCTACCTATAGCAAGAGCGTAGACCCATTCTCCCTTGAGAGGCTAAACACGGAAATCATGTGGCACACCCCGCATGTCTTCGACTCCTTCGGAAGAAGGGTAAGTAAGACCAGCTGCCTTGAGAGGTGGGAAAAAGTAAAGCAGATAAACAACCAAAGAATCAACAAGCATCCAACAATCACATCCATCCCATTCCATCATCTCTGGAGTCCTTTCCGACACCCATATGCATAAACTGATGCATCTCACCACTCTAGGTGTCATCCGCTGCCACAACCAAAAGGCCTCTATGCCTCCACATATCACAACAAACCTCTAGGGTCACATCATAGCACAAGCAGCTGGAAATCAAACATCACATCAATTGGGATATGGCCCTTTCAAAAACAAGAGGGTAACTCAGAACCCTTCAAGGAATTATCAAACAATCACATTCCTTAAACCATCTTGAATTAACAGATTTAGTCCATTGGTTCCAAAATCGGGAACCTAACCATTAATCTATCACAAAAGATTATACATGCTTACTATGCCATTTTGATTAAAATCAAATTACAACATGAACCCGATTCATTCACATGCCTGTTTATCTTTAGACAAACAAATATCAATTAGTCCCGGTTTACGTTCTTTACCAATTTCCACCAAGAACAACCGCTAGGAAAGGCAAGCATAGATATCACACTATCTAGAAAAACATGAGGCAATAACATACGAGCGATACGATTTTTTTATCTGGTTCAAAGTATTTTATTAGGTCAATTCCATTGTTATATAGAGGGATTCAATATGCTAACAATACGGTTTCACGTAAAAAAAGAGAAGCAACGAATCCCCTACCTCAAAGGTTTTTGACAAAAACCCCAACAATGAAGAACACACAAAAAAGCCAAGTTGATTCTCCAAGAATCCTCCTTAGATCTCTTCTTCTAACACAAACAAGACCAAGGATCATCATACTTAACATCCACACACTTATATCTACCCTTAACGGGCATATATCTAGGAAATCGAGAGAAGAGAAGGAGTAGATCTAAGTAGATCTAAGAAACCAAGGAAGAACGATCACATACCTCATGAACCGGATTTGATTCGCCAAGAGAAGCCTTCGGATTGCCTCCAAAATTATTGGGAGAGATTATTATACCTTCAAGTGAGGGTAATACTAAGTTATGGCCACTTAGGGGCTTAAAAAAACCATTTAGAGGCAAAAAAAGTTAGATCCACAATTTTAGGATCTCTATTTAAGTGCCCGCACGGTTAGTCTGCATGGTTTGAAAAACTGTGCACTAACCGTGCATTAGCTTCTGCCTCATCAAACACTCCTTGAACGGTTAGGCCGCACGGTTAGACAAACTGTGAGCTAACCGTGTGTTAGCCACTGCCTCTAAAACCTACCTTGCACGGTTTGGCCGCACGGTTTAGGCAAACCGTGCACCAACCGCGCGAAATCTATTGTCCTTTAGCTTTCCTTAAAAGTCCACCCAAACGCACCCCCCAAGTCACCTTGACCTCTCGAAACACCTCCAGCATCACATTTTCACAAAGGAATGGACCATAGAGGTCCGTTCCATTACAAAGTTAGCACCCATAAAGCAAGGCTAGTAGCTAAAGGATTCAGACAACGTCAAGGAATTGACTATGATGAAACCTTCTCGCCAGTTTCCATGTTTAAATCCATAAGAATCATACTTTCCATAACAGCTTACCATGACTATGAGATTTGGAAAATGAATGTCAAAAAAACATTCCTTAATAGGAACCTTTAGGAAAATGCCTATATGACACAACCAGAAGGGTTTGTGACACCAGGTGAAGCCAAACGGGTTTGGAAGTTGCAGAAATCCATTTATAGATTAAAGAAAGCATCCGGGTTGTGGAACATTTGATTTGATGAATCCATAAAGGAATTTGGTTTCTTTAATAATGAATGTGAGTCATGTGTTTATAAGAGGTTTAATGGGAATGCGATCATTATCCTAGTAGTATATATTGAAAAAATATTGCTTATTGGAAATGATGTACCAATCTTATAGTCAGTTAAGGACTGGTTGAACAAGTGTTTCTCCATGAAGGACTTAGGTGAAGCAACCTATATTCTAGGGATCAAGATCATTCATGATAGATCCAAGAGGTTGCTTGGACTAAGATAGGGTACATACATTGACCAGATACTAAATAGATTTAGTATGGAAAAATCCAAGAGGATATTGGTTCTAATGTCACATAGCCTACATCGTTGTAAGAAAATGTGTCCTCAAACACAAAAAGAGAAAGATAGAATGATTAAGATCCCATATGATATGTCTATAGGATCCATCATGTATTCTATGTTATGTACCAGGCTTGATGTTGCCTATGCACTGAGCACGGTAGGCAGATATCAAGCAGATCCAGGAGAACAACATTGGACTGGTGTTAAGACTATCCTTAAGTATTTGAGAAGAACTAAGGATATGTTCCTAGTGTATGGAGGTGACAAGGAGCTTGTTATCAAGGGGTATGCTAATTCTGGTTTTCAGACAGATCAGAATAATATGAAGTCGCAATCTAGATATGTTTTCTGTCTCAATGGAGGATCTGTGAGCTGGAAGAGTTCAAAGAAACAAGTTGTCACTAATTATATAGTGGATTAAAAATATATAGAAGCTTCTGATGCAGCTAAGGAAGCCGTCTGGATTCAGAAATTTTTCCAGGAGCTTGATGTGGTGCCTAGCTATAAAGATCCTATCACGTTGTATTATGATAATACTGCAGTAGTGGCTCTTACAAAAGAACCAAGGTCACATCAACAGACAAAGAACATACTCTAGAAGTATCACCTCTTGAGGGATTTCTATCAAAGGGGTGAAGTTATAGTGAGCAGAGTTCCCATAGAAGATAATGTGGCAGACCCCATGACTAGAGGCCTATCTCAGAAGAAGCATGAATATCATGTGAGAGCCAGTGGGTTAAAGGTTGTTAGTAGTTGGCTCTAGTCCAAGTGGGAGTCTTTTAGAGTTGGTGGCCTAGAACCAACTACTTTGTACTTTATTCATTAATAAATAACTTATCACATCTTGATTGTTCTTCTACATGAAAATGCATGTGATAATGCCCTAAGGATAGCTATTGCATTAAAGGTTCATAGTGGATCCCTGTTATGATGAGAATCTGGAAGTGTCATAACACTATTCTTGAATATATGTTATATGGATGGATGATTTTATTTGAGGGACATAAATAATACATTCCATTAGGGGTGAGGACTCATAAAACTTTGAGGCACCTTCTCATAGTGTGCACCCTTTTTAATATCCAAGAGGATATTATGAGAATGAGACCCGCAAGTAGAAAATCCACATTTCATAGTGTCATTGGATGTTCCTATATGAAAATGTGTGTATTGGTCGTTATACTTTAGGATTATTATTAATGGGTATTAAAACTCGCGCACTTAGATGTATTGACGAAAACTGTGACAACACACTATTCACAGTGAGGTAAGATACGTTGGGTGCGTCATGAGTGATACTACATTAATAGATAATGTGAGAAAGGATTTCTCCCTTCTGTTCCATAATGGAAGTAGATATCTCAGGACCTTTGATGGAATTGATATAGCCTAAATAAATCCATGGCCATAGCGAGGAATGAGAAAGTTCAATTTCAGAAAGTCAAAGAAAGAATAATCGAGCACATGGGTTGATGGCACTAGCATGCAACCCTCTTGATTCAAGATATTGAGACAAAGTGATTATATTACTTGGTAAGTGTTTGTAGGAGGTGACACATCATTTTGGCGTTAACTTCTTTCTCTATGGGTGCCTTGGCGTGTTGCTAGATGCTAACATTGGACTTTAGGCAGGCTCCTTCTAATGCCACTGAGAAAGAGGCCTAGAGGGTCACAGACTAAGTGTGTCCAAGTATCTCAGTTAAATATTAATTTAACGATTTGAATAAATATTATTCCTGATTGTGATTTAATAATTATTTAAGGATGCCTAATCTCATTTATTTCGACACTAGTTATTCGAGAGAATATATTGTGGGTGAAATAATATTTATTAGCGAGTAATGTAGTGATATTTATTTTAGAAATAAATAGCCATTATTCAAGGTCTAATAAATGTGGTGGAGGAAATAAATAAAAATGGAAAAACAAAAGTACACACCGTGTATATTAAATATACATGCTATGTATTTTTTTCTAGAAATTTATGAGAAATAATATTATTTATTTAATTAAATAATATTAGGTGTAATTCACTGGGCACATGTCAGGTAATAATAATAGTCAACTATTATTATTAGACATGGGGTATTACTAATAATTAAATAAAATGAATAAATGATTTCAGGTAATTAATTCATTTTATTATTCTATGTAATTAAAAAACCCAATTATATATATTTCTCATTAGCCTAGCCATTTTTTAGTGGTTGTGCACAATAGATTTGGAAAAGCTCTCAAGCCAAGAAATAATTCCTTTTCCACCAAGAACGCTCTCAAGCTACAAGAGAGAGATCTACCTCCACAGGATCAAGGCGATCGAAGGCAGACATCGCAAGAGAAGTCTCTTCCATGCTAGCACCCAGAGATCCCTTTGGCGACATCCAGAGATACATGAAGCACATGTAGATCACCGCTAGAGGAATCCTACACTTGGATTCTACGATGCAACAACGGATCACATCAGATCGTGACTGGAAACATCAATGAAGAAAGAATTTCATCAAGGTAATTCTTGTCAATTAATTAAATTAATTATAACCAATATATGATGATCCTATCTATGGTTTCGGGACTCCCCTCTTTATTTTTCGTTCTTCGTTCTATTCCGAAGATCCGATGTTTTATTATTGTGATGGATCTCGGATTGATCATTGTTAACACTAAAATTAAAGTTGGGATCACACACCAATGCGCTTCCACTGCATCTGGAACCTACAAAAGGTAGTAAACTAAATCATCATATCAAGGATTCGTACTTGAGATGGAATAAAGGTGCTCATCAGGGAAAGTGTCCCAAAGTGGTACTTGGTCCAAGGTGTCATCCTCTAGTGTGCGAGTAAGCCTACTCATGTGGTCTGCCACCAAGTTTTATGACCCCTTATTGTCCTTTATCTCAATATGAAATTCCTAAAGAAGGAGCATCTATTAGATAAGTCTGGGCTTTGTGTCTGTCTTCTTTAAGAGGTACCTCAGGGCTGCATGGTCAGAAAAAACAACTAATTTAGATCCCAATAAATATGAACAGAATTTATCTAAAGTGAATATGATAGCAAGAAACTACTTTTTTGTGGTTTTTTAGTTTTATTGGGTTGAATCCAATGTCCTTGATGCATATGCAATCACATGTGAACGTCCCTCCACTCTCTGAGATAAGACAGCTCCAACTGCAAAGTTGGAGGCATCACACATAAGCTCAAAAGGAAGCTCCCACCATGGGGGCTGTATGATTGGTGTAGTGGTCAAACACTTCTTTAGCTCATCAAAGGAAATCATGCAAGAATCATCAAACACAAAATCAGAATCCTTTTGAAGTAATCATGACATAGGAAGAGCAATCTTACTAAACTCCTTGACGATGTGTCGATAAAATCCTGCATTCCCTAGGAAAGATCTAACATCACACACACATGAAGGATAGGGTAGGGATGAAATAATATCTACCTTAGACCTATCAACCTCTATCCCGTGTTTTGACACTACATTCCCTAAGACAATGCCATGATCTACCATAAAATGACACTTTTCAAAGTTCAAGACCAGATTCTTCTCGATACAATGATTCAAAACCTTTCCCAAAATAGATATACAATCATAAAATGAAGACCCATACAATGTAAAATCATCCATATATACCTCCTTGTAGGTCTCAATAAAATCATAAAAAATACTCATCATGTATCTCTGAAAGGTTCCTGGGGTGTTGAAAAGTCCAAATGGCATCCTTCGGTAGGCAAAAACACCGAATGGACAAGTGAATGTAGTCTTCTCCTGATCCTATAGAGCAATAGAAACCCAAAAATATCCAGACAATCCATCCAGGAAACAATAATGTGTCTTCCCAGCTAGTCTCTCAAGCATTTGATCAATAAATGGGAGGGGGAAATGATCCTTGTGAGTGGACTGATTTAGTTTCCTATAATCAATACACACACCAACTGTTTTGCACCCTCATTGGAACTAAACCTTCTTTCTCATTTTTAACAACAGTAACACCACTTTTCTTAGGCACAACTTGAATAGGACTCACCCACCGGGAATCTAAAATGGGATATATTATACCTTTCTTGATCATTTTTTCAACCTCCTTTTTAACAACTTCTAGAAGGGTGGGATTGAGTCTCCTTTTTGGCTGCCTAACCAGTTTATCCTCATCATCTAAAAGAACCTATTCATGTAAATGGAGGGGCTAATACCTGATATGTTAGCCAAGGTCCACCCAATTGCCCTGATATTCTCCCTCAAAAGATTCAAAATCTTTTCTTTATCTTCCAAAGGAAGATTATTAGAAATTATAGCAGGTAATCTCTCATCACTTAATAAGTATGAGTATTTGAGATTAGGTGGAAATGGATTGAGTTCCAATAAAGGGGGGGTGATGTATAGATGGAGAAATTGAAGGAACTGAAATATGTGCACAATGAACATCAGTATAAAAATATACATAATCAAAATCAGATAATAAAGCATCAAATCCATCAGCATACTTAACATCCATGTCATAATCAGAGTTTGCATGATCAAAGTCTGAATATGAATCCATTTCAAAATCAAATCTAAGAGAGTTGTACATTCTAAATAGGTGTGGAAGTACTCTTAAACATCAAACTAGAACCAATAATCATAATATCCCTAAGAATAGGACAATAAAATTCCATGGGGTTTTTATTTTGTGGTTCAAAATGGGAGATAACAAATGCAGAATGATCCTTTGAGGGGTACTTCATGGAGTCCATAATAGTAAATATCACAATTTCATCCCCAAAATCAATGGAAAGTGTTCCCTCATTGACATTTATGATAGTTTTTGTAGTTTTGATGAAGGGTCTACCTAAGATAATGGGAGCATGAGAACTTAACTGATCGTCCTCCATGTTAAAAAGGTAGAAATATTCTAGAAAGATCATGTCTCTTAGTTGGAAAAGTACATACTCAAGTACTCCCACTAGATATTATGTAGCTCTATTCACCAACTGCACCACTACTCTCATCGGTTTCAACTCACCAACCTGTAAATAAGAGAATACAGAGTGAGACATTACATTTATGGAATCTCCTAAATCACAAAGAGCATCAGAAAAGTGTAACTCCCCTATGGTTTGTGGGATGGTGAATGTACCTAGATCCTTTCACTTTTTTGGCATTGCTAGAGTTGGTGTAATGATTGCTGACAAATTCTTTCCAAGGTTGATCCTCTCATTTTCCATTATCCCTCTTCGATTGGTACAAAGTTCCTATAAGAATTTTTCATACCTTGGGATTTGCTTGATGGATTCAAGTAGAGGGATGTTGACCTCCACATGCTTGAAGGTATCCAAAACTTCATTTTTCATCACCTCTTCAACCATCTTCTTGGTTTGTAAAACCCTTTTTGGAAAGGGAAGGGGTTTAATAGGAACATCATTAATATTTTTCTTACCTTTATCTTTCTCCTTGGGTTTCTCATCAACTGGTTTTGAATGGGGATTTTCTGGAGTTGAGGTGAATCCCAGTGGAATGATAGGTGCAGATGTATTAGTTGTTTGCTTCTGACATCTCAATGTGAAGGAACTAACATTCCCCTTGGGATTTGGAGTAGGTTGGGAAATAATATTTCTAGAGTTCTTACTTACCAGTTCATGGAGGGCAGTGGCAATCTGGCTCATCTGTGTCTTCAACTCCCTCAGCTCTGAACCTTGACTCTTCAACTCATTCTATTGATTAAGAACAATTTTTTTCAAAAGGTCATCAGTGTTAGAATCTACCTCGGGTGGGGGATTTTCTTGTTGTTGGATTGTTTATGCTTGGCATTCAAATCTCATCTGGGGTTGTTGGAAACCCTACTGGTAAGGCAGAGGCTGTTGGAAGTTTTGTTGAAAGGGGGGCCTTTATTGTTGTACAGAGGCACAACTCATGTCTAATTGATCCTTCCACCCTTTTTTGTATGTCGGGGAAAATGAATCAAGATTATTTTGGGGATATTGTGGTTGTTTCTACTGATATGGTCTCCCAGGAAACACTGTTGCGCAATCTTCTGTTTCTTGTAGTTGGGGGCATAGTCAGTTGGGTGGCTTGTCTCAGTGAAAATGCACAAGTCCTTAAAGATGGGGTTGGGATTTCTTTTGTTCCAAAGAAATCTGCCTCACCATAGGGGTCAATTATTCTAACTTAGTATCAATCAAATGATTTTCAAGAGAGCAAGGACTTACCTAATTTACTCCTCGAACATGTGGTGTACCTCGATCGCCAAATTATTGAGAGTTTTGTGCCATATTTTCGATCAATGCATGTGTAGCTACTAGTTTCTTGTCTACCAATTCTCCTCCAGCTGCGGCATCCACCATGCTTCTCTCTATAGGTGTGAGTCCTTCATAGAAGTATTGTATTAGGAGTTTCTCACTGATTTGGTGATGTGGGAATCTTGCACACAACTTCTTGAATCACTCCCAGTACTCATACATTGACTCCCCTAGGGATTTCTTGATCTTTGAGATCTTCTTTATAATGGAATTGGTCCTTAATGCTGGAAAAAATCTCTGTAATAAAATTTGTTTCAAATCGTTCCAACAAGTTACATATTTGGGTTGTAAATAATATATCAAATCTTTCGCAGATCCATCAAGTGAGAATGGGAATGCTCTTAGTTTGATTTTTTCTTTAGATACATTTCTTGGTTTCAAGGTTGATAAAACCACATTAAATTATTTAAGGTGTTTGTTTGGGTCCTCACCAAATAAATCATGAAAATTTTAAAGAAGGTGAATTAACCCAGATTTCAGTTCAAAGTCTGATTCGAGATTTGGGTATGTGATGTAATTTGGTTGATAGTTAATATCAGGTGAAAACAATTATTTAATGGTTATATTAATTTATTTTACTTTATTTTAAACCATTGGTTATTGTTTTATGGTTTAATTTTAATTTCTTCCAATTTCAATAATGTTCTGAGATTAGAGGAATTCTTCAACTGGTTGAATGTTGAAACTTCCTGTAAACTGAGAATGTCTGATTCGAGCCCCAAGGTTGCGTTCAATATCAGGGTCAAGATCTAAAAGATTCTCTAGATTAGTTCATGTCATAAATCAAATAAAAATGAAATTAAGAAAAGTGGACCATAGTAAAAATGAGGAGTTTGAGTTGATGGTAAAAAAATAAGAAGAATAAAATAAAAGAAGAAGAAAAAAAATTTAGTTTGGGTAAAGAAGGAAGAAAGAAGAGAAGAAGAAAATAAAATGTAAAATAAAATAAATACCTCTAATTGGTTGAAATAATTACTTGCCTCCCCAGAAATGGTGCCAATTTGAAAGGCTCTGTCATGGGTGCCCTCAAATGATTAGTGGTTTTTGGGTACTTAGGTGCAGTAGAGTGACTGACCAAGGTCGCCTCTCAAAGGAGGAAGTAAATTTTACAACTTATTAAAGGTATTTTTAAAATAACATAAAATGGAATAATAACACTACTTGAAAGGATGTGGGTTTTTTTTACCATTCATAAAGCTAGAAGAAGTTTTCTGGAAGAATATTGTATAAATTTTTTTGTTTTTATTTTTGAAATAATGTTCGATTAAAAAGACACAACAAGAAGATGTTTTTTTAGAAAATATTTTAAAAGGCGTAATCAATCTAACTCTACCTATTCATTTACTTATTAATCATTATCATTTAAATTAATACCCACTTAATTATGATCCCATAATTTGTTAACCCTCGAACCCTACGAGAGTTAACTTCACCACAAAGATGAAATTACTTAAACCCTAGGCTAGCCTCAGAACACGCAATCACAAAACCCTAATTTGATTGATGTTCTAAGATTGGATTATGGTTAGTGGTTGATTAGATAATATATCCATTCTATAGATTAGGATTAATTGAGTTTAGGGATTATATTTGAACTCTACAAACTTGTCCTATGTGTTCTTATATTACCGATTAAGATCGTGCTCTCACAATTCACACAATACTCGACCTCACATGTTTTTGTGTTAATTGTTAAATTGCTTGCTTAGTTTCTTCTAATTTAAAAACTGAATTCATGGATCATATTAAGTGGGTTACATTATATCAATGATTCAAAATAATTAAATGAATAGGGTAGAAGATAGATTGATCACTAAAAGAACAATTCTTCCATGGGCTGTGTGGTCATTGTGGAGACGTTTTGCATGAGAAAAGGATTGAAAGGGTAGAACCCAATATCATCTCTAATCTTGAATTACAGCCCAAATAGAAAAATATTAAGATGAAAATGGAAAAACATAGAAGAATAATTGAATAAAAATTTAAGATACAAGCATGAAAGCAAAGAAATACAAAGAAGAGGTGGGAGAGGAGAGCCTTTTTGGAAGAGATGTTTTCAAAAAGCCTTACTTATTACAAGAGTTGTTAGGGGCTCCCAAGAGACACCATTTTTTTCCAATCCTTCCCAATTTTTTCAAAAACCATACCAAATAGTGAAAACACCAATTTATAGAGTGGTGGGGAGGCTAGGTTTAAAGTGGTTTCAAGTGTGAATGGGGAATCTCGGCCAAATATTTTAATCCAACTTGCACTGCCAATTTGACCTTCAAAACGCATGAACAAGCTGTTCTTATAGGATTATAATTTGTGAGAAATTTTATTTTATATATCCTCTCAAAATTTGGGATCAATTTATGCACTTATGTATAAGTTATTTCCCAAATACAGAACCCATGTCTAATATGGCGAGTCCAGCCCAACTTTGACTTCATGGCCCATTTGCGCCAACCAAATGCATGATTTAGATTCAATTTCCTAAATGAAAGTTGTATAAATTTAAGTTAGTAACACATTTACAAAATACTAAGTTAAAATAATTCAAATAAAATTATTTATGTTAGAAATACTACAATGCACTATAAAGGGTAAAACTGGAATTTCCATAAAATTTTCAAAGGAATGATCTAATCCCAAATATTTTATAAATAAACATATTTAACACAATGTGAGGAAATTTTATCATTTAATATCAATAAAATATTAAATAAAAATGTGTTTTATCAGTGGTCAAGGCGTACAGTTTGGTGTAGTGCCACATTTTGCATGAGGGTTGTATTCAAAGTCTTTTGAGTTTATGGAAACATTGGTTGTTCTTATTACATTTCATCTTTGATTATTGTATTGTCATGTTATATTGGATTTTTATTTGTTTTCCATCATGCATCATATTTGTTTCACACCTTTCCAGATTTTTGTTATAGGTTGTGTTGTGTATATGGGAAAATCATCCCCTAATGATATTACATACCCTTTTCATTTATTAAAAACCTTTGGTGTCTTTGGTATGCACCTATGGTTTGTGTCACCTTGGTCTCACCCAAGATAATGGGTCAGGGTCAGGATATTACATGATGTGTATTGTACCCTAATTCAATTGTATTCAATCATCTCAAATTCAAAGTTTAGGTTCAAAGCTGGTAGATTGGTATGAAATATCTCTATATTGGGGGTTACATGTTAAAAACCATATTCATTTTAATTATCCCTATTATACCATATTTACTATTCTCTTTCTCATTTCTTTGAATCTGCATCATTTCTACAAACACTTTAGTTTATTATAGGTTGTAAGTGGTGAGGTTGCATCTGCCTACTGAGTATGTTAAGTTCACACCCTGTACATTCCCTATAGATTTCATATAGATCATTTTATACATGACCTAGGTAAAGGAAAAGTACTAGAACATGGGAGTTAGATCTAGGTAGTTTGGAGTTAGGTTGGAATATTTTTGAGCCTTTTTAGGATGAATGAATTGGATGTATAGGGTTATCTGTAGAAGTTTTCATGGGAGATCTCACCGTTGAGATTTCTATTTTTGGATATATAAGGAATGTTTTCTTTTCTTATTTATGAATATGTGTTTTTTTATAGTTTCACACATTTTTTATACATTATGTATGTTCTGATCCATTTTTTTTAAGACATCACATTCTTCACATCATATCATTCACATGGTATTATTATATAATACACTTACTTTTATTGATTAGATAATTGTTCACTTAGAGTTTCAATGTTTGAATAGGTCGTGCTAACAACATGTGTGAACCATATTTAGTTTAATATATCATTTAATGGTGTAAAACCATCTCCCACTCAAATTTCATTCAACCCTTGAAATTTATATCAACCTATAACGATCAGGAGGTGTGCCTGAGGTGTTGCGATACTGTGATTAACATAATATTTGGGTATTTAGGTCACAGTCAAGAGAAAATGGTATCAGGGAATGCTAAGGGCTATTGGTAATAGGATCATAGGTATTTAGGGGATGAGGTTTTTGATACTCTAAAAGTAACCCATAAATATGTATGTCCTACATAATTATGGTGGAAGATAAAGTTACCAAGGGTAATCTGAGATATATTTTTATTCCATCTTTAAGTCATTACTATATTCTAAAGTCACATTAATTATGTTAGGTGTCACTAAATAGGAACAAGTAGAGTAGCATTCCATAATGTATAGTTTTATATTCCTGGTTATTTAAATTATTATTATAATCAATTTACAATTCATATTAACCGATACATCAATAATAAATAAATAGCATTTTCCTATAGATTTATTATTAAAGAATATTTTAATATGAATCCCCAATTGATTCAAAAGATTAAGAAAATTTCCTTTATTTATATTACATGTTTATATTACAAGAACATATTTAAATTAATTTCAAGTGGTATTCTAAATCATGTGAAAAGATTTCAACTTTGGTTAGGAGATTTATTCATTATTATATTCCTGCTTATGTTAGAAATGTTTTAAAAGATTAAAAAATTGTATTTAAAAAATTTATTTATTTTTGATAAATGGAACAAAGAGTGTCATGAGGTTAGACTTGACTTTATTAATGTAGTTTTATAATTTTAAGTTGTTTAATTTTGGGAAGAAGGTTTTCATATACTTATCCACTCTATTATAGAGTTTGTTTCCTAGATGAGCACCTCATTCCATGCAGGAAGGGGAGGATGAGAATGTACCACCAGCTTGACCTATGGTTTATCCTTAATTTCTATAAATACTTACTCAGCTGCTTCAAGCCATTGGCTAGGGTGAATATCAAAGGGAGCCTATAACCTTTAATATCATTATGGTTTTCCAATTCCATTATCCTATGACCTTTCGGGATGATTTATCTACCAAAGAAGCTGATTAATAGATTAATTTACTCTATAAAATCTTTGAGTGTATATAACCATTAGAGAAGCATCAAGTCCGGTTAGCTAACTTCAAGTTAGAGTGATTAGCTCATTGATGGTGTGATTTTATTCTAAAAGATAAGAAAAACTAGAGTATTTCCTCGAATAATTTTCAAGATCTATTCTTCAAGAAATTTTACCCTAAAACCTTACATCAGGTAAAATATTAGGTCTTCATAGACCTAAGGCATGACTTAATTTTTATCATAGAGTATTCTAAAAAAATACGTAGATTTTATTCATTATTCTCCATATATGTGTAGGTATGAGGACTTTAAAGTGAGGAACTTTTATATGGAATTTAAATAGATACTTTAGAATCAATTAATGCTCTCAAGTCTACCAACCTTCTATAAAGTAGTGAATAAATCCATCCTTTTTGAGATAGGGTCAAAACGTGGCTCAGGAGTGAGTCACCCTCTTCCTAGATTATCCATGGGTGATAACTCATCTAGTAGATGTAATTGATGACATGAATATATTAGAAGAGGTGGATCTCACTAGGGAAGATAAGGGAGTTGGGGTACCTCCATTTCCTAGATCAAAAAGACCTCATTTTCAATGTCATCTATCTGATTTATCAGACCATATGAAGCCTAATTACACCTTTATTGTGAAGTAGTGGAACTCTTATGGTCAGTATTGAAGGAACCAGGGAAGGAAATGGAATCCAGTGGGGTGGGGATTTAAAAATTTTCATCACCAGGATGATGGGACTTGTCTTCTATGGTGATCTAAGCCCCAATACGGTCTGAGAGTCTTGAATGAATTAAATAGAGAACAAAAATAAAAATAAACATGCCCCTTGTTCGATTTGGTGGTGTGTTTGACTGAAGAAAGTCACCAACATTCATTGCATGAATGATATAAAGTTTAACCCCTATAGATCATCCATACATGATCCAAGAATCCATTTTCTCATCATTGATCATAATCCAGGTGCTAGCATAGAGATCCGATGAATCCTTTGATGATGCGATGATCACCTCGATCCCTTTCCTTCGATCTGATGAAGGTAAACTTGGATCAAATGCTAGTATAGAGAATTTATCTCTATAGAATGAAGTAGTATAGATAATATTTCATCCATTAGAATGAACAACCAACCTTGAGATTCTCCCCTCTTGTTTATATAATGGGTTTACTCAATTACCTGGATTGTATTCCCCGCCTCCCTAGAAATAAAACACCCACTAAATAAGTAATAAATAAATAATTATAATGAACTAAACTAAATCATAAATATTATTTATATTTTATCACATAACTATAATATATATTAAATATATTATGTGATAAAACCTGAGTCATTTAACTCGAATTTTCATTCCTGCTAATATTAAACGAACCTGGAATATTTAAATAATATTCATTTGAATAATATTAATTCTTTTATTTACTTAAACACTTGTAAATAATTTTAATAAATAAATTCAACCCAATTATTATTTACTTGAATAATAATGAATTTATTTATTTATCAGTGATTTATAGCTTGGTCAACTCTCAGACCCTATTGTGGGGTCCACCATGTCCTATATACCTATTCACCAGAATAGGTAAGATTCTTGAATATTATATTATGTGTGACTCCCTACTACCTTATCTCAATAATAATGAATAATATCACATACCAAGAGCAGAGTCTAGAAACCCATCAAGGACCCTAAATAGATAAGGAATTGTCACAACAATGACAACCAACCTATGAACATGTACTATGTAATCTAATATATGTCTTTAGATATCTAATAAAGTAGGAAAAACACTTATTTCATCATCCATTCTTGCTTTATAGTTTATTGATTTAACTAGATAGACTTATCTTTCAACTATCTTGGATAAGGATTTATTAAAGTACTACCATCCTAATCAACCAGGTTTGAGATATATTACTTCCTCAACTCAGAAGAGATATATTATTTCTTGATCATTAAACCAATGTCATACCACTAATGATCCACCCAAAACAAGCTACCTCACCATGATTTCATTATAATTACTTTTTACTTTCATCAAAGTATATGATCAAATGAAACACACTAATAATGATCTCAATTCAGGATACCAATACATGTGTCCATAGAAAGGAACATTCAATAAAACCTGAAACATGTGGTATTACTATTGGAAAGTCTGTCCTTATGATATCATCTAATATATATCCCCAAGTACAAACTTCATGAGAAGGATTTTCAATGCTTATGAGCCCCCAACACCCGATAGTCAACCATCAACTGTGTCTAGCCAGTATGATGCCTCTAGACCATAGGAGATTTGTTTAATATTAATGTCATATTATCTCAAGGATATCCTTATAGAATGGAATTTTCTATAACCTTCTGATTTTTTAATTAATCTATGGACATTACCATTAAATAGTGTAAGTTGAAATGTATACAATATAATGGTAAGTGTACACCACACATATCTAACTATATACATGAAATGGAAGTTGAAAAGTACTGTATAGTTGGGTCTAGAGAACCCACTATCATAACACTCACACTTTGTTTAGATCCAACTTTATAACCATCCTTATTAACCCTCACATGATTAAGATTATGTTTCTGTTGAGTCATGACTTTAGTTTCTAGGTCTTCCACATCTTCACTGCATGGCTATTCTGTTATATGCGACCTCACCTCATCAAGTAAAACTTCTCAATAGTTGTAAACCCCAATTAGATCTCCTTTTTCCACTATCAAAACATGACATCATGGCTAGTACTAGTAATAGAATTAACATAATGATAAAAATTTACATACTAGGTGCAATTACAAGAACTGGAACAAATTTTTTCTTATTTTACACTACTTTTGTAGCTACCTTAGAAGCTACAACATACTTGGTATTTTTATATATGGCTATAACTGGCTTGTATGATCATATATCACTCATTACATTAGACTGACTATGATATAAGATCACATTGATCCAAGGAATAATAGTTTATGTCCCCTCAAAATTAGCATCCCTTCCCCTAAACATACCAGGTATATATCCTTGGTACTCGCTCTAGTACTATTAGATAGTTCTGAATGCTTCCCTCATAGTTATCCTAGATGAAACTTATATTTTCCTAATATAAATTATATATTAGCAACATCATATCTTTAACATATCATGGAATACATGATTGATCCACTGTTAAAGCATATGGAATTAAACTCACTACTTTAATATCCTCCTATGAACATGAATGTCTACTTGGAGAGATTTATGCCACATGATATTGGTAACAATTCTCTCTCAAATTTTTCCAACTTGTATTTTTCAATACCTTGTCAGTATTTGTACGATTGACAAGGTCCAAGAAACCATTAGATCTGCCTCAGTAGATCCCATTTCCTAGAACTTAGGTTGATACTTTAAGTCAGTCACTAGAGAATTACTTTCATTCAGGTCATAGATAACTACTGGACTGATATTTGTTTTCCATATGTTACCAAACATATACCACTTGGAAAAACAATGTCACTCCCACTAATTTCCTATAGACACATGAAAAAGATTCATTCCAAATGAAAATTCTATGATCTTTTTTATTTAATCCTAAACTGTATTTGAATAAATTTCTCCCCTTATTGACATTATATGATGTCACCATCCCTTTTTGGTTGTGCCATATATACAACCTCCATGATTTGTTGTCTTGACATACGATGCTCAATAAAATGATCATAGAAAATAGATATTATAAGTATAATTATTACAAATTTAGGCATGAAGACTTGGTATAACTAAACCATCCTTATTGGTACCATGCTTGTGTCATCCATGTGTATTCTCATTTGAATACCCATTGAAATATTCAAAATAATATGCCCACTATTTTTGATACATGGAATCCATTATTGAATTTTAATTGATCTTGATAATTTTTTCTAATTTCTATATACTACTTAATTGTAGGATTTATTATTATCAATGAATAATGTATCACAGACTATAGTGATTATAAAACCATCACCATGGTTAGAATCGACTAAACCCAATTCAATCTTGATCCCACTATCTCAAGTAGAGATTCTCACCCTATTATATAATTATAGTCTATTAATTTTATTATAATCATTCTATAATAGGGCTTTATGTAACATCCTAAAAAACTTTAGGATATTTAATTTAGATGCACATCATGTTTTGTTTAATGAAAGTTTGTTTATATTCTCAACAAACACTTTGCATCTTCAACACATATTATTATGACATAATGTATTTCCATAATAATGTAACTCATATTATTCCCATTAGTTATGCTAGTTGGAATATGGTTATGGGATAATTCCATTATTTTTGATGCATGTCTTGAAAAAAATTTGAAGTATCTATAATGAATTACTTTTTACATTGATGCTCCTTTTACTTACATCATGGAACTAATGTGTATAAGGAAGTGTGCATTTAGTAATTGCTCCATGCAACATTTTTTCTCTCAATTTTAACATGTAAGACTCATCATCGATCCTCTGAATTAGCATAATATCCCTTATGTAGATAAGTTTATATGCATTCCATGCTACATTATATTTATCAATGAATTCTTGGTCAAGATATTCTTCAGCATTCCATCTAGAAGTTACTCATATCTTATGACCATGCATACACCATGCTTCACTTTGACATTCATAAATTACTTAAAGGAATAATATGATGTATATTTACCTCTATCTTACCCTTCGAATAGTTCACACTCTCAAGCTGAACCAATTCTGAAAGATTTGGGGAATAACTTTATTTCTAAAGGTTTCTTTGTCTAAAATAAATAAGTATATACATCGATAATACATATGGTGTTTAGATCCACTGATTCTAAATACCATACTAAGTATATCCTCAAATTACAATATTAGTTTTACTTGACAAAGAATTATATTTTCACAACTGGGTATATAAGTCTTATATTTTATATTCATCTCGTATTCCCAATGATTTAAGTAGTACTGAACTATTATTTGAGTATTGGAAACCATAAACGACATTCATTCTTGAACCAAAATAATGTCTCCATGTATCCAAAGGACATGTGAGATTATTTTTATGGTAATACTCAACAAAAGTTCAACTATAATAATTTACTTAGGAATTAGAAGTTGTGTGATTCTCACCTATGACTTAGGAACTACCTTTTCCCAGCCTCTTAGAGAATACACATTATTTATAGTAGTTTTTATATACTTTAATATGAAGTGACTAATTGATTCTTCAATTCATTTCATTTCTTGTGAAATTATATTGATTTATTTCATGATATGCAAAGAAAATAACCACCTATTTAATATCCAACCTTATTTGATTAAAGCAAGGTATGAATGTACCTTTAGTGTCGCTATTTCCATTGTCCTTTTCACATTTTCATTCAACTTTTTCTCCATAATAATTAAATATTATACTTTCTCTAATGTTCTTATTTACTTAGAGAACCTTGACTAAAAGGTATTTAAGCATTTAATCCATCTTATTCATTTTTTTAATCTTAAATGAAACTGGAGTAATTGGGAGAAAATGATATGAGAAAGGGATCCATTGAAAGATCGTGATCTATCTTTCAAATTTACACATAACCAATGTAATGATCATACATTCATATATTCTCTTCACTTTCTCCTTGTAAGATTATCAGATATGAGACTACATGTGAAACCATCCATGTCCTGATGTTGTATCTGCAACTCACATTGGATGTTGATGATATGATTAGGAAAAACCATCATATGCACAATACATGAGTCTCTTATAATATTTTTTCAACCATCGCTTACTGAGGTGGCTTAACAAGTATTTGGGATACCAGCATCTTGAATTTTTGATATTGTAGTATTGTGTATAATCACCTATATAACACTTGGAAATTCATGCTAGTATGAACATTTACTTTGTCCATGATTATAACAGTGTTCTTATGGTATTAATTTCCATTTTCTATAAAAATAAAATCCAGCATATTGTACTTTTATCTTGATTATTGGTTTAGAAATTATTGATTAATTAATTAAATCATTAAAAGTATCCCACTATTTTATCAAATTATAGGAACTCTCAATTTGAATAGTTGTTACTTGATTATTGTCACACCCCGACCACAGATACTCCCTTATTTTATTCTTTTCTTGATGTTGGATCTTTTGGTTGAGGTTTGGGTTGAGTTCCCAAAAAAAGTCCTTGTGTTTTTGTGGTTTTGGGTTTTATTTTATACCTATGATTATTTATTCTTGTTGGGATTTAGATAATGTTTCATGTTGGAGAGTTTGTGATGTCTTCAGTGTCTCTATATTGTGTTTAAGACATTCAAAGATAAATGGGTGGACTTCCCTAATGTTTGGGATGTAATTTTGAGGTTTTTGGACGATTTTTGGGGTTTCACAGTTTGAGAACGGCCTGGAAAAACCGTGAAACCTAACCATGAGAAGTTGCAGAAGTTTCCAGTAGCCATTGCATGGTTTGCACACGGTTTCACAAACAATGCAGCAAAACCGTGCAGCCACTTTCGGGCTTTATAACTTTTGACGTGGAGCTCCGATTGGGGTGATTACACCTCCAAAATGAATCCCTATTTTTTGGGCATCGAACATAGGAGGCTCCCCCTCCTTCCTACTTATATTTGGGGCTATTTTGGGGCGATTTATCAAAAAAGGTTGGTGGTTCTTCATGTTTCCTTCATCAAATATTCTCTTCTTCTCTTTCCCTCTTTGTCCTTGGGTTTCCTTTGAGGGTTTTCTTCCATGAACAAACCCTAATGTCTAGGTTTTATGTTTGGTTTGTTTTTCTTTGGATATAGGGTGTCTGAATGGTCAGTGGGGCTTAGATATCTCCTCCCTTGAAGTTTTGTTCCATTCGCACATGGTTGAGGTAGGCATTTCCATCTTTTTTCCTTTTCGAAACACTCCACATGCACTTGTGTGTTTTAATTTAATTTTTAAATGCCTTTAGAACCTCTAATATACATATGAATTTATGTGAATGATGTCTTTGTATTGTTAGAATTTACTAAAAATAGGTTTTCAAAGGGATTTGTGTGAAATACCTAGGTTTATTGCACCTAGGGTTATTGTTTAAAACCTCATTGTTCTTTAAAGTTAAATTGGGGGTTTTTATGAAATTTTTAGCCTTGATTATGGTGAGATGGTTGTTTATTATTTGTGATCTTGATTTGGTGTGTATGGTTTGGTAATGAGTTATCTTTTTAAAAGTGTTAAAATGTTGTAAAAAGGTTTTTATGGTTACAATGGGATTGTTTTATGTTCTTTGAATAATGTGGATGGTTGGATGTGGGTTTAAAACAAATGATTGGTTTTTTGGAAGTGGTTGTTGGGTGTTCCTCGAAATATTATTTTCCTAAATGTTGTTTAAAATGGAATCCCATGGGGGGATATGCCCGTTTGGCTTTTGGTGTTTGTGTTTTGGAAAATGTTTGGCTTGAGGGGTTGTTTGGCATTTAAAACTTGAATATGGTTTTGTAAATGATTTGGAAATGTTTTGGTAAATGAATTTGGGTGTGTAAACATAAAGGCCCATTTAGAATTGTACCTTTAAAGGTGATGTTTTGTGTTGATTTTAGAAAAGAATTTGATTCGGAAAATGTGAATGCCCAGTTGGAAACTTAAGGTGTTTTAAAAGATGATTTGAATGCTTAAGTGATGTAATGGCCTATTTGGCATGGTTTTAGTGTTTCATGTTTTTTCTAAAATGTGGAAAGGCTTGTTTAGAAATTTTTTGAAGAGGTGGTGTTCCTCATGGTTTTTGAAGTGATTTGTAAATGTTTCGGTTTTCTTAATTTCTCAAGAGTGGGTTTGTGATGTGAAAGTGGTGGCTTATGAAATGAGATGCTCGGTGTGGTTGATAAATGGTGTATGTGGTAACATGTGATGTGTGAAATTTGATTGATCACAAAAAGGGAAGCCTGGGTATCTAGGTGGGCGGACATGTACTAGTATGGTAGTGATCCTTTAGGGTTTGGCCCCAGTTTCACGTAGTAATTATGACGATGAAAAAACTAACTAAACTATGATGATGATGTTGGGGACCACTAGGTTATAGGTATGTTCCCTACTAGTGTCTCGTGCATGATAAAGGATATTGTTACGGTTACTTTTCAACGAGATTCTAGGTACATGGGGCTCGCATCTAGCTAGTGCCTAGGAGAGTTCCCATGACTAGTGCTCAATGATTATATTGCACCTCCCATCGGCATACAGTAGGCTGGGTTGGTAATTTTAAAATTCAGTGCTTTGTCTTTAATGTGGAGTTCATTGAAATTGTTTTCCATTTAAATTTGTTCCATTGAAAATTGTTACTATTATTGTTTGGATTGGGTTTTTGTTATAAAATGATAGTTTTCTTGAAAAAGGGATGGTGGCATTTGTTGTCCTTTGAAATGGTAAAGTTGTGGTTGTTTAATAAAATGTGAAAAATCTATTTTTATAATTTTTTTTCAAACTAGTGTTAATGGAATTTTTTGGGAAAGGAAACGCTTGGAATCTATGGTGATTGCCTAGTGAGCTGTTATATTACACCCTACCTATACCACTCGTTGTCGGTAGACCTGAGATGTTTTTCAGGTTCAGGTTTTGATCAGGTTTTTCTTGTTCGAGATATCTCTTGGAGCAGGGTGGTCTTGTGGTTGGAGGTGACCAGTATGTCACATGAAGATCATGTTACTAGTTGGTTGTTTTATTTTGTTGTAGCTTATGGTTCTTTTAGTGTTAGTTTTATTCAGTTGTATTTGTATTGGACCAGATTGTTCATTTATTGAGATTCATTTTTGGTTAGCATTGCGGCATTTTCAATGTTTTATTTTTTTATCCTATTATTATTTGGCTAAATCGTTCCCTATTGTTTTATTCTGATGCCCGACACTTGTTTCCAGCCCGTGGGGATTGGGAACGCCCTTCGTGTCATGTTGCGGATTGAGTCAGGTGCCGGGCCAGATGGTATCCTGGCTTGGTTCGTGAAAAAATGGTATCAGAGGATGTTCTTGTTATTTGGGGTGTCTGGTAGATAGAGACTAGGGTTGTTAGGACTCAGAAGGTAGGTGCGGGAATGGCATCATGAACCCTTGCTCATTCTAAACCTCGAGTCACCAGGGGTAGTTCGGGGTTGAGTCTTGTGTCTTGTGTTGTTTTGGAATTGAAGGATGACAATGGAGGTGAGTTGGGTTATGTTGTGGACTTACGTGGGGTGGTGACCCATGTTAAGTCCAAGTGCCCGATTCAAGGCCCTCTTAGTGTTATTCCTTACTTGGGGCATGGCTCACCACCATGTTTTCAGGCTATGCATAATCACTATTGCCTCATTCTGGTTGTCCATTGTTGGTTGGGTTTAATTTTGGTTTCAGTTGGTGTAGGTGTATGTGGAAAATTAAAGCGTATTTTGAAACGAAAATGGATTTAAAAATGGAAGTGTTTTTCATGAAATGGGTTTAAATTGGGAAAGTGGGTTTTTAAACATTGAGGGTGATTTGGGTTTTATAATGTTAATGGAATGGGTCCCTTGGTATTACTTATGGATGTTGACATGTGTGTGGGTATGTGAGAGAAGTGTGTGTAGGAACGTGAGGATGGTAATGGATGGATGCACATGTAACAGTTCATGAAATACCATGGGTTGGGTTTTGGAATTAAAGGCTTAGCATCGTTTTCCTAAAGTGGATTTGAATGAGAAAATGATTTCGGGAATTTTTTTTTCTTGAAAAATGGGGTTTTGGTATTTGGGAATTAGCCTTGGAAGAAGGCTGTTTTGAATTTTAAAAGGAAAATGATGGTTTTTGAAAAAAAATATTATGGTGGTGTTTGATTTTACTTGGATTTTGAGCCAGTTGGTTTTGGTTTGAGGTGTTCCTCTTTGTTTGTGCCTCAGTTTGATATTGGATTTGGTATGCGCTTTTCATGTTGTTCAGAAAATGACACCCAGAAAGGTCCCCAATGTTCCTAATGAGTCATGCCCAGTTTCTTTTCCTTCACAAGTTTATCCTATTTTCTGTGGTGATCAAGGTTCTCTTGAGGCTATGGAGTAGCTTGAGTAAGTCGAGCGTGTATTTAAGTCATTGGGAACTACTGATGCTGTTAGAGTCCGTGCAGTTCAAAGGTTGTTTGATGGTCCAGCCTTGTTCTAGTGGTGGTTGGTCTCCCCATCATTGATGGAAGGTGAAATTTCATTTGAGGTGTTTATGGCCACTTTCACCCAACTATTCATACTAGAGGTGGGGAAGTAGAGGAAGGTGGTAGAGCTATAGGATGTTTGGCAGGGCCAGCGATCCATAAAGTCTTATGTTGAAAATTTTAGAGATTTGGTTCCATTCTCTTTGGAAGTAGCATCGGAGGATCTGATGAAGGCCCCTCTCTTTGTCTGGGGTCTTTGTCCTGAAATTACAGAGAATGTGATCTCATCTGGTGAAACCTGTTTTGAGAGGTTGGTGGATGAAGCATTCATGGATGATCTGGTTTTTGGGGTGCAACCAGTGGTTGTTGGTTCTCGTGAAGCATCCTCATTTGGAGAGTAGGGTGTGCCAGGGGAACCAGTTTATAAAAAACATCATTTGTTGGCTCCGACTTCCAGTTCTTCAGACCGTTTTCTTGTATGTTTCTAGTGCGGCCTATTTGGGCACTCAAAGCCATCTTGTTGTATTCCTTTGAAGACATGTCGCTGCTATGTCCATTGGGGTCATTTGAATAAGTTCTATAGGGGGTGTTTTCTGAAAAGGAATGCTTGATTGGATGATGTGTTGACTGATTGTGAGGTAGGAGATGCTTCAGCCATCAGAGCCCCAATCACAGGTTTTGGGGTGAAGCTCACGCACAGTCAGGAGTGACAGGTGGGTGTGAAACTCAACCTAGTTTTTTTTGTGTTGGGATGGAAATTTTTAACATCTCCTTGTTGTTATTTCCTTGATTTTTTAAGTTAACCTTTTGTGGTAATGGTATGATGAAATAGATCTCTTGCAACCCAAATAGTTGAGTCAATCCAAATGTGACCCTTGAAAATTTTCATTCTCCATTGAGTGTGTCTTGAATTTGTGTAGGCCAGTTTCGGTTTCAACATTCGTCAATGTTCGTTTGGAGATGCTTGAGTTTTGTAGAATTGGTTTATTGTGGGTTCAATTTGTTTTGGAGGTTCCCTATTTTAGTGGTGGTAGTTTCCAACTTAGATGTGGAAGTTCATGTTTGACCTCAGTCTAGGTTTTTGGTTTATGGAGTTTTGCGATATTTTTACACGTGGAGCATGGTTACCGCACAACAAATAAAAATCATGTGGCCCTATCTAGGCAGACAGAACCAACTGCACGACCAATGCATGACCATGAAGTAGGTATTATAACCATGTGGCTTTATCTAATTTTTGTTAAGAGGTGTTTACACGGTTGGCACAGAATTTTGAAACTGTGCATCCAAGCCGTGCGGGGTGCCCCATTCTTCCAGTAGATCGTGCACACTTGACCCAAGATTTGGAAAAATTGTGCGTCCAAACAATGCGAGCTATCCAAAAATTTAAAATATTGAAACCTATCATCCGAGTTACAGTGAGGGTGTTTTTTTGGGTTTAAATGTTGTTCTTATTAGTTGAGTTCTTGTGGTGGGGAGAACCCTCTCATGTTCCCCCCTCATCCTCATCCATGCGTTGTGGTTTTTTCTTGATCAGTCGGGTGTGACTTATGGAGTGAATAGTCATCCTAGAGTTCATTGTTTCCCCTTGGTTTTTGTCGGGTATGGACTTGATATTTGGTTGACTTTTGGCTGGGTGACTTTCTGGGGGTAAAAAGTGTCTATGGTGGGGAGAATTTTCACACCCCGACCACAAATACTCCCTTATTTTATTCTTTTCTCGATGTTTGATATTTTGGTTGAGGTTTGGGTTGAGTTCCTAACAAAATTCCTTGTATTTTTGTGGTTTTTGGTTTCATTTTATACCTATTATTAGTTATTCTTGTTGGGATTGAGATGATGTTTCATGTTGGAGAGTTTGTGATGTCATCGTTGTCTCTATAATGTGTTTAAAACATTCAAGGATCAATGGGTGGACTTCCCTAGTGTTTGGGATGTAATTTGGGGGTTTTGGCCAATTTTAGGGGTTGTACAGTTTGAACACGGCCTGGAAAAACCGTGAAACCTAACCATGCAAAGTTGCATAAGTTTCCAGTAGCCATTACATGATCTACGCATAGTTTGAAAAACGGTGTAGCAAAACTGTACAACCACTTGTGGGATTTATAAATTTTGACTTGGAGCTCCGAATGGGGTGATTCCACCTCCAAAATAAAGACCTATCTATTGGGAATCGACCAGAGGATCCTCCTCCTCCTTCCTACTTATATTTGGGGCTATTTTGGGTCGATTTATCAAAAATGGTTGGTGGTTATTCATGTTTCCTTCATCAAATCTTCTCTCATTATCTTTCCCTCTATGTTCTTGGGTTTCCTTTGGGGGTTTTCTTCCATGGACAAACCCTAATGTCTAGTGTTTATTTTTGGTTCGTTTTGTTTTGGATATAGGGTGTCCGAATGGTCATTGGGGATTAGATATCTCCTCCCTTGAAGTTTCGTTCCATTCGCACATGGTTGAGGTAGGCATTTCCATCTTTTTCATTTTCAGAACACTCCACAAGCACTTGTGTGTTTTCATTTAATTTTTAAATGCCTTTATCACCTCTAATATATATATGGATTGATGTAAATTATGTCTTCATATTGGTATAATTTACTAAAAATAGGTTTTCAAAGGGATTTGTGTGAAATACCTAGGTTTATTGCACCTAAGGTTATTGTTTAAAACCTCATTGTTATTTAAAGTTAAATTGGGGGTTTTTATGAAATGTTTAGCCTTGATTATGGTGGGATGGCTGTTTATTATTTGTGATCTTGATTTGGTGTGTATGGTTTGGTAATGATTTATCTTTTTAAAAGTGTTAAAATGTTGTAAAAAGGGTTTTATGGTTACAATGGGATTGTTTTATGTTCTTTGAATAATGTGGATGGTTGGATGTGGTTTTAAAGAAAATGATTGGTTTCATGGAAGTGGTTTTTGGGTGTTTTGTGAAATATTAGTTTCCTAAATGTTGTTTAAAATGGAATCCCATGGGGGGATATGCCCGTTTGGCTTTTGGTGTGTGTTTTTTGAAAAATGTTTGGCTTGAGGGGTTGTTTGGCATTTCAAAATTGAAGATGGTTTTGGAAATGATTTGGAAATGTTTTGGTAAATGCATTTGGGTGTGGAAACATAAAGTCCTGTTTAGAATTTTACCTTTAAAGGTGATGTTTTGTGTTGATTTTAGAAAAGAATGTGATTTGGAAAATGTGAATGCCCAGTTGGAAACTTAAGGTGTTTTAAAATATGATTTGAATTATTAAGTGATGTGATGGCCTGTTTGTCATGTTTTTAGTGTTTCATGTTTTTCCTAAAATGTGGAAAGGATTTTTTAGAAATTTTTTGAAGAGGTGGTGTTCCTCATGGTTTTTGAAGTGATTTGTAAATGTTTCAGTTTTCTTAATTTCTCAAGAGTGGGTTTGTGATGTGAAAGTGGTAGATTATGAAATGAGATGCTTGGTGTGGTTGATAAATGGTGTATGTGGTAACATGTGATGTGTGAAATTTTATTGAGCACAAAAAGGGAAGCCTGGATATCTAGGTGGGTAGACTTTTACTAGTATGCTAGTGATCCTTTAGGGTTTGGCCCCTATTTCACGTAGCAAGTTTGACGATGACAACACTAACTAAACTATGATAATGATGTTGGAGACCACTAGGTTATGGGTATGTTCCCTTCTAGTGGATCGTTCACGAGAAAGGATATTGTTGTGGTTACTTTTCAACAAGATACTAGGTACATGGGGCTCACAGCTAGCTAGTGCCTAGGAGAGTTCCCATGACTAGTGCTCAAGGATTATATTGTACCTCCCGCCGACATACGGTAGGTTGGGTTGGTAATTTTAAAAGTCAGTGATTTGTCTTTAATGTGGAGTTCTTTGATTTTTTTTTTCATTTAAAATTTTTCCATTGAAAATTGTTATTAGTATTATTTGGATTGGGTTTTTGTTATAAAATGATAGTTTTCTTAAAAAAGGGATGGTGGCGTTTGTTGGCCTTTGAAATGGTAAAGTTGTGGTTGTTTAATAAAATGTGAAAAATCTATTTTTATTATTTTATTTCAAACTAGTGTTAATGGAATGTTTTGGGAAAGGAAATTCTTGGAATCTATGGTGATTTCCTACTGAGCTGTTAGCTCACACCCTACCTATACCACTCGTTGTCAGTAGACTCGAGATGTTTTTCATGTTCAGGCTTTGGTCAGGTTTTTCTTATTCGAGACATCTCTTGGAGTAGGGTGGTATTGTGGTTGGAGGTGACCAGTAGGTCACATGAAGATCATGTTACTAGCCAGTTGTTTTATTTTGCTGTAGCTTATGGTTCTTTTAGTGTTAGTTTTATTCAGTTGTATTTGTATTGGACCAGATTGTTCATTTATTGAGATTCATTTGTGGTTAGCTCTACTGTGTTTTCAGTGTTGTATTTTTTTATCCCATTATTATTGGGAGAAATTGTTCCCTCTTGTTTTATTTTGATGCCTAACACTTGTTGCCAGCCCGTGGGGATCGGGAACGCCCTTCGGGTCATGTCGCGGATCGAGTCAGGTGCCGGGCCAGATGGTATCCCGGCTTGGTTCATGTTAATTATTCAAGAGGCAAGGATCCTTGAACTTCCCCTCATAGTCTATATTCTATGACTATGCCACTAATCGAAGATTTGAAGGTAGGCGTTTGACTAACCAACTATATTAACTTATAGCTCCTTGACTTGTTGAGAGAATTCCCAACTTTTAAAATCAAAAATTTGATTTACTCAATGCTTGCCTCTGATATTGCATCAAACTAGATGTGACTACTTATTTGATGCCAACTTTGGTTAAGTCAACCCACCACTCTCATAAAAACTCCCCGGTAGTAAGAGGCACCCTCAACTTTGGATGAAAAACACCCCGAACAACCGGTTTTGTTCAAATTCAAATGACAGGATGTTTTTTATGGCATAATATTTCTTTGAGGGTCTTTATATTTTTCTCCACGAATGTAATTAATTTATACTAATCTTGTTCATTCTATGTTGTTGCGCTCATAACTGAACATTAACAGAAAAACATCCATTACTTATTTATGCATGTAAATGTTTATTATTTTATGTATTTCTTACTATCATGAAAATGAATAAGATAATAAATAAATGCATAAAGAAAATTAAACTACTAGACTAGTATTGAGAATCTAAAACTGGTTGATTCATTTTAACTCAATAGATCAACCATGACTTAGAGCATCATACCCGAGTCATAGCTTGACTCGTGATGTAGCTCTTCCCTGTCCAGTGTGTCCACTTCTCATTTGGATTTCACCTCATCTTGGCAGGGTATACATCATACATCATCTTCATCAAAGTACAAGTATAATCACACATAGGTGAGGGAGACTGGGGGTGTAATATACAATAGATAAATTTGGACGTGCAGTCCCTTATACATATTGAATGAAAAATGACGGTGCACAAACCATCTTAATATTTACAATCATCACACATAATTATGAATAATTAAATAAATAAAACTCACATACACTTGGTCGGTCTAATGTTCAAGACCAATTAACATAATTAATTTAAGCACGATAAAAATTAAATCGTAATAAATTAAGTATGAGAGTATTAAATTAAATTAAATGAATTAATAAAATTTAAATAATTTAATTCTATTCAGTCTCGTAATTAAATTAATTATAAAAATTAAATTTAATTAATTAATTTAATTTAATTCCAAAATTAAATTAATTATCTGACATATTAAAAATATTATTTTTTAAACCAAAATTAATTTTAATAAAATTAATTTTATATTGAAATTAAATTAATTAACTTAATTAATTTTGATTATTTTAAAAATTGATGGCTCCCAAAACCCCACACAGGGCCTGTACGGGCTGGGCCAACCCTGCATAGGACCATTTCGGGCTTTGAAAATCCCATGCTAGGTCATTCTAGGTCACACAGGTCTGCCCAGACCTATTTTGTGTCAAGCAGATCCATAAGAGCCCTTTTAAGGGTAGTTCAGGTCCAACTGCTAGGGTTACTTCAATGGTCGTGATAGGGTGTGGGTTCAGGTTTTTTATTTATTTATGGATTTTAAATTTTTTTATAGAAAAGGGATAGGGTTTGATTTTTTTTTCAAAAATGGGTCTCCAAATGCGTGAACCTCGTTCATGCATCTTTGGCGTGGAGAGATGCGTGAACAGGGTTCACGTATCCTACACAAATTTGGTAAAGGATGCGTGAACCTTGTTCACACATCTCTCCATACCAAATATGCATGAATGGGGTTCATACATCCTTTATGAAGTTTCTAAAGGATGCGTGAACCCCATTCACGCATCCTACAGAAAGGTTAAAAAAATCATCATTTTTTAGAATAATTTTTTTATATATTTGATTAATTCAATTATAACCCCTTTCTATTCAGTATTTTTTTTGTTAAAAAAGGAAGAGATATTTAGAAAAACATTTATCTTTCAATAATTTAATATTTCATCATTTACCTCCCCTTAAAGAGAAACACTCATAAACATCAGTTTTGAAAGATTATATAACTTCACCAAGGATGATCTTCTTTAATACTTATTCTTTGATATTCTAACACATTCTTAACCCTCTTAAGTATTGTTTCTTATTTTAGAATAATATGAAATTTATATTTTTCATAATGTCCATAATTTTATCACATGATGGAGGTATTTTAACAGTAAAATCCTCCAGTGAAGATTGTGTACCAGTAGAACATGTGTCCTTTTATAAAGTTTGAATATGTATTTTCTCAAAATTGGCCAAATGAAATTCTAATTCCATACATCTCATATTGTAGTTTTTTATCTTTAATAATAACCATCTACTCTTCAGAATTATTCATTATTCATTGAAATTCTTATTCATGTAATTTAATTTTTTTTAAACAAAGAATCATGTTTCATGTTTTTTGGATTCAAATCATTGAGATCAATAATATTTTTTAAGATTTATTGATGTTCACGGATATTTTTATCCAGAGTATTAATATTTATTAATGAACACCAAATAGAAATTATTAATTTTGGAAGATAATTCAATGACAGTAACACACTTATTAAAAAAATTAGAACTCAATAAATGATAATTGTAATGCACACACATAATGTATCATAAATCAAAAATCAACCTAATCTACGCCTCTGGCCTGGATTTTTCTCGGTCCCATAGCTAGGTGTATACTGGACGCATCCACATCATTTCTGTCTCCATCTGCGATTTGGAGTATGTTGCACATCATCCTCAGCAACCACCTCCACATCCTCCTGTGTGACAGGAGATGGATGTACAATCTCACCGTCTGTACCCTGTCCTGCATCTAATGATAGTGGAGGCTGGCTAGAACTCTCACCAATATGGAAAGAAGATGGCTACTATGTTGTGGATGTCTGTAATAAAGAATATAGTCCAAACCATTCAATGTCTGTATCTATCTGTGGCTGAGCCTGAGAAGCTGGAGGAGCATATGACTGATCATGCTGAACACCCTCCTCCTATGGAAGACCAACATCTGACTGATCAAGCTGAATATCTTCCTAATGTGTAATAACAAGATCCATAACAATGTCGTCACCCCCTGGTACATCTATATGATCCTCAGCAGGCCCCGTAGCCTCCTCAGTATGTGGTGGATCAAAGAAAATGTTGTGATAAATCTCATCCATCGAAGGGAGAAACTTTGTGACAAGGCTGTGAAAATATGCCGGGTCAAATACAGTGCTCTCTACTAGATCAGATATGTGAAGTAGATGACAGATACGGGCATCCTACAAAAAAAATTCCGTTGCTAAGTAATATGAATAAAAATTATACTAAACAGTGGAAGGAACTATGTATACCAACTCATGAAAGCCTTGTCCGTGTCATGTCAAAAATCTGACTGGGGACCTATAGTACCAAGATGCGTAATCCATTTGATCCACCAAATGAAAACGTACTATCCCTGCCCCTCACAACTGGAACTCCTATTGTCTGTCCCATAAATCAATATATCTGGCATGGTATCTCCTCTAATCAAAATCTATCTTCCCTGACATCTTCAGGGAATGCAGTGAATCTAACTGACTGGGCAGGTCAGGAACAGGCTGAAAGAATCCAAACTGCCTCTTAACTCTGTCGGTCTAATGCCACTCGACTATATGAAAATGAATCAATGGAAACCTTAAAGAGCCAATAGCAAGAATCTTCGTACAGTATGGTGGAAGACTCTAGATAATAGCATCTGTATATGGCATCCATAAAATCTGAAAAAAAAATAAAATAAATAATCAATTAATAAATGAATACATGTACAATAAAGAATAAAGATTTAACAATATAAATAATAATCACTTACATCTTGTGGTCGAATGCTGTCCAACATAAGTCTGTAGGCATAGACGTCGTGTGTGGGGGAATCTGAATGTCGATGTACCTGACTCCACCTGTAGATAATATTGTTATATTTACATTTCATAATATAAATTTATTCAATTAAGTTAGACAATATAAGAAAGGAATAACATACCAACATCCACGCGGAGCCTTTGCTACAATATCTGCTAGCAATGGCACACGATCATGTGGAGCTAAACAAGGGATGTGCTCTCATACCCACATCTATAGAAGAACCTTGCATCCCGTGATCTGCATCTTATCGATGTGACATGCGCTACATAACGCCCTGTATGTATATGCTAGACAAACAGACCCCCAGATATACCGAACTCCCTCGTCCAAATCCTTCAAAAAAGATAAATACATCAAATGGACAAAATTAGTGGAGTAATCAACAAAAAGCGTGCCACCGATCAACCTCAAAATATATGCACGTGAAAATCGTAGTACGGTGATCTCATCATCATATTCTGCTAACTATGTGAAGTGATGGTTTAACCAAGGCATGTGTAATCTACCCCCAATGATGGTCCTGCCATCATCAGGTTCCTCTATGCAAAGTAGTCTATGAACAAGCTTTGAAAAATTTGCTCTAACTTGGCATGTAAGAGCCGCACCATCGATGGGGAGGCCCAACATAATGGACACATCCTGCAGGGTAATAATCATCTACCCCTCTCTAAAATGGAATGTATGTGACTCTGGCCTCCATCTCTCTACAAGCACTGTAATGAGGTGATGATCGAGAAAGGTGAAGTCACACATCGCTATGCCATAGAATCCAGCGCGACGAAGTTGAGGGATGATAGCGGGAGGTGGTGCGGTATGATGGAAATGGTGAGATCTACGTACACTCAATGGAGGCACTGGATGTCCCTCTAAAAGAAACTGTGATACATGAGTATCCTGAGATGCGAGCAATGGAAAATCTACCATCTGAACAAATGATATCATCATTACTTTATTATAGCGAATTCAATAAAAATTTTCAAATGTTATTTAAATAAATATAGAATAATCAAATAAAAAATTATTGGGTTAATATTTTTGATTTATACTTGATTGGTTGTGTGTGGATGAGTGTCTTTGTTACATGTGGAAGCATGATATATTCATTTTCATTCTATGTTGTTTTCTTGAATAGTTTAAGTATCACAAATTTTTTTATTAGAGAATCAAAAAACAAGACAAACCAAAATTGAAACATGTTACAAATGGAGAAAGTCAGAAATAAAAGGATTAAATACTGAAACTTCCACATAAAAAACAAAATATACATATTCGTGATATAATACACAAACTCGATCATGGATGATGAGATATAGAGCTCTGTTCTTCCACTTGGGGCTGCATGACAAATACTGCATCATATTCTCCCTCCTCATTGTCGAGGCCAATCCATTTCATTTCTGATTCAAATTGATTTTGATTTTCCTCGGGACTGTAACCTAGTAGTATGAAGCCAATAATTTAAAAAATGATTGACATTGAAAAAATCATAAATGAAAACAAAACCAAATTATGAAACCTGGAAATATCAAGGACGATGGTCAGCTGATCAGCAGGCAATGAGATAGAATTAAAGTCACCAACAGGCATCCAAGATGCACTATAATAGTTAACCGAAGTGCTCATGTGATACACCAAGTCAACATATAGTTCCCATGATATATTTACTAAAGCACAAGCTGTGATAACATGTGCATATAGATATCTAAATGCCTGAAAGTTGCCGCAATCGCAGTATCTATTATCTAACATCACTACAAACATTCGACCGCTAGTGCATGTAGCCCTGTCATAGCACAGTCTTACCTAAAATCTCATATTTTCCCTTTCAAAGGCTAGAATAGTCCATCTTGAAGTCTCATTCAGTATTTGATCAATATCACTTTGGAAATGTTTTATAAAAAGCATTCCGTTTTCCATCCTCTGATAGGCCTTTTGGGACTGGTCAACAAAGTAGTGAACACATCTATATAATGTCTCTTGCACTAACCCTATGATCGGGAGTTTTTGCACACCCTTAAGGACCCCATTTATGCACTCCACTATATTAGTGGTCAAATGGCCATATCTTCTGCCACCATCATATGCTTATGACCATTTTCCTTCGAAATCTGCATCATATATTCATACACATCTTTATTAGTAGTTTGAATCTTTTTAAGGATTTGATCAAAAATTTCTTATTGGGGCTCATATGCTAAAACCGTAAGATAATAATGTATTGAAATGGAGAATAAATTTTGTTTAAAAAAAGTATGTTTAGAAAAACATACCCAACTTGAGGATCACCTTCTTGATGGAATCATCTCTGAAATGCTTATGCACATTACTTGAAATATGTCTAATAAAATAACGATAATAAGAATTTAGCTCCGTCCATGAAACCCCATCAATAACGATGACCTCTATAATTGCTCGATGGTGATCAGATATCAGACAGATGCCATGGTATTGTGTGACATGAACACGTAAACATGCCAAAAACCAGCTCCAACATTCAAAATTATCCTTTTAAATAATATCAAAAGTAAGTGGAAGAGGAGAATGATTAACATCCTGTGTGGCATCAATGAGTAGAACACCTGTATACTTTCCATACAGGAAAGTTCCATCGACCTGAATAAATTGTTTATAATAGGAAAATGCAACAATGCATGGCCTGAATGCTCAGAAAAGCCTATTGAACTTTACCTTTGTTTGATCAACTCGGTGATTGGGGGATACATACTCAATAGTGTCCAGATGATAAACAATATGATTGTTGAGAGACAAAAATTCCATAAGTTGTGGCAAAATAGCATAAGATTCATCACAATCACCATACACTTTTACAGTTTCCTTCTATTTTGCATTCCATGCTTTGGTATATGATATCTTATAGTTATAAAACTGTTGAATTTTTTCCTGAACAAGGGCAACAGGAATATCCTGATATATTCGTATCATCTCATAAATAACATTTGATATAAACTCTGGATCAAGGGAAGAGTGATCCTGTGACAAGATTGGATGCACACAAGTGTGTGTCCCTTCTGATTTGGTTATCCTTCAAGATGCAAAAAAAATTATCAAATATTTTACTTAATTGAAATTTATATTCTGGACCATATTTTTTCACAAAGAATGATATATTTTGTCTTCTTTGACACATCAACCACAAATGTGAAATGTCTCTCAATGTGGTATTTCTCTATCACATTTTTCATGGCCAATTTACTTTCAAACTCCTACCCGACATAGATGACGTTATCATTTGATGCAAACCTATTTCCTATAATTCCCGAGAATTCAGAAGTCAGTGTAATGACATCCCAATCAAAATATTGTTCATGAGAAATTATTTTAACTAAGGAACTCGATACTAAAGGATGATTACCACTAACCGGTGGATGTCGTGGATGTCCGTCTCTCAAAGGAACCTCAGTAGGTTCATTTCTCACATCTCTCTCACCCACATCTCTCAAAGGAACCTCAGAGGGTTCATTCACCACATCACCCTCGCCCACATCATCTCGTGATGGCTCCCCAGATTCTTCTTCCTCAGATAAACTTTCATTAACTATATTAGCACACAAAGGGATGTTATCTACATTTCCTTCCAAATTTTGATCATCTTCTTCATAGTATTCTTCTATTACTGGAGTCATACGAGAAGGAGTCAATGCAAAAGACTGATGTGAAGGATCAACTTCTACAGATCTCACAAAACATGGTTCTGTAGTAGTCACTTGTACCACATCTATATTAGAAATCACCACATACAACACCATCAAACTATTAGCACACTGCTATCTAAATAAGGAAGATGCATCCATCCGATCATCATCATCAACCAAAGGGTACTCAATGTGCCAGAAACATTTAGGATGTTGTAGATGTCAATATGTGATTGAATAAATGGATTGATCGACCCTCAATTTTAACCGATTATAAATATTATTATGAACTTTATCCAATTTCATACAACCATGAAGATTTACCACTCTGATAGGTGGCACACTATAGTTAAATCCCTGCTCCATATAAATGGTCTCACCATTGCAATATATTTGCGCAGACATTAATACCTATAAAAAAATAATTAATAAAATATTATATACTACATCAATATTTTAAATTATTTAAATTGGTTTTGAATAATTGACTTTATCTAGAGACTTTTTATGTGTTGATTTTTCACTATTGAGGTATAGTGATGATGAAATTATTACCAAATCAAATTTAATATAACGTTATATATTTTAATTACTTATGAATAAATAATCATGACTTGGTCTTGAGACTTATGATTAGTTTATCATTATTTGATAAACAAACCAAAACCTATGGGTAGACTCATGGAGTCTCTATTATCAAATATTTCAGCAACTGTTAGTCTCCTTTCAAACAGAAATGCCTCATGTCGAACGCTTGTTCTCGAACACCTCTTCAGGGATATCTCTCCGGGGACACCTATTCTTGATTGCCTTTTAATTAAAAATTTACTCACATGAATGTGAGGGGGTCTAGGGGTATAAAATACATAAATTTTTTTAAGCAGACACACATGTCCTTACATACTTAGTCAGATATGACTCACATGTCATCATTATAGAAAAATGAATGCAATTATTACAAATTAAATAACCACATTCACAAAACAAGACATGCAATTTCAATTATGCATCAGTCGGTCATCTCAAGATCAGTCATCACACAACTTACTTATTATATATATTAATAGATGAAATACAAATTAAATATCTACATCTCTTTTATATTTAATAAATTTAATTATAACTAATATAATTTAAAATTTTTATTTATACAAAACTATTTTTATACCATTAACAAAAAAGGTTTTCTATATATTTTTTAATAAATTTAAATATGATACATATAACTAATATATCATTCACAAATTATATTACTAGTGTATAAAATATTGTAATTTAAATTAATATCACTTTCAAAATAACATTTTTTATAACATATTTAATTTTCATTAACATTCAATATGAATTCATACAACATTTTAGACAGGGCATAATTAATTTTCCTAAACATTCAATACGAATTCATACACCAAACACATCATTCAAAAATTAAATCATAAAAAAGACACTAATTTACACATCAATACATATGAAATAAATAAACCATACACACAAACACTAATTTCTACATATCACAAATCAAATAAATAAATCATACAAATGAAATAAATAAACACGATTAAAAAATTAAAAATTAAAATAGAAATTTTACCTTCTTAAAAGCAGCAAAAATTTGTTGAGAAAGAAATTATGTAGGGGTTCGCACCAAAATCCATAGGAGAAGAATAAATTTGGGAGGGGGGAGACCCCAATTTATAGATTTTCTTGGCCGGATGCGTGAAACCCGTTCCCGCATCTCTTGGTGCTGAAGATTCCCATTTTTAAAAAAGTTTCAAACTGTATCTATTTTCTATAATTTTTTTTAAAACCCAAAATAAAAAAATTAGTGGGTTCGGCCTGGTTGAGTCTTTCCGGGAAGAAGGTTGGCCGACATTGAGCCAAGGCAGTCTGGCGGGGTGCGAACTGAGGAGGTTTTGGGCTCTGGAACCCGGGAAGCAGTGACGGTCACAGCGACAGAGAGGCCGTAGGGTCATTTGGCATCTGGTACAGGCGATGCCATATAGGAGGTTGACCAGAGGTATCAGCCATGACTTCGAGGCCGGCTGCTGTCCAGGTGGCAGTGCATTGGAATCGTCCGAGCGGGAACCACGACGACAACGAGGGTCTGAGGTGGTGACCGAAGGTCCCACGGTGGCTGACCATATCTGATACATTGGAGGGAGGGGTGCACGATGGTCGACCCAGATTTGGCGGATCAGTGCTTAGCCACATGTAGTGATGGATCCATTAACTGAGGAGGGAGGCACCGTGGCCTTGACTTCATCTGATGAAGGAGGAGGAGGCCCTAGTGGATTGGGCTTTTCTGGAGGACAAGGAGGGGAGCAGGTCAGTGGCCAGCTCGGGTTTGGCCAACGGTGTGGAAGGTACGGTGGTTCTCGGGAGGGAGATGCACCATGCGGGGTGACCTTGCTAAGGAGGTGGGCAGGAGTGTTGGGAAATATGGCAAGCAATGAACACACATACAACAAAAACAAGAACGCGCAACGGAGAAATATTTCCCTCAAACAGTGGATGTAAAGTGACAAAAATAAGTGTAGAATATAAAGTTGACACTAGAAATTTTTACATGGAAAACCCAAAAGGGAAAAACCATGAGACCTAGTCCAGAAAGAGGGATCCACTAAAATAGACAAGTACACGGTAGAGAATCCCCCAAAATGAAAGGTATCTCAAAAGTAATACTTAGAAAAAAAGTGGATCAAAGTCGGAGTATAGATGTAGTCTGAATGAAGCTTGAAAATAAGAAAGCATCCTGCTAAAGAAACCCAAATAGATCTGACCATGAAAGCAGAAGATTGATGTCCAAACAAAATTTCAGATGAAAAACACCGGGGTCGGATCAAAAACCATCGCAAATGAAAGCCGATCAAATCAAAGTAGTTCCACCAGTTGCAGATCTGAAAACTGCTCCTTGAAAACGCAACTGCACTGCCTCTAATAACTGTTGAGAGAGGAGCTGCACATCTCATATAAATAGAAGATTCATCTCATGATATATCATGTATCTCCTAAAAGATATATCATATCTGATTAAAGATATTAAATATATCTTATCATAGATATCAAAAATATCTTCTCAAAGATATCAGATATATCTTGTCAAAGATATAAAAATATCTTTTTTAAAGATATCAGATATATAAAAAAATAACGGGGCTAGATGAGGAGGCGCCCCTACAAACTCCCCCTCCGACTCAACTGGGGATCATCGCCAACCCTGCAATTAGTCAGAAAGTCTCGAATTTTCATCTGGGTAAACTCTTGGTCAACATGTCTGACCCATTATCATCAGTGTGGATCTTCTCAAGCTCTAAATGTCTCAAATCAAGGACATTGCAGATCCAATGATACCGAACATCATTATATTTTGACCTGCCATGAAAAGTAGAATTCTTTCCCAAACAAATAGCACTCTGACTATCAAAAAATAAAACATATCTCTCTTGATTAAAATTGATCTCTCTACTAAAAGTTTTCATCCACAAAAATTATTTTCATGCCTCTGTAGCTGCAATAAACTCTGACTCCGTGGTAGATAAAGCAACACATATCTACAACCTAGACTGCCAAGATACAACTCCCCCTACAAAAGTGATCAAATAGCATGAAGTAGACTTCCTCGAATCGATATCTCCTACCATATCTGAATCTGTAAATCCACAAAGCATAGGTTCCCCTTTTCCAAAACACAATATCAGATCAGAAGTACCATGAAGATAACGAAAAATTTACTTCACTGCCCTCCAATGCTATCTACCTAGATTTGATAGAAAACTACTAACCACACCAACAACATGAGCTATATCAGGTCTAGTACATACCATAACATACATCAAACAGACAACAACAGATGAATAAGGTATGTGTTGCATCTCTTATCTCTCTTTATTAGTAGAAGGTGACTGACTGGTGATGATCTTAAAATTTAAAGAAAGAGGAGTACTAACCACTTTAGCTCTATCCATATAAAATCTCTTAACAAACACACAATGATCAGAATATGTCTTCCTGAAACCCTGATGAGAAATGATAGATTCAAACCTTTTATACCACTATCTCGGATGTTGCTTCAAACCATACAAACTCTTCTTCAATCTATAGACATGATTCTCTTTACCTATTTCAAAAAAACCCTCTGGTTGCTCCATATAAATATCCTCCTCTAAATCTCCATGGAGGAAAGCTGTCTTCACATCCATCTTCTCAATCTGCAGATCCAAACTAGTAGCCAAACCAAGAACAACCTGAATAGAAGACATTTTGACAATAGGTGAGAAAATCTCATCAAAATCAATACCTTTCTTCTGACGGAAGCCTTTAACAACTAACCTTGCCATGTATCGTGGAACAAAATTTGATTCTTCATTCTTAATCCGATAAATCCACCGATTTTGCACAGCTATCTTACCTGTCGGTAACTTCACCAGCTCAAAAGTATGGTTGTCGTGCAATGATGTCATCTCATCATCCATTACCACAACCCATCTGTCATTCTGTTCACTTTCCATCACCTCATTAAAAGATTCTGGTTCTTCCCCTTCAGCAAGGAGCACATACTCATCAGGTGAATACCGAGTAGAAATGGTACGATGCCGAGATGACCTCCGGGGTGGAACTGTGGGTTCATTGATAACCCCAGGAACCAGATCATCAGAAAAAAAGGTGCATCAGAAATATCAACTACAACCAGTTCACCTTAATCATCATTCTGCACATCAATGTGATCATCAGAATCAACAATATAAGGTAAATTTGAATCAGAACCAGGCTCAAGACTAACAAAGCCATCAGAAGTTGGAGAAGTGGACTTTTCTCCCTTATCAATATCTGCAATAGTCCGGTCCTCTTTAAACACTACATCTCGGCTTCTGATAAGTTTCTTCAAAATAGGATCATAAAACATGTACCCAAACTTATAGCATCCTGTCTTTTTATAACATAACTTTCATTCCATTACACGGAACTGAGTATCTTTAAGGTTTAGTGTCTTGGAAACAAGGAACATAAAACATGACACAAAAAAAATTCCTCTTAAACACTTGAAAGGCTTCTCCTCATGTTCACCCTAGGGTCATTACTGCATCTCATAACCTGGGGACATACATCAATAGAAAGGGTGAGCAGAAGGCCTAGCAAGGGAAACAAGTGAAACATTTTACATATGAACTTGAGATACATCAATAAAGTCATGAAAAGAACTTTAAGGCATGAGAAAGAAATCATGAGATACATCATGATAAAAATAAAATTTTTCATAACTTGAAGATGTGGCTATATAATTTAACATAGAAATCATGAACATATCACCAAGGTCCATCCCCAAGGTGTCATTTGAAAATTACCAAGGTATCGTGAAAATTGTAATCTCTAGTGGTTACATCATTACCCAATGCATTGGAGCGCTATCAGGGAACACCCTTAAATTTGCCTTTATTATCATGTGAGCCACATATATCATCATCAAAAATTTCATAAATAACCCATATAGCATAAAATAAATGGGTCTCATTTCATAATCATAACGTTTTAAAAAACTGCTTTAAAGACATGACCATTACGTTACTTTAAACCCACAGAAAGGGAAAGTGGGTATCATGTATGTAAATCCCAGAATTTAAAATAGAAAATTTTTATATATATGTGAATACCCCTGTAGAAGAAAGATCTTTGAGTATTCACTTTATAACATAAAATAATTTTGAGAAAAGAGAGGCATTTTGAGACGAAAATTCTGCAGCATAATGACTATGTTACAAGGTTTTAGAAAACTTTGAAAAGAGAGGGAACATGGGTCGAACAATCATAATTGACCCATAAAACAGTAGAGGGACATAATAAGAAGGATATATGGACATGATGATGCAATTTCAAGGACATACCATTTGAAATGAAAAACATGGAAGGAAGACAAAAATTTGATTTCTCTTATGAAAATTCGGCAGCCTAACGGCGTCATTTAAACTTCAACAAAAATGATTTGAACAGATCAAATAGGGTATCTCATCATATGATCATAAGATATCAGTATGATAGATATAGAGATCATACCCCAACATGATAAAAAGGAACTTGCAAGACTTGACATGGAATTAGAACTTTGAAAAGGAGAAGGGTGAAAGAATCCCTTAAAAATTCGGCAGCCTAACGGCGCCACTTAAAACTTCAAAATACTGATTTGAAGAGATCAAATGGGGTCTCTCATCATATGAACATAAGATTCCAGTATGATAGATATAGATATCATACCCCAACATAACAAAAAGGAACTTGAAAGAATTGACATGAAAGTAGAACTTCAAAACGAGAAGGGTGGAGAACCACTTAAAAATTCTGCAGCCAAACGACGCCACTTAAAACATCAAAATACTGAATTGAAGAGATCAAATAGGGTCTCTCATCATATGAACATAAGAGTCCAGTATGATAGATATAGAGATCATACCCCAACACAAAAAAAAGTAACTTGAAAGAATTGACATGAAAGTAGAACTTCAAAACGAGAAGGGTGAAGAACCACTTAAAAATTCGGCAGCCTAACGACGCCACTTAAAACATCGAAATACTGAATTGAAGAAATCAAATGGGGTCTCTCATCATATGATCATAAAATATCAGTATGATAAATTTATAGATCATACCCCAACATAATAAAAAGGAACTTGAAATACTTTACATGATAATAGATCTTGAAAAATGAGAAGGGAGAAAGAATTTGTTACAAAAATTTCGACAGCCTAACGTCGCCACTTAAAACTTCATAAAACGAAATAATGAGAGTAAGAGGGAATCTATCATTATGTGAACATGAAATGGGCAGTAGTAGGAGTATAAAAGAACACCCTTTAACATAAAAACATGGAGCATAAAAGAAATTACATAAAAGAGATTTCTTGAAAAGAAAGAGAGAGATCAGATCCCTTACCTTAAAACGTAACTCTTAAAACTCAAAGGTTTGGACCTTGAGGGCTTGGGGGAATCTTGGGAGGACTCCTTGGAAGGTAAGGAGACCATAAATTCGTTGGGGGAGAGTGGGGAGTCGAATGGATGAGAGGATGGCTTGATATTTATAGGGAAAGTGAGGGGACAAGGCATTAATGGCCAAGGGACACCTCATTAGTGGTTTTGGAAAAACCATGGGCTTTCCCATGGTATTTGCCCATGGTATTGGCCACTTGGGACACCTCATACCTTATCTTACTATTCATAAGTCGAACATATTGATTACATACTTAATACATCATTTAATGATGTCATTAAACACCCGTAACTTAAAAACTGTATTTTCACTATTCATCGAAAATTCAACTTTCTCAGAATAATCCTAAAATTTCACCTTAACCAAATATCAATGCTCTGATTTCAAAAATGAAATCAATTTTATAAAAATAATTTTCTAAATATTTTTAATTAAATTTTTAATTAAAAACACTATTCATTGAAAATTTATTTTTTTTCAGAAAAATCCCCAAAAATTACCTTAACATAATATCGATGCTCTGAGTTCAAAAATGAAGTCCATTTTATAAAAATAATTTTCTAAATAATTTTAATTAAAATTTTAATTAAAAAACACTATTCATCCAAAAAAACTAATACTTTAATAATAATTTATGAAACCGTTATTTAACCATTTTATTGAATCACATTACTTAATCAAAGTGCCTAGCTTATTTTAATACTTTCTTTAAGTGAGATTACTAATCTATTTGGACACATTATTATTCCTAATCATAAAATTACTATTCATAATTTACTATTCATCAAAAATCAAGTTGATCTTATTAGACTCTAAATTTCGTACTGAACATAATTGTAGAAGACCATTTTTTGAAAATCATTACACATTTTTAATTATTTAAGGTTTACATAAACATTTTTAAAATATCCTTTTTCTAAAATTCATCAAAAATATGCATACTATATTTATCCGGTCATTTGAAAATTCATAAAAGGAATCAAAAATTTTATTTAAAACAAAGCATTACACAAGACGGTTACGGTCTCCTTACATAGCCCCTTATCACACCAGCATAGGACCTAAGTGTAAGGTGTGCTAAGGTGAGAGAATCCGAGGGAGGCTCGACCAACATCGCACGAGTAGTAATTTCTATCAGTTTGAACTTCTCGTGAAGGCGATCCCGTTCTAGCTTTATACGATGAAGTTCAGCTTGGGTTTGGTCCAGAGCAATGCCCAGTGGTGCTACCTCCTTCCCAAGTTCTGTTAGATGGGCTTCGATCGGTCCAAGACTACTGGGTGAAGGCCATCTAATCTTCTTTCTATATTAATTAACCAAGATTGCTTGTATTTAGAGACAATAGTCAAAACATTTAGTTTCCAGCAGTCATATTGACCAATGGTCAAATAACAGTCAAAACCCAACAGTCTCATTTTAATTATACTCATGTTATCAAATGAAACATTTTTGTTGAGTATAAAAATAAAATAACACATAAAATTAGGAAACAATATTTATTTAAAATTTCTGGTCGTTACAATCTTCCCCCCTTAAGAAATTGCGTCCTCGAAATTTTTAAAATTGGGTTTTGAAATTTCATTGAAAGTCCCACATCGGAAAAGGAGTCAGTAAAACTATTACATTAAAAGAAATAAAGGGAAGTACAAAGGTCACCCAAGTTAACCCACTCTAGGATTCCATGTAGGAAAACATGGACATGGAGGAGAAAACAAAGGGTCAAGTTCTGAGGGAGAGTGATAGAGAACATGATTAGGAGAAAGTTAACCATAAGAAAATCCCAAACTTATGATGTGTGTAAATGGTCTTTGATTACCTAGTAGGAAACATAAACCAAAAACATTTTTGTTTTACGTTTCTTTTCATAATTTTGAGGAATTCATTTACTACATAGAAAAAAAACATAAGAAAATATACCTACCTTCAAGTAGAGTTTCATCCTTTAATAAGTCCCTACCAACACTAATCTTTTCTCCAAATGATGAGAATTCAAAAACACTTGGTCCCATAAAAGCACAAGAATCATCTTCTAGAGAATCACATAATCTACAAAAGATTAACTATCTATTTCTTCTATCTTTAAACATTATCCCAAAAACAGAAAGGTTAAGGTAAAACAACTCTTCAAAAAGAAAGAATCCCATAGGAATGGAAACTACTTTTAAATCTTCAAATTTCGATGGTACAACCCAAAGTTAATCATAGACCATTCCATAAATAACGGTACTTAAAATTCCTCAAAATAAATCAAACTAATATTGAAACCCAAATACAAGAAGGATTTGACAACATAGTCTTCCAAAACAACTTCATTGTTCATCTCCAGACAACATCAACCACTCCTATCATCTTATAACAAAAGTAGCTAACCTAAACATATTTTACCCAAGATAGGTTAATCATTCCCATAAGTAACCTAAATTACTATAAGTCCACCTTAAATTCATCAATTATTCAAAATATAAGTCAACCTTACTCCTCAATTAAAATACTATAGTAATCTATTTACCTCGATCATATAGGGTCCCCAAAATAGTGAACGTCTTCCAAAATAATAATCATCTTTTAATCCCCTAATCATCTCTATCATATTAATACGGAAATTGTCGCATTTCCTATCACATTGGTTGTTGGGACACGTTATTCCATTTCCCACCATTAACTAAGAAGAGAATGTATAATTATGGGCTTAAATACTTAACCAATAATCATGAAAAGGAACTTAAAGCATATAAGGATAACTTGTAGAAGAAAAGTATACCCTAACTTGTGATCCCCTAGGTTACCATCTAGGTTATCCATGATCATATATTCTTATTTGAATCTTTATTTTATTTTATCTTTGTTCCTTTAACAATGGTTCATACCAAGCTTATGAATTTACCAAAGCATATCCCCCGGGAGTGTCGTAACCAAGAGAGCAGCAAGGCCCGTTGTCGTATACCAGTTTCCGTTCTAGTCTAGCTCAAAGAGGTGTTTTTGGGTTTTACCCCTATGTACATCTGTGCCAGAGCCACCTCTACCTGCTCGTATCTAGACAGGGATGTATTTTCTTGGCAACCCCTTACTCAATACTCACCAAAATACCAGGAAGATTTCCTATATTTAAAATTTTCTATAGGGTTCTTCCTAGAGTTTTCATATCCTAATTTCCACAAATAACTAAACCATCCTTTGATACCAACTATAGCATCCCGTCTTTTTATAACATAACTTTCATTCCATTACACGGAACTGAGGATCTTTAAGGTTTAGTGTCTTGGAAACAAGGAACATAAAACATGACACAAAAAAAATTCTTCTTAAGCACTTGAAAGGCTTCTCCTCATGTTCACCCTAGGCTCATTACTGTATCTCATAACCTGGGGACATACATCAATAGAAAGGGTGAGCAGAAGGCCCAGCAAGGGAAACAAGTGAAACATTTTACATATGAACTTGAGATACATCAATAAAGTCATGAAAAGAACTTTAAGGCATGAGAAAGAAATCATGAGATACATCATAATAAAAATAACATTTTTCATAACTTGAAGATGTGGATACATAATTTAACATAGAAAATCATGAACATATCACCAAGGTCCATCCCCAAGGTGTCATTTGAAAATTACCAAGGTTATTCACCAAGGTATCGTGAAAATTGTAATCTCTAGTGGTTACATCATTACCCAATGAATTGGAGCACTATCAGGGCACACCCTTAAATTTGCCTTTATTATCATGTGAGCCACATATATCATCATCAAACATTTCATAAATAACCCATATAGCATAAAATAAATGGGTCTCATTTCATAATCATAATGTTTTAAAAAACTGCTTTAAAGACATGATCATTACGTTACTTTAAACCCACAGAAAGGGAAAACGGGTATCATGTATGTAAATCCCAGAATTTAAAATAGAAAATTTTTATATATATGTGAATACCCATGTATAAGCAAGATCTTTGAGTATTCACTTTATAACATAAAATAATTTTGAGAAAAGAGAGGCATTTTGAGATGAAAATTCTGCAGCATAACGGCTATGTTACAAGGTTTTAGAAAACTTTGAAAAGAGAGGGAACATGGGTCGAACAATCATAATTGACCCATAAAAAAGTAGAGGGACATAATAAGAAGGATATATGGACATGGTGATGCAATTTCAAGGACATACCATTTGAAATGAAAAACATGGAAGGAAGACAAAAATTTGATTTCTCTTATGAAAATTCGGCAGCCTAAAGGCGTCACTTAAACTTCAACAAAAATGATTTGAACAGATCAAATAGGGTATCTCATCATATGATCATAAGATATCAGTATGATAGATATATAGATCATACCCCAACATGATAAAAAGTAACTTGCAAGACTTGACATGGAATTAGAACTTTGAAAAGGAGAAGGGTGAAAGAATCCCTTAAAAATTCGGCACCCTAACAGCGCCACTTAAAACTTCAAAATACTGATTTGAAGAGATCAAATGGTGTCTCTCATCATATGAACATAAGATTCCAGTATGATAGATATAGAGATCATACCCCAACATAACAAAAAGGAACTTGAAAGAATTGACATGAAAGTAGAACTTCAAAATGAGAAGGGTGAAGAACCACTTAAAAATTCTGCAGCCTAACGACGCCACTTAAAACATCAAAATACTGAATTGAAGAGATAAAATAGGGTCTCTCATCATATGAACATAAGAGTCCAGTATTATAGATATAGATATCATACCCCAACATAACAAAAAGTAACTTGAAATAATTGACATGAAAGTAGAACTTCAAAACGAGAAGGGTGAAGAACCACTTAAAAATTCGGCAGCCTAACGGCGCCACTTAAAACATCAAAATACTGAATTGAAGAGATCAAATGGGGTATCTCATTATATGATAATAAAAGATCAGTATGATAAATTTAGATATCATACCCCAACATAACAAAAAGGAACTTGAAATACTTTACATGATAATAGATCTTGAAAAATGAGAAGGGAGAAAGAATCTGTTACAAAAATTTCGGCAGCCTAACGGCGCCACTTAAAACTTCATAAAACGAAATAATGAGAGTAAGAGGGGATCTCTCATTATGTGAACATGAAAAGGGCAGTAATAGGAGTATAAAAGAACACCCTTTAACATAAAAACATGGAGCATAAAAGAAATTACATAAAAGAGATTTCTTGAAAAGAAAGAGAGAGATCAGATCCCTTACCTTAAAACGTAACTCTTAAAACTCAAAGGTTTGGACCTTGAGGGCTTGGGGGCACCTTGGGAGGACTCCTTGGAAGGTAAGGATACCATAAATTCGTTGGGGTAGAGTGGGGAGTCGAATGGATGAGAGGATGGCTTGATATTTATAGGGAAAGTGAGGGGACAAGGCATTAATGGCCAAGGGACACCTCATTAGTGGTTTTGGAAAAACCATGGGCTTGCCCATGGTATTTTCCCATGGTATTGGCCACTTGGGACACCTCATACCTTATCTTACTATTCATAAGTCGAACATATTGATTACATACTTAATACATCATTTAATGATGTCATTAAACACCCGTAACTTAAAAACTGTATTTTCACTATTCATCGAAAATTCAACTTTCTCAGAATAATCCCAAAATTTCACCTTAACCAAATATCAATGCTCTGATTTCAAAAATGAAATCCATTTTATAAAAATAATTTTCTAAATATTTTTAATTAAATTTTTAATTAAAAACACTATTCATCGAAAATTTATTTTTTTCAGAAAAATCCCCAAAAATTACCTCAACATAATATCGATGCTCTGAGTTCAAAAATGAAGTCCATTTTATAAAAATAATTTTCTAAATATTTTTAATTAAAATTTTAATTAAAAAACACTATTCATCCGAAAAAACTAATACTTGAATAATAATTTATGAAACTGTTATTTAACCATTTTATTGAATCACATTACTTAATCAAAGTGACTAGCTTATTTTAATACTTTCTTTAAGTGAGATTACTAATCTATTTGGACACATTATTAATCCTAATCATAAAATCACTTTTCATAATTTACTATTCATCAAAAATCAAGTTGATCTTATTAGACTCTAAATTTCGTACTGAACATAATTGTAGAAGACCATTTTTTGAAAATCATTACACATTTTTAATTATTTAAGGTTTAAATAAACATTTTTAAAATATCCTTTTTCTTAAATTCATCAAAAATATGCATACTATATTTATCCGGTCATTTGAAAATTCATAAAAGGAATCAAAATTTTTATTTAAAACAAAGTATTACACAAGACGGTTACGGTCTCCTTACATAGCCCCTTATCACGCCAGCATAGGACCTAAGTGTAAGGTGTGCTAAGGTGAGAGAATCCGAGGGAGGCTCGGCCAACATCGCATGAGTAGTAATTTCTATCAGTTTGAACTTCTCGCGAAGGCGATCCCATTCTAGCTTTATACGATGAAGTTCAGCTTGGGTTTGGTCCAGAGCAATGACCAGTGGTGCTACCTCCTTCCCAAGTTCTGTTAGATGGGCTTCGATCGGTCCAAGACTACTGGGTGAGGCCATCGAATCTTCTTTCTATATTAATTAACCAAGATTGCTTGTATTTAGAGACAATAGTCAAAACGTTTAGTTTCCAGCAGTCATATTGACCAATGGTCAAATAACAGTCAAAACCCAACAGTCTCATTTTAATTATACTCATGTTATCAAATGAAACATTTTTTTTGAGTATAAAAATAAAATAAAATAACACATAAAATTAGGAAACAATATTTATTTAAAATTTCGGGTCGTTACAAAACTCATCGTGTCCATATCAAATAAAAATACACTGTTGTGACTTATCATCCAACTTGGATCTCTCATCTCTAGGCACAAGAACAAAAGCCTTGAAACCAAAAACTTTCAAGTGATCGTACCTGATCATTTTTCCATACCAAAACTTATCGGGAGTGTCTGTCTGCAAAGAAACTGTAGGTGATAAATTGATAATATAAGAAGTAGTAAGTAAAGCCTCATCCCAAAAGTGTCTAGACAACTTTACTTTCGAAAGCAAACAACGAACTCTTTCCAACAAAGTCCTGTTCATCCACTCAGCTACACCATTCAGCTGAGGTGTCTTGGGAGGTGTCTTCTGATGCTGAATACCTTCTTGCTTGCAATACTAATCAAATGGACCACAATACTCTCCCCCATTGTCAGTCTGAATACATTTCAATTTCTTGCCTGATTCCCTCTCAACAGAAACATGAAATTTCTTAAAAATACTGAGCACCTGACTTTTGGAATTCAAAATATAAACCCAGAGATTTTGTGAGTAGTCATCAATAAAATTCACAAAATAAAGACCACCATTAAAGGTCTTAGATTTCAAAGGACCACAAACATCTGAATGTACTAATTCAAGTACCAGTGACTTCCTGTGTGGAGGATGACTACTGAAACTCACTCTGCTCTGTTTCCCAGCCATGCAATGATCACATGTGTCCAATTTGACACTCTTCAAATCTAGAAGAAGATTTCACTTGTCCAAAAAACGAATACCTTTCTCACTGAGGTGACTGAGCCTCTTGTACCACAACTTGGATGAAACACTACAATCAACAATGAAAGCAGTATCACAAGAAGTAGAAGATTTAGTCCAGTAAAAACCTGACTGCTTCTTCCCTCGAGCCACAATCAAAGAGCCCTTGGAAAGAATCTATTAGCAATCAAAAAAAGTACTAATAAACCCTTCATCATCAAGAACACTCATAGAAATAAGATTCAAGCGAACCTTTGGTGCATGTCGAACATACTTCAAAATCAGCTTACTTCCAGTAATGGTCTCTAAACAAACAGTCCTGATACCTACGACATCATCATGACCATCATTACCCATCTTCAAAATCCCAAAATTACCTGAGTTTTAAGATGTAAAGAACTCCTTCTTTGATGTCGCATGAAAACAGGCACCACTGTCAACAACCCAACAAGAATGATCAGAAGTAATATTAATGGAGTCATAAACAATAACAAGATCACCCCCTGTAGTGGCAGTGACATGATCATCTCCATCGACATTCTTCTTTGGCTGATTTTCCTTCATTCTATTTTCTCTTTTTAGCTGATAACAAAACTTCTTAACATACCCCTTATTACCACAATGATGACATTCAAAATCTCTCTGCTTTTATATGGATTTTCTTATACTTTTACTCTTTCCTTGACTGCTCTGTCCCTGATTCTTTTCCTGGCTTCTCCCACTGTTCTCTATGACTAAAACCTCTGAAAATTTCTCTTGAGTATGTCTCCTGACTTCTTCATTCAAAATAGCAGACTTAACAAAACTGAAGGTCACAACACCATTAGGAGAAAAACCAGTTAGAGTAACACGTAAATTCTCCCAAGAATCAGGTAACGTGTTAAGCAATAAAATTTCTAAAACCTCCTTTTAAAAATTGATACCCATGTCTGAAAACTGATCAAAACATCCCTGATATTCCCTTAAATAATCAGAAATAGACGTACCTTCTCTGTACCTCAAATTCATCATTTGTTTGAGAAAAAACAATATATTGTTTCTTGTCTTGGAAGCATAGGTAGGCTCGAGCTTCTCCCACAAAGTTCTAGTGTGAGAGATGTTGACAATGTGCTTCATCACATTGTCTTCAACCCATTGGCGAATAAAGCCACAAACCATCTCATGCTCGAACACCCATTCTTCATCTGAAATCCTTTCTGGCTTCTGGGTACTGAACAATGGAAGATGAATTCACTTGACAAAAAGTAGATCCTTCATTTTAAGTCGCCACATATGATAATTGGTACAATTCAATAAAATTATCCGACAATAATTGGATTCCATAATGAATATGAAATAAAAACCAAACCCTATGATACCAGATGTTGGGAAAGATAGAAAGTGATAAACGTGCAAACAAAAAAAACATGAACACGTAGCGGAGAAATATTTCCCTCTAACAGCGGATGCGAAGCGACAAAAATAAGTGCAAAATATAAAGTTGACACTAGAAATTTTTACGTGGAAAACCCAAAAGGGAAAAACCACGGGACCTAGTCCATAAAGATGGATCCAATAAAATAGATAAGTACATGGTAGAGACTCCCCAAAAATTAAAGGGATCTCAAAAGTAATACTTAGAAAAAAAGTGGATCAAAGTCGGAGTATAAATGCAGTCTGAATGAAGCCTGAAAATCAGAAAGCAACCTGCTAAAGAAACCCAAATAGATCTGACCGTGAAAGCATAAGATTGATGTCTGAACAAAAGTGCAGATGAAAAACACTAGGGTCAGATCAAAAACCACCACAGATGAAAGCCGATCAAATCAAAGTAGTTCCACCAGTTGCAGATCTGAAAACCGCTCCTTGAAAACGTAACTGTACTGCCTCCAACAACTACCGAGATAGGATCCACACATCTCATATAAATAGAAGATTCATCTAATGATATCTCAGGTATATCCTAAAATATATCTCATATCTTATTAAAGATACTAAATATATCTTATCAAAGATATCAAATATATCTTCTCAAAGATATCAGATATATCTTGTCAAAGATATAAGAATATCTTTTTTTAAAGATATCAGATATATAAAAAAAATATATCGGGGCCAGATGAGGAGGCGCCCCAACAAGGAGGTGTGCAGGGGTTCACTGCCGATAGGGTGGTCGGTGGCTGTGCTAGATCCAGCAAGTGGGGGTTGAGGGCGATCAAGCTCACCAGGAGGGAGGGCCCGCCTTTATGATTTTTTTATAAAGATGCATCCTCCCACTTATTTTATTATATATTATTATATAAAAATATTCCTTATTTTGTATGTAAGTGTCTTATTGTGTGGATACTTCCACACTCCCACCAACCCTATGATTCTGCCCACTATATTTTTGCAAAATTGTCAAAAAAAAAAATTGATAGCCCCACCTGATTATCTTCAGCCTATGTTTTAGGCTTTAAATAAATAATAATAATATTTATTTAGGGTTTTTATACAAAACTGGTGGAATTAAGATTTGACAAAAAATAATATTCCCACCATGATATCTGGCCGGAATAGTTAGGATTAACCAGAATCTCCACCAGAATCCATCTCTAGCACCACATCGGGGTATGAAAAATAAAAACACCAGCTTCAAAATTTAATACATGTAAACTAAAAATTGATCTTTATTAAAATTCCGAATGGATGTACCATGGATTTCTAGACTCAGATAAATGTGCGGTATTTTCTGTTGGGATTGAACTTAAACCCTCTACACAATTTAATGTAAATTAGTTTTTTTTATTGTCTTAGAAAATTCACATGATCACTCCGATACCATTCGAAGGCACTGAGGCGCGTATCGGAAGATAGTGGGTCAAGGATTTAAATTTTTTTCATTTCCAAAATTACAAGACTTGTTTTTTACATTGATCTGAGCCACAGTACAGTCTTAGGATCCAATGTAAACTAAACAAAGCACAAAAATAAAAATGAATGTGTACCTTGTTTGATTCGGTTGCGCTTTTGACTACACCAAGTCACTGGCGATTATTGTAAGAAGGATCCAAATCCAAACACCTATAGATTGTCCACACATTCTCCAAGAATCCATGGTCTCACCATTTATCTAAATCCAGGTGCTAGTGCAAAGATCCGATGAAACCTTCGATGACGCAACGATCACATCGATCCCTTACCTTCGATCTGATGAAGTGAAATTGGATTAGATGCTTCGAGAGAGACTTTATATCTCTTGAAAGTGGGAGGAGAGAGAATCTATCATACATTGGAATGAACATACACCCTTCATATTTCCCTCTATTTCTTATATATTGGGTTTACTCAATTACCTAGATAGGGTTCCCTAGCCTATGGAAATAAATCTCTCACTAAATAAGAAATAAATAAATAATTATGATAAACTAAAAAACATTATAAATATTATTTACATTTTAACACATACCGGTAATAAAAATTTTAATATATTGCGTGATAAAACCCGAGTCATTTAACTCGAATCGTCATTCCCGTTAATATTAAACGAACTTTGAATATTAAAATAATATTCGTTTGAATAATATTAATTCTTGTATTTACTCAAACACTTGTAAATACTTTTAATAAATAAATTCAACCCAATTATTCTTTACTTGAATAATAATTAATTTATTTTTTTATCGATGATCGATATTTTGGACAACTCTCAGACCCTGTGGTGGGGCCCACCATGTCCTATATACCTATTCACCAGAATAGAGTATATTCTTGAATATGCTATTGTTTGTGACCCTCTAGGCCCTTATCTCGATAATAATAAATAGTATTCACAGACCAAGAGAAGATTCTAGCAACCCAGCAAGGCCCCTACAGAGATATGGAATAGTCATAGCAATGATAACCAACCTATGAAAACATACCGTGTAATATAATCTCTTTGTCTTTAGATATCTGATAAAGTAGGATTCACACTTATGTCATCATTCATTCTTGCTTTATAGTTTAATGATCTAACTGGAAAAACTTACCTTTCGATTATCTTGGCTAAGAATTTATGAAGGTACTACCATCCTGATCAACCAGACCCAAGATATATTACTTTCTCAACACGAAAGAAACAAATTCTATCTTAATCATTCAACCAATGTCATACCACCAATAGAACACCCAATACAAGTTACCTCACCACAATTTCATTATCATGATTTTTCCTTGCATCAAAGTTCGCGATCAAATGACACACACTGGTAATGATTTGAAGTTACAAGACCAATACACATGTCCGTAAATAAGAACATCCAATGACACCTGAAACATGTGGTGTTCCTATTGGAGGGTATGTTATAATGATCAAAACTACTAGAGATCACCAAGTATGAACTTTATGAGAAGAAGTCTCAATGCTTATGAGCCCTCAACATCTGATAGTCTGACATCAACTATATCCAGTTAGCATGATTTCTCCAGACTATAGGATATTTGTTTAAGATTAATTTCATAGTATATTGAGTTTCTCATTATATTCTAGAATCTTCTATAAACTTTTAATATGATAATTAATCTATGGACATTACCATTAAATAGTGGATTCATAAATGTCTACACTATAATGGTAAGTGTACATCATGCATATCTAACCATATACATGAAATGAAAATTGAAAAGTACTGTATAGTTGGGTCTAGGGAACCCACTATTACAACAAGTATGACTATATTTATAGATTTTATTGGAGAATCATGTTAGAAATCATTAGAAAATGACCTTAGCCAACCAATGTATCACAAGCATAGTCTGTTTCTTAGTCTATTGGAGGCAATCAACCACCCTCTAGGAGATCAAGATGGGGAGTCCGATTCATTAGTCAGATCCTCTTAGCTATAATGAAATAATTTTTATAGGTATTTCCACCTCAGGGTCAATATGAGGGTATAACAAGAGTGTATGATACAAAGAAATATACTATCGATGCTATAGAGGGGCCTTCTATTGTCAGAGGTGCTATTTTGGCATCTTTTATTTTAACATGTGATTTATTTGATACATGTGCTTTGTATTAGTTTACCTATGATAAATTGACTTATCTTCATGTGCTTAAAGTGGAAGTATCACCTATATTCATGAGCCTTGATACCCATCTAAGGAAAATAATAAGATATATGATGAAAGGTCTTTCTGGTGATCTATTTGTGGCTTATTTAAGGTATCTCTAGGATCTAATAGTCCTTACTATGATATATTTTTATATCATTATAGGCATGGGATGGTTAAATTAGTTTCAAGCCTACATCAATTTATATAATCTAAAAGTGTCTTTATCATCTCTTGTCAGTGTTCAATATACTTTCCATAGGTATTTGGAGTTTCAGGCTGATTGAGTAGGTCATAATTAGGGTCATGTGGGAGTAATCATCATAGAGATTAATAATCTTGTATTAGAGTGGTTGATGCTAAGGAACAACAAGTTTTACCTCCTATGTTGGATCCTGATCCTGACATGTTCCTATAAAAATTTCAAGGATTACCTCTTAAGTGAGTGGAGAATTTAACCATTGACTTGATGACTAAAATTAAACCTATCTCTATACCTCTATATCATATGGAACCAATTTAATTAATGGATTTTAAGATTTAGTTGGAAGATAACTTCTCATTGTGGTATTTCCATCCACTTCGTAAAGAAATATGATGGGAATCCATGTCTATGCCTGAAATATTGGAAGCTGAATTAGATAACAATCGTGAACTTTTTCCCTTTTCCTATAATTGACGATATGTTGTATTTTTTAAAAGGATTAAAGTGTTTTTCTAAGATTAATTGCATGAAATTTATCACCATATATGAGTAAGGACAACAAAGACCATTTTTGGAGTCAGTATGGTCATTTTGAATATTTAGTAATACCTTTAGGATTGACCAATTCCCCAACCATGTTCATGGAATTAATGAAAATTATTTTTCATCCATTTTGAGAATATTTTATTACAGTCTTTGTGAATGATATCCTTCTCTATTCATGGCCTTAATAAAATCATGGTCAACATCCTCATACTGTCTTGGAGGATTTGTGAGAGTACTGGTTGTATGTCGAGTTATCTAAATGTTATTTTTGGATTCATGAAGTAAATTTTCTTGGGCATGTAATTTTTAAATCTCGAATCTTACTAGATTTGGAAAATGTGGAGTCATTAATGTTTTAGAAAGTTCCTTGGAATTTATTTTAAATAAGAAGTTTTCTTAGACTCACATGATACTATCACTATTTCATTTGGGATTTATCCAATATAGTTATTTTGATGAAAACATTAATAAAGAAAGGGGGAAATTGGTATGGTCTAACTAGTGTACAGTGGATTATCAAGATCTAAAGAAAAGTTTTACCACAACCCCATTTATTATATTACCTTGACCTAGTGAAAGGATTGAGATATATTGTGATTCATGTTTATTTAGTCTCAGATTCATTCTCATGAAAGATCATCAAGTAGTAGCTTATAGTTCCCAAAAAACATGTCTTCATGAATGGAACTACCCCACCCATGACTTAGAAATGGACATTATTTTTCAATTTTTAAAATGTTAGAGGCATTATTTATTCATCAAACGCGTCATAGTATTCAGAAATCAAAAAAAAAAAAAATTAAGTATATATTATCACAATGGTATTTTAATTTATGTCAGCGTCATTGGGTATAATATCTCCAATCATTTGATTTTGATATCTAGTTTTCTCTTGGGAAATAAAATATAGTTTCTTATGCTCTCTATAGGAAAGTTAATCTTCAATGGGTGTAGTGAGAAAAAGAATACTAGAGATTAATATTAATGATAGCTTAAATCCACCTATAAATGATTGAGTATCAAAGAGGGATACAACTATACCATATTAATCTTATATATTCTATTGTGGATCAAGTAAAGGACTCTCAAATCACTGATCATGATTATATCGTTATTCGAGTGAAACATGATAGTGGGGAGATCCTTGATGGATGGTACTTAGATCCCTATATTTATTATATTTACAAAGAAGTATAATGGCCTATATTAGGATATGGGAGGAAGTAATGAAGGAATATCATGTTTTAATATGGGTGAAACATTCTAGAATCACAAAGATGTATTATGAGGTACGTCACCAATTTTGGTGGCCTGACATGAAAAAGTATATCAAAAGGTATGTTTCTATATGTTTTACCAATTAATAGGTAAAAAAACATAAAATACCTTTAGGTATTATTTATACTCTTCATATATCACACTAATTAAAAAAGGTTCTAACCCCATAGAGCTATACCCACGGTTTTATAAAATGCGGGTATAGCCTGATTAGGGTTTGTCTATACCCATGGTTTTGAATGAACCATGGGTATAGAAAATCTATACCAATGGTTTTTACTCAACCATTAGTATAGAGGAGTGAATAATTTCACCCCACCCACGCTCACCCCCCTCAGTCGTCAGGCCACAACCCCCCTCACAGCTCCATTTTCCTCCCTATGTTTCCCCCACCCGACACCACTTCTCCTCATTCGATCAATGGACATACCCACTTCTCCTCCTCCTCTGGTCGATACGTATCCAATCATCCTCCTATTATCATTGAGCATCCCCTCCGAGGTCGCAAATCCCCCCTAGGTTGAGCTTACCCTTCTACTAGGTCGAGCATCCCCTCTAGTCGAGCATCCCGCCTAGGTTGTGGATCCCCTATGGTCAAGAATCCCCTTCTATGTTTTTCTGATTCAGGTATTCTTTGATAGTGAGTCCCTAATCTTCTTCTGGTATGGTTAATTAATTTATTTTTTAGTTTGAGTTTTGTTGATTCAATTTATATCATTTGATATTGTTTTATTTATCTTTGATATATGATTGATTTTGGTTTTCTAAAAACATAAAAATAGTTATCATTTTTATGTTTTTAGATATAAATAATTGGAATTTCACATTGAAAATTCCATGAGAACATGATTTCTTTACGATTTAAGTGAACAATATATGATGTGTTTCTCGTTTCATAAAGAATATAATATTCTATGTGAAATCATTTGGAGATCATAAAAATGTTAAGAATATTTTATGTGTAGAATTATTCATACCATTGATGCTTTTTAGATGCAGTTTTCATGTGAATGGAGTGTTAAAATTTTCAAATGAAAATGTTAACTAATGGATAGTGTTTTAATATGTACATGATGTTGGTTTATGGATAAATGTGTTGTTCTTTTTGGATTCACATACAGTTGAATGGGTAAACATATTTTATTAAATTATAAAGTGTTATATAGATGAAAATCACCCTATAAATATGGAATTAACTCATTGTAAAGGTGTTGAATTTTTTTTAGATATGTGATTAATAATAATGTATTTTCGTATTTTCTCCATGTTGATTTTTTCAATGGAATAACAACACTATATGAAGGATTCAATTTGAAAAATTATTTTCCTTCACAAAGGAATATATATATGTGGAGGGCATGTTGTATGACATTTACATTTGAGTATTGTTTTATATCAATATTTTCTAATAATAATAAACTCAATTTAATTTATTTTTGAAACAACAGTTCATAAAGAATAAAATTATTGAACCAACAACATGAGATATGATACATATTCTATGAATGGATCATATAATTTATATTATTATAATTTCATGTACTATATAATAATCATAAATTTGAGATGTTAAGAATTTATAGACATTAAACAGTATCTAATTTAGTGATATTTTATAGATACTGATCTTTATTGAAATTATCCCTTGTTAGGAATCATGAATAGGTGATCACATGATACTAAGTTCATCTTGGACTATATAAAAGTACAATATTCTCTATTCTAGATAATATTTCATAGAGTAACTATTTGGGATTATATTGGATAATATACGATTGGTGCATCTTACCAATCATAGTAAGGAGTTTGCTAGTTTTGAGACTAAAGCATGTAATAATATTGTGTCCCTATTCATGGTTAGAGTTTAGTAGATGGATTTTGATGATTATAAATAAATTATATTTTCTTATTGTATGAGGTACTATATATGGTCACTTCATAACAATACACTTGGTGCGCATCTTAGTTATGGATGTGATTTTAGGAAGAATTCAGGACCCAATAATGGATCATTAAAAAATAACTCCATTAGATTAATGACTATACAAATTAATACTTTTATGTTTTAGGCTACTTCGGGCCATTAGATGGACTGGTGATGGAATATATGTGATCAAGAAAACATGACGAATTATTAAACCACATGTGGGAATAATATTTATTCAACTTGTTAAATAATAAGTGATAATATATATTATTTAACCGAGATTATGGATATACTTAGTGTGTGACCCTTTAGGAGTCTCTCTCAGTGGTATTAGGTGAAGTAGCCTAAAGTAAAAGGTTAGAATATGGAAACACTCTAAGGAATACATAGATAAAGAAGTTGATGCTGAAATGACATCATACCACATAAATATTTTTACTGTGTAATATAATCCTTTTTTTTTGTGATATCTCTAATCAAATAGATTGTATGCCAGTGTCATCAACCTATGTGCTCGATGTCTCTTTCTTTGAATTTCTGGAAATAAAACTAGTATATAGAAAACCATGTTCATGGATTTATTTAGGATATATCATTTTCATCAAAGGGACCGAGATATCAACTTCTGTTAAATAATAGAAGGGAAAAATCATTTCTTACATTATTCATTAATGAAATATTACTCATGACACACCCAACATATCCTACCTTACCTTAAACATATATCATCATGGTTTTCATCAATACATCAAATTACATGACTTATAATACTCATTAATAATAATATTAATGTTTAAGGAACAATATAAGAATTCATAGATAGGAACATCCAATGACATGTATGAATATAGATTTCCTACTGGCAGATCTCATTCTCATTATATCCTACACTAGATATTACTAAGGGAATGCACCATGAGAATGTGACTCAAAGTCCTATGAGTATATACCATTGATAGCATAAATATTTTTTGTTCCTCAAATGATTTCATTCAACAATAGAAAATATATTTAGTAATACTGTTGTGGAACTTCTGGGTTCTTATCATAGTGGGGAACTGCTATGACCTTTCAGTGTGATAGCTACTCTTAGGAAATTATCACATAATATGTTACATATAAGAATAATAATTTAATTATAAGAAGTTTATTAATATTCAAAACAATAAATACAGGTTATCATAAAGTACACAGATGTTGGTTCTTGGGAACCAATTCCAACAGAGATCTCCTAGGGGATAGACACATGGTTGAAATGAGAACCAATCCTAAGTAAACAGGGTTTTAAGGGTATATTTTTAAAGTTAAAGGATTATTTTTCCCTACACTAAAACAACCACATGAAGTTCCATTAGTTACCCAATCCAAGACCACCGAACTAGGAGCTCATTGCATGCCCACCGGGTACTTATTGTTATCCCAACATCTGGGCACCACTCCTTCTCCTCTACCCCTACCTCAAACTCCACTAACTATTTTTTAACTTCAAATAAAACTTAAAAATGAATTAAAATATTGAATTTATGTGGAATCACTAACTTTTAAATATCAAGGTCTTTATAACTTATCCACTATCATTCTTTTCATCCCTGAGAATCTTCAACTAGCTTCATGAGGGAACAAGTATGGCTATGAATCTTAGTTTTAGTTTCTTTCTACCATGTATCATCGTGGAGATTTCCATGCTACCACATAACCTAAACAAGAGGAACCACCTTTACTTGAAACACCTTCTCACTTTGGGTAATGATACAAATAGGATACTTCATATAGGATGTATCAAATTCAAGTTTAACCTTATCATATCATATCATGTGTTTATGGAAAGGAACATATTTCCTCGATTGAGAACCATGGAAGGTGTTATATGTGGCACTAAATTTTGGAGGTATATCTCATTGATAAGTAATCTCTATAACTCTTCCCAATATTTTAAAAGGCTCAAAACATCTCAAGGTCAACTTCTATTACTTTATTATTCATTAGTAGCTAAATCTCAGTGAAACATGAAGAAAGATGTGATCATCAACTCTGAACTCTATGGGACAACTTTAATGGTCAGTGAAGAAATTTTATCAAATTTAAGTAGTTTTGATATATTTTTGAATCAATATCACTTATCCTATCATATTTGGAATGATATTGATCCTAATAATAAATGATTCGACTATTTCTGTCCAATATAGAGGATAATGACAAGAATTATCATAAAGATATTTAAACGAAGTCATTTGAATGGATTATTGGTACCCATTTTGATAGGGTGATTCTTATAATGATATTTTTCCTCCTATGAGCCACTGAAATCATTGATATGGGCCTAAAGCATGTCTTCAAGGATGCAAATGGTTCACAGTGACTAGAAATTAGTTTGTAAGTGAAAAGTTATACTCAATTTTACCTATAAACCCAAAGCTCATTACAACCCTTTCCATAACTAAGACGTAAACCTTAAGTAAGAATATTAGATGATACTAGAGACTACACCATATAGATTAACAATATCTCTAACATATAACTTAGCAAATTCATATATTATATATTTTTTAATAATAAATAAGTAATCCATATTAGTTGGATGATCCAGAATTACCAATATTGTATATTATACTCTAGAATACCTTGGGATATTGGTTAAAAAGATGATATTAATATTATCCATTTTCCATATTGACACTACTGTGTCAGTAGGATGGTTCCACCCCCCAATTGTCAAATGGGGGATGGTGGTGGTAGATGGTGGGTGGCCAACCCCCACCAAATCATCTAGTGGGATAGAGGATGGTAGGAGGAGATGCAGCCTATATAATGGGCTCTCTCCCACGAGTTTTATCATCCGATCATTAGATCTCATCCGGTTCTAAAATTCTCCATTTATTTTCGGTATTTTGTGAGGCAGTTTCCCCTTTATTCAAGAGAGAATATTACGAGGGTTTTCTCCTTGTAATAAGTGAGGGAGTGTGTACCCACTTTTACCCCATAATGATCCTTCTATTTGCTCGTGGTTTTTTACCCCTTCAATTTGGGGGTTTTCCACGTTACATCTGGTGTCACTTATTTTCCATCATTTTCACTTTATTTTTATCTCGTGATTATCACTGCACTGGTGGGAAAATCCATTTACAGTCCCAACAAGTGGTATCAAAGGCAAGGTTCTGGCCTAGTGCTGTACATGTTTTTCAGGTATTAATAATTCTAATAAATTTGAGTATGCTCTATGATTGAAACTCCAGTTGATCTGTCACATAAGAAAAAATTTATTGAAATTATTAAATACACCATTGTGAAACGGAGGAGGTTCTGGACTGATGGGGTGTCTAGATGGAGGCAAAATTCGAGATAGAAAAATTCAATGGGAATAATTTTTCGTTGTGGAAAATGAAGATGCAGGCAGTGTTGTGGAAAGATAATTGCCTACTGGAAATTGGAGAAATGCCGGCGGGTGTGACTGAGGAGAAATGGAATGATATGGATGGGAATGCTATTTCCAACATCCATTTGGCTTTGGAAGACGAGTTTCTATTGAGCATTGTGGAGAAAAAGATGGAAAAATAAATATGGGATACTCTAACGAAGCTATATGAGGCCAAGTCACTAAACAAAAAAATCTTCATGAAGAGAAAATTGTACACTATTAGAATGGTGGAGTCATTATTGGTGACCGACCACATCAACAACCTTAATACCTTGTTCTCTCATCTCATGGCATTAGGCTATAAAATTTTGGATATTGAACGTGTGGAGATTCTACTCCAGAGTTTTCAAAATTCATATGATCTACTCATTATCAACCACACCAAGAATATCATGACGGATATGCTGCTCTTTAATGATGTTGTAGCCATTGTTCTAGAAGAAGAAATTTGGCACAAGAATAAGGAGGACAGACAGATAACTTCGCACCAAGCAGAAGCTTTGTCAATGGAGAGAGGAAGGATGATGGAGCGTGGTTCCAGTGGGAGCCAAAATCATGGCAGATACAAATGAAGGAGTAAGAAGAAGAATGTAACATGTTTCAATTGTGGCAAGAAGGGGAACATTAAGAAGGATTGTTGGAATAGGAAGAGTAGTGAAAATATCTCTCAGGGAAATGTGGTGAGTACTTCTGGAAGTGGATATATACTAGTCAGTGAAGCGACAAAGACTACTGGAAGCAGGCAACATCTCGAAGATGCATGAATTATCGACTTAGGAGCAACATGGCACATGACATCTCGATGGGAATGGTTTGAACAATATGAAACCATCCCGGAAGGACTTGTGTACATGGGGAACAATCACACTCTAAAGATCATTGGATTCAGTACCATCAAACTTAAGATGCATGATGGCATAGTACAGACTGTCCAAGGAGTACGTCATGTGAAGGGCCTGAAGAAGAACATATTGTCTTTGGGACAATTTGATGACATTGGATTCAAGAATCACACCGAGAATGGAGTGATGAGAATCGTGAAGGGCGCAGTTGTGGTAATGAAGGCAGAGAAGATCTCAAAGAACCTGTACATGCTTATGGGTGAAACGTACAAGGAGGCAGAGATAGTTGTTGCATCAACTACCTCGACAGAAGAATTGACGATGTTATGGCATCGAAAGCTTGGCCATATGTCAGAACGAGGCCTAAAGATTCTTGTGGATCAAAAGTTTCTGCCTGGGCTGACAAAGGTATCCTCACCATTTTGTGAGCATTGTGTTTTAAGCAAGCAACACAGGTTAAAGTTCAGGACATCAACAACAAGAAGTCTGGAGATCTTGGAGCTGATCCATTCCGATGTTTGACAAGCACTGGTTATATCCCTAGGAGGAGAAAGTTACTTTGTATCATTAATTGAAGATTATTCCAGGAGATGTTGGGTGTACCCAATCAAAAGAAAGTCAGATGTTTTTGAAGTCTTCAAAACATTCAAAGCATGGAAGGAGCTTGACTCTGGAAAGAAGATCAAGTGTCTGAGGACTGAAAATGGTGGAGAATATACAAGAGAGGAGTTATATATTTTTTTCAATAGGAAGGAATCAAGAGATAGTTCACGGTGGTGTATACTCTTCAGCAGAATGGAGTGACATAGCGGATGAACAGAACCCTATTGAATAGAACAAGGGCAATGCTAAAGACTACAGGTATTGCCAAAACTTTTTGGGCAGAAGCAGTGAATATCGCCTGTTTTGTGATCAACCGATCTCCTTCAATGGTGATTGAGATGAAGACACCAATGGATATGTGGACTGGTAAACCTGTTAACTATTCTCAGTTACATACTTTTAGAAGTCCTGTATATGAAATGTTTAATGACTAGGAAAGATCAAAGTTGGATTCGAGATCCAAGAAATGTATCTTCTTGGGGTATGTTGATGGTGTGAAGGGGTATCGTTTGTGGGATCCCACTGCCCACAAATTTATCATCAGCAGAGATTTCATTTTTGTAGAAGATAAGGTGAAAATGACAACTGATCGAGATACAGAGAAAGAGAATACAAAAACTACAACATTTGAATTAGAAGAAAAATACAAGGAAAAACTAGTTTCCTATGAGGCATTACCAGAGCACGATGATCAAGTACCTGTTGAGTCTGGAACACAACAGTCAACTCAGGAGAAAAGAGCACCAGTATGGCACTCAGAATATGTCACTGAGAGAAATATTGTGTATTTCTTATTGATGGAGGATGAAGAGCCATATTATTTTGTGGAGGTGACCCAGAGTCCAGATGTATCCTCATGGATGATGGCAATACAGGAGGAACTTGAAGCCTTGCACAGGAATAAGACTTGGGATCTTGTTCCATTACCTCATGGAAGGAAGGCTATCAAAAAAAAAGGGTCTTTAAGATCAAATGGGATGGAAAAGACCAGGGGGAAGGATATCTTGCAAGATTGGTGGTCAAAGGATTTTCTCAGAAGGAAGGTATTTATTTCAATGAAATATTTTCTTTTATTGTTAGACTGACGAATGTTCGGTTAGTTCTGGCGATGTGTGATACATACATCTTACATCTAGAGCATATGGATGTGAAGACTGTGTTTCTCCATGGTGATCTTGATGAAAAGATCTATATGCTCCAACCAGAAGGTTTTTCAGAAGAAGGTAAAGAGAACTTAGTTTTTAGGTTGAAAAAATCTATGTTCGGTCTCAATCAGGCACTGAGGTGTTGGTACAAGAGATTTGATTCCTATATCACGAGCCCTGGATACAACAGACTTCATTAATATCCTTGTGCATATTTCAAGGGTTCATATGGTAATGATTTCATCATTCTTATGTTTTATGTGGATGACATGTTGGTTGCAGGCCCCCATAATGATTAGATCCAGGAGACGAAGGAACAATTGGCTAGGAAGTTTGATATGAAGGACTTGGGACCAGCAAACAAGATTCTTGGGATAAAGATTTACCAAGACAGAAATAATGGGAAGATTTGGCTATCACAGAAGAGTTACTTACATAGAGTCTTGAAGCACTTCAACATTCAAGACTGTAAGCCAATATCTACCCCTCTTCCCATTAATTCAAGTTATCCTCCACGATGAGTCCTAGCAGTGAAGAAGAGAGGATGAAAATGTCTCGAGTACCGTATGCATCAGAAGTGGGTAGTCTAATGTTTGCTATAGTTTGTACTAGACCAGACATTTCACATGTAGTGGAGGAAGTTAGTTAATACATGGAGAATATAGGACGAGAGCATTGAAATATAGTGAAGAGGATCCTGAGATACATCAAGGAGACCTCAGATGCTGCATTATGTTATAGAGGATCATATTTTACTGTCAGAGGATATGTTGATTTAGATTTTGCTGGTGATTCTGACCGGTGGAAATCCACTACTGGTTATGTGTTTACTCTTGCAGGAGGAGATGTGAGCTGGATTTCAAAGTTATAGTCAGTTGTGGCTTTATCCACGATAGAGGCGGAGTATATGGAAGCTACACAGGCTTGAAAAGAGGTGATTTGGATGAGAAGGTTGTTAGAGGAGCTCGGCAATAGGCAGACACAAATTCCATTGTTTTCTGATATTCAGAGCGCCTTGCACATTGCAAGGAATCCATATTTTCATTCCAGGATGAAGCACATTGGGGTACAATATCACTTTTTATGAGATGTGGTGGAGGAAGGAAGTGTGGATATGCAGAAGATTCATACTAAAGAAAATCTAGCAGATTTTTTGACGAAGGAGATTAACTTTGATAAGTTCAGATAGTGCATATCATTGAGTGGCCTTGCAAAGACTTGAACAACATGTTTTGAAGATAGAAAGGATGTAGAGATGTGATTGGTTCACAATAAAATCTCTAAGTGGGAGATGTGTCAGTAGGACGGTGCCACCCCCCAATTGTCAAAGGGGGCTGGTGGTGGTAGATGGTGGGTGGCCAACCCCCACCAAATCATCCAGCGATATAGAGGATGGCAGGGGGAGAGGCAGACTATATAAAGGCCTCTCTCCCATGAGTTTTATCATTCGATCATTAGATCTCATCCTATTCTCAAATTCTCCATTTATTTGTGGTATTTTGTGAGGCAGTTTCCCCTTTATTCAAGAGAGAATATTATGAGGGTTTTCTCCTTGTAATAAGTGAGGGAGTGTGTACCCACTTTTACCCCATAGTGATGCTTCTATTTTCCCGTGGTTTTTTACCCCTTCTATTTGGGGGTTTTTCCACGTTACATATGGTGTCACTTATTTTTATGCATTTTTCACTTTATTTTTATCTTGTGATTATCACTGCACTGGTGGTCCAATCCATTTATGGTCCCAAAATACTGAAATATCACCTATACCCACAGTTTCATGAACTATGGGATACCGAGGCGTTGGTATAGCCCTATACCCACAATTTCTACAAAACACTAGGTATATCCCAGGAAAATTTCACAATACCCATGGTTTTGGTTAAACCATGGTTCTATATATACACCCATAGTTTTTTTAAACCATGGGTATACATTTTCACAACACACATAATATACCCATGGTTCATTGAACTGTGGGTATAGATTGTTCTCCTAGAAGCGCAACAGCTGCCCACCTTCCTACTTCCTTCCATCCTTCACCTGTAAAAAAAGTACAAACCCGAATAAAAACTAGTTACAGACCAAAATCTATCATTAGACCAGTAATAATAAAATAACAACCCATAAACACCTCCTTCACATCAAAATTATAAAACATCTACCTCTTCTTCATCTCCTTGAAGGGTCTTTGTCCATGGTATGTATTGATGAATGTATTCCATTTTGGGTAATGGTATTCATAGGAGTTGAAATATTGCATAAATAAACCCTAAAAATATAGTAATAACCTTTTATCCTAAGGAAAGTATGAAACTCAAACACCATATTAGGTGGAAACCAATCTTTCATGGCCTCTATATTCATGAGGTGAACTGATAACCTTACCTTTGAGAATAAATTCCATGATAAATGAACATACCAAATCAAGAACAATAACATCAATGATTTTCCATACTACTAGTTCTCATGAAGTATGTTCAATATAATCATAAAATTCTGAAGAGTTATCATCATTGATTCTAGAAAAATTGAGGATGTCATTAATAAAAGTATCCACAAACCTGTCCATATAAAAGGTCTAGTTTAGGTGTTGCATGAACATAGTAGTAATCTTTGTTATTACTAATGAGATATAACTTTCATTGGGTTTATCATTCTTATCATACCTAAGGTACATTCCTACTAGTTAATGTGAATCATAACCAATATACATGATAGAATATCACTCTACCATGATGAAAATATACCCGATCCTAGGCTATAGATAAACATTCCATATCAAGGATGAGGTCATAGGGTTTCATCTCTACCATGATAAGATCCCTTGAAAACAATAGTTTTCCAAGAGAAATATTACATTAAATCCAGATATTACTAAATGGGTAATGAAAACCAGAAGGAATTGTTTTCTAAAGAGGTTAGGATTGGGGATCTACTTGAATCTTTAACCCCTTTACAAACAATACAGTAATAAATGAATGGGTCATTATAGTGTCGATGTGTATGAGTGTATAATTATATAGGAAAAAAATTATAACTTGAATTAGGAAAATAAATTCCTGATCAATTCCATCCATCATTTTCATCTGACCTCATCCCTGATCTCTCACATCCTATTATTGATATAGACTAGATAATGGTGGTGGTGATAGTGTAACAAATGGGTTAATGTTATATCTAACCCTAGGTTTTTTACATGACTATCTCCTCTTACATATATCTATATCCAGGAGGGCCATCTTATCCAACTTTGGGGGATCATAATTCTAGTACTTTATTTGATAGGTTAGTCTATCCATGATACTAGAAAATGTTATAAGTCCTCATGATCAAGTCAAAAAATGATACTTCCTCAGATGGAGAGACCCCACTAACTATTATGAGTTAACTAATTCTGGTGATTCTACCTTTAGAAAACCTACTCTTCCCCCAATAATAGATTGTGTCTCATTGAATACACTTTATATCACTAGGGATCACACTAAAAGTCCCTCATTGATGATGATTCATAAGTTCATGATCCTAACATGAATATACCTACTAATTTCTCACTTGTTTTTAAAGATGAAAGAAATAAATCATGAATCATGTCTTTTGAGTACCTTTTGATATCCACGATCCTTGATATATTCTTGTATATAAACATGTTACCCTAATAAAAGTACAATATATTCTAAACACATAATATCCTTAGTGTCAATAGATGAAACACTTCTATAAACATAATTTTAAATAATAACAAGGGTAGATTGAACTCATTGTGAGTTTGAGTTATCAATGTATAACAAAGACTAGTTTTTATATTTAAAAGATTCAAAGAAAGAACAAACATATGATATATGGGTTTTTGAACCATATAGAAAATGTGATTCATCGACACCGGTCAATTATTTTCTATTGGGGGATTTGGATTGCTAAAAAACCCAGGAGGCCACTACCACTAGAACTCATAAAGTACAATCAATCTAGGATTAGTCTCATTCAACTCATTAGGGATTTGGATTGCTAGAAAACCTAGGAGGCCTCTTCCATTGGAACTCATAAAGTACAATCAATCTATGAGTAGTCTCATTCAACTCAACAGGGATAACATACACTCAATGGGTGGGTCTACTCTCTTTGAAACTAGGTGAAGATCTACCATAAATTCATAGGTCAAGATACCTCTTGTTGAGGCCCATAAACTGATATATCATCATCCAACTATCCAGAAACTGGATGCTGAAGCACTAGAATAGGATCATCATAACTATAGCTCTGTATCTATTTTGGTTATCTACAAGGTGACACCCTACATTTTGAAATGATGAACCTATGATTATTAAAGAATATATAGTTGACATGAACCATGAATAACATTGATAAAAACAAAACTATCAATCTATATGCTGCATGTATTATCCTATTATGTCTCTCAAATGAAATAATATTTTATTTTGTCAGGTAATAAATTATTAGAGTCCTGGTGAAAGAATTTATTTGCCTACCGTACTTATGCAGAGTTCTATGGTCTATTAATGAAGCTCAAAATAGTCCAAAAGTATCATAGATGGAAAACACAAATCATAAAAAATAACATACCACAATACCAAATGACATATTTAATGCTCTGTCATTCAAAAGAAGTTTGTGTTCAGTCATCCGATTAATTTCTTGAAGCATATATTTACAATCATCACCAGATGACTCCCTAATCTATTTCAAAATCAAATGACAATAAGATATGATATAAAAGAACAAGAGGGAAATTTAAAGTTTTATAAATATTTGGAAAAACCAAAAATGGGTACAAAAATCATGATAAATAAGGTATGAGAAAAAATAAATGATATTAGAGTTAACTTTTGGATTTATAAAAAAATTACTTTACCTGTTAATCAAATTTAGTGAAGTTATAGATATCCCGAATAGGAGAAAAAATTGCAAGAATTCCATATGTAAAGTGAGGAAATTTTAGATGGAACCATGCAGTAAGATCCCTAACATAAGATGAACCAAACAAAAATCATGGATTTTAAACCTTGTCATTGAATTTTTCAAACATGGATTTCTAGAAGATAATTTGTGAAGCAGATAAAACACATTAGAATGATAACACATATAAAATGAAATAAATAATATAGACCACTAACCTTGTAAAAATTTACATTTTTTCAAGCTATATCCAGTTATCCTCGATGCACATGAGTTCCTATATCATTTAAAAGGTCTCATAATTACTTACTAAATAAATCAAAACCAAAATAAAAAATAAATATAATCAAGGTAAATATCATCGAGAAGCACAAAAATGATGTAATATTTTTCATCAGGGTATTGATGGATCATAGATGAATCTGGGCCCCCCTGTGGGAAAAAATCTCAAACTTCACACACATAACCCAAGGGTCACATGGGTTGGAAACTCACATGACATATACAAACACTTCTCCATATATCATTTCCCTATAGATACTATAATTTTATACTTATATTATGATTCTATCAAAAGTTAACACATCACAAACAGTAGATACTCTTAAATCTATGAATAGAAATACTCTATAAGAATGTGATGTGTTGTTTTACAAATTTTTTAAAAGTATTTATAGTTCAAATTTTTACTGTTTGTGAACAACATAGTAATGTAAAACAGAACAGAAATACCCTATAAAATTGTACAAGTGTATTTATTATTGTTTTACATTTTTATAGACATGTAAGAGTATTTATTTTTCACATTTTCACAAAAATTAATGGAAATAATGTAAAACAACACATCACACATTGTGTGAAACATCAATAATAATTATTATACATAATGATATATTCAAGAAACAATTTGGGTGGGTTAGGCCATCGACCCAGGAATTAGCGCTACCTAGGGACTTCTTCCTTTCTTTTCTAACTTCTTATTCTCCCCTATTTTCTATAATTCTTGTATGCTAAAGCTGGTTTGACTAATAGAAACTCTATCTTTTCTCTATCTCACCTTGGATCCTATCAAGTGGTTCTTTCATTGAGATGTTTCTAGATAGAGAATAAAGGATGAAGAAATAGTGATAGAGGAACTTATAAAAGAAATTTCTGAAGAATATTCAATAGTTTTAGATTGTAAAGTGATCGAGGTAAGAATAACCATGCTAGTTGGGCTTAAAGAGGATAGACAGGAAACCACCATACATAGAAGTTTTAATTCCATGAATGTGAAGAACCAACTTGTGAAAGTGGGGAGTCACGTTTCATCTCTAGCAACAATAATCACAAAATTGAAGATAGAGATGCAAAAACTTAAGGTGATGATAACTCAGCTATACAAGGAACAAGCTTACATAATGACACCAGAAGCTAGAAGAGGTAGGTCGATCATTACTAGAGATAGTGTATGTAGTGTGAGAATCGATATTGAAGAAAGAAACCAGAGTATAAAAGTGGTGACTAACATCAAGGGAATGTAAACTATGGAATATCCATAGGACCATAGTAAGCTTAATGAGAACCTACGATCCAAGAAAGAATAAATGCACGAGTTGACTGAATTTTCCAATTGATAGTCTCCACTTAGTCTTTCGATTCCTATGGTTGTAGACATGATTTTCCAAAAAACATTGAACCAAATAGCATTTATAACCCCATCATAGGTGCATTCATCCATTCTTTCCACTTTATTTTAAAAAAAAGATGGAAATTTGTCTAGGTTGTTGCCATCCGTGAGGGTGAGAGTTTCACTAACAACACAGTTCATGCACATATTGACCAAGTTTTTTTATGGTTATATTCTTCCTAGTTCAAAATATCCCCTATATATGGAGGTACTGAGTCTTGGATGTGTGATCCTGAGTATAGTAGAAGCAGATGTTAAAGAAATGTAGACTATGTTGGTAAAACTCAAGTAGTCATGGAAAATGGGAAGTGAAGTTGTAGGTGTGAAGACTGGATAAAAAAATAAAAGGAGAAAAGTGTTTCCAGTTTGATTTGTCATTATGAGGTAAGTTCAGATCCAAGTTTTAGTGATAATATTCATAGTAAAATGGTAGAAGAAATATATTCCGACAAAGATCCTCCACAAGTGTTCAAGTAGTGATCGCGACCACTATTTTTAGTACAAGCACAACTATTGGATTTTTCTGAGCTATCACCAGCTATATCGGATTAGAAAGGATCAAAAAATAATTATTCCTTACCTACTTACTATGATAATATATTGGGGCAGTGATAACTGCATGTGCAAGGTACCTTCAAAAAAACGCATATATGGAATACAGTTACATAACGACATGTTTCAAGGGGGCATGGAAACAAAACATTACCACTGCCTGAGAAAGAAACAGTTTGTATTCAAACCAAACATTTAAAATCATCACATATTCTTTAATAGGTAAGGGATTAATTTAAAAAGATGTAATGATATATAAAAAAATGTCAAAGTGATAACATAAATATCAATACATGCCAATAAATAGATAAGTAACATAAAAAAGAAAACATGATATGATCCTCTTCCTTAATTGCACAGAGTATAAAAACCTCGAACATGTGCTATAGATAAAGAGGTCAAAAAAATTCATGGAAAAGAACATGAAGGGAATTATTAGACATACATGGGGCCTCTCATTGATTCCCTTTTCCATCCATCCACAATAATTATCAATATTCAGGGTATGGAAAAGAAGTGTAAAAGAGTAAAAATGATACGAAACACATACGTACTGAAAAGAATAAATATTCATTGAATCCAATACCTCTGCACATACTCATTAATATACCTCAAGATAGTTGTCTCCATCGATCTTTTTTAGCCACAAAATGAGTTCCCATACATACTTTTTAAATCTCATGAAACCTTGAACATAATACAATAGGGTGATGTGAAATAATATGGAAAATATAAATTAAAACTAACATATAATGTAGCATAAAATCAAAATATGAGAACACACCACACCGTTTTCTTTGGATTCCACAAGATCAAACCTCTGTGCTTTCAAAAATTTGCAGGAATGGAACTTTAAGGAATTAAAATACAGTATTTCAAGAAATATGTAGGTTGAAGTAGAGGAAATGTATTTATAAGATTAAGGAAAGTTTTGTTGTTATTCTGGAATACCTTCCTAGAAATATTCTTGATAGTATCCCTTTTAATGCGATGATTGTGGAGTAGATCTTCAAGGAAACCAATGTCAAGTGCTTATAAAAGGTAAATTCATTGACTTATGAATATGTAAAATTACCAAAATAATTTCCATTTAACACCCCTGATGAAAACATAATCAAAAATGCATTTAATTGCATTATGAAATTCACATCATACAAGAAGTCCACCAGTCCAAAAAAAATAAACAACAACTCCAACACAAAAAAACCACATTTCACCTATAAATCAAATAAAACATACATGTATATCCTAATTCATACAAATAGTCAGTTCAAGTTCTTAAAGTAATTTTACAAGTCTCTCTGCTAAGTCAAAAATGGAGAGGATTAATATCCCCCCCATCGACATCATCCCCATCCCCATCCCCATGCCCATCATCATCATCAGCAGCAACATCATCAACAACATCATCACCAACAACACCATCAACATCATCATTAGAAATCTCATCACAAACAACAGTATCAGAAATATCCTTACCACCAATATCTCTATCTCCACCACCGTCATCACCACTAGGACCCTCATGGGAATCACCTGAGGAATCATTTAAAGAGATAATTGATGCTATACATGAATGAAAAGTATCATCAACCTCTAATGGTAGTGACTGACTCAAAACTAACATAACATTCATGAAATGTTTGTTCATAAGATTACTTCTTTCATGATCCTCTAAAGCTATTTTCTTTGCCTCAGCTACTTATACATGCATGCTTCCCAACTCATAGGTCTGAGAGGCTTGAGAGGAGTATGATGAGGACCAATACCTAGAGGTGACAATTTTTTTCCTGGTCTACATCGGACTCTCCCCGGGTTCTCCACACCTTACACCTGACTCAAATGATCATGTGGCTATAAGTTTTCAACTTCCTTCTCATCGAGGGTCTCCAAGGAAGACTTTTGAAATTATAAATAATAAATCAAATTATGAATTTCATATAAATATTTGAAATATAAATAAAAAACTTACAATCTTATCTTGTGTCTATGAATTTATTTCACTTCTATTTTTTCTATTGTAGAAAAAAAATAGGCATGAGGTACATGACCTTAGATGCCTAATACATCTTGCTAAAAATGAGAAATGCACAAATCTAGATTACAACCATATATTAGAAATGCAGAAATCTAGATTAAATTAAGTTGTATCACAGACCTACAAACATTGAGGTAAATGACACTCATAAATGATTTTTGGTTTTCTAAAGTGGGTTTTCGGGAATTTTTATACTTATACAATCCTTCTTCTGCTAGTATAAGATATAATTTCTAGGAAACATGGAATGACCAAGGGGAATCTATGATGAATTTATGAGGAAATGTTATCAATGAAATAAATTAGGGAATGGAAATCCATCAACGGTTCTAATAAAAAAATTATGAATACATTTTGTGGTGGTTCTTTATTGATGTCGTTTCTTCTGGGTATTGAGGTGTGTGCTCTTGGGTTTGGTCTAATTAGCCATGAAAAGGTAACTAAGTAAAAATATAAATGATTTTTTTTAATTCAGATGAAAGTACCTACCGCTTCTCATGCTTGGGAATTGTAGTGCGCCCCAATATGTGTAGATATGTCATTCCATCTTTGTTATTTTTGTTTTTCTCTGAGACTTCCTAAAAAAAATCAATGTAGGTAATGAGAATTAAATTTTATATGCAAACCATTAAATATTATTAGTGCCTTAAACTGTTCAGTCTTCCAATGTGGAATAATTTTTTAATATTGACTTTTTGGATAGTCAGGGTATGTGGGTAAACCCTCTAAATCAGTAACCACTATGCTCCTCCAACAAATATGTAACTCATGCTTGTATGACCTCTATAAATCTCCAAGATCACTCAAACTATCATATTTGGAACCTTCAATGTTAGTAAAGTTAAAATAAATCTACAACGAACATGTTAATTTATATAAATACATTACTAATATAGATATATATTTATAAAATTTTCTTACCCATATCTGCACCCAAGCCCTATCCTTGATGTCATCACTGATATGTCTCCAGGATACTGGTTCCATTGGAATGATATCATGGTCTTTGGCTATAGTGGCCATGGAACTTCTACACTGACTAGAATTTTTACCTACCATTTTATTTTTAGGATTATAATCCACCATAATCTAAGTTTCACAATTCTAGGCTTCCCACATACGAGTGCACCCACATCAACTGCTAGAAGATCCCACAGAATAAGATAAGAGGGGGGGGGGAGAGAATATTTAAGTGACGATAAAATAGGAAAAAAATTAAATGATATAATTTGACACATTTATAATAAAAAACCTCATGCAGTCTCCTGAATAGGTTTTGGGGAATGTGTGGATTGTGTTGTATTAGCAGCCTCCAAAGGAAGTATCTATTCAACTACATGCTCTAGCTGATCTTCATGAAATGGAGTGGAAACTGAAGGAACATACTCAATATATGTAGGATGGATGGTAGGAAAATGAGGCAGCATAGACATGTCAGAATATGGGTAGTAGGTTTGGGGATACATGAATGGATATGGAAATGGTAAAGGTGGGAACATTGGTCGAATCAACATAGACATGGAATGGGGAGAAGAGGATAAATGAGATGATGTTAGGGGCATGGATGGGAACATCCTAGGAGTCTTGAGTGGAGGATGAACATGTGTGGTAGATGGGATGTCCACTGATGGGTCAGTGTGGGAAGTGGTAAGACAGGTGCTCTGTCTAGGTCTAGGATGATCCCTGCTCAGACCCATACTGGTAGGAGGAAAATTTGGAGCTGTATATCCCTAAAATATTAAATAAAGAATATGAACATGAAATTATATGTAATATAGAAGATAAATATTACAATTATTATACTCACTAAAGGCAACCCACGCTTGCATCTATCAGGATAAACATCAAATAATATCTTCTTTAAAGATTTTGTAGTATTCTCCATAATCTACATAAGAATTAAATGTACATTTTTTAGAAATAGTTTTTACAAATCATGCATACAAATTAAAATTCAAATAATACAAAAAATTTCATATCATCTTTCAGTAATGATAATTTAAAACCAAGTTATACATTTAAAAAAACCCATTTTAAACCCAGTTTTCTGAATTGAAATAAATATAATTAAATGAAACAAAACCAAAAAAATACTAAAATAGACATATCATTCCAAACTAAAACTAAATTAAAGTAATTACATTAATACCAACCTAAGAAACTCATGTCAAGGTAAATTGAATGAACTCTGAACATATATTGTTGCTTCTATATATTACCCACTACTACCTTAGGTTCAACATCAACTCTCACAATGGGGAAATTTGTGTCATAAAATGAAATATTTTGGTTAACATTAATGGGGCGTCAATGGTGGAAATTTCATCCCCACCATCATGAAAAATATGTCTTGGGATTATTCATTAATGACATTGTAATAAGGTCTCAGATAATCTTTCACATAAAACACTTGTTTTCCATTGATGCCAAAATGTAAGGTTCATCAGTATGCAAGAATCAACTCATGTAAATAACTCTAAATCCACAATCATCAATAAATGTACCATGTCACATCATTGAATAAAACCATTTATATTTCATCGTAGTGACTCGACCTTGAGAGTGGTAATCCAATAATAATATTTTCTCAACCAGTCCATAATAATACACATTTTCGTATCAAGTTCGACTATCTGATGTACCGATATAACAATATGTCGTAGTAGTTAACATAACTCCATCATGTTGTGTTCTCATTTTTACTACTCTATCAATTATAACAAATTTATATCTATTGATTATTAAATATTTTCAGTTACAAACCAAAGAATTGGGACCAAAATCCAACACTCTTAATTATTGAGAAACAGAGTCAACATGTAAACTCAATACATGAAATAGATATGAGTAATACAATTAAATGGATATCTATATTTTATGATATTTAAATTAATGGTCATACCTTTTATTTCATCCAAGTTAGAAACACTTGGCTACGAAAAGCCTCTCTCCTTCTCAAAGGTAAAGATCGATTAAATCTACATATAATTTGTTTATGTTCCCTACATAAAATGATAATAAAAGTCTAAGGTATATGTAGAATGACATATTATGAGATAACATATATATATACAAATTACTTACTTGATATAGTCATCAAACAAACCACAATTAAACAAGGTTGTGCGATGTTCCATATCCCGCTCTTCAAAAATCAATGTAACCAATGTATATGACCTAAAAATTATACCTATTTGTGGAAGAGATGGAAATGAGGGATGAATTTCCTCATATTTCTCATCTTTATTTCTCATTGGCTGATTATGTCTTGTTCTCACATCAGAAAAATACATTGAACAAAAATACATATATTCATGGGCCAGATAACCCCTCACAATGGAACCTTCAGGATAATTCTTGTTCCGGGCATATTATTTCATTGTTCACATATTTATTTCAGTGGGATACATCCATTAAAAAGAGACTGATCCCCCAAGAAGTGTCTCCATTGGAAGATGAACTATTAAATGCAGCATGCAGGTGAAAAAGGATGGAGGAATTTTTTTTCCAACTCACAGAATCAACAGTGCCTCTTGCTACATTTTTATCAAGAATAACTTGGATAACCATTTAGAACAAAGGTCTCTAAAAAATGGCACAAACGAATCACTGACACCCCTACATTATTGGATAGAAAATTCCAAATTTCTATTGGAATCAATTCATGAAGAAGGATGTGATAATAATGAGTTTTTAAGGATATGAGTTTCAAATATCTTCTGTTGACTCATTTAGATTTTTTGCTGGAATGGCCATCATGATCCTTGATATTATCCAATACATTCAGAAATTGATCTTTCTCTATAAGTTTCATCATATAAGAAGCACAAGTAACTTTATGTTTATTTTCATTGATACACACAGGATGCAGTTTTGGTTGAATACCCCAATCCAACAAGTCCTGATGAGATCATAAGTTATCATTGGTCTTCCCCTTGATATTCAAAATAATTGAAATAAACATTTCACATATATTTTTCTCAATATGTGTTACATCTAAACAATTATGTAACAAATTGGTAGACGAACATGGAAACTCAAAAAAAATAATTTTCTTTTTCCAATTGTAAATGGCTTCAGTGTCAACATTCTTCCTCTTTTTATATTTCTACTAAACTTTCCCTAATAAAAAAAATTAAATATTTAAATTCATTAAAAAAATCACTTCCTGAAATAAATTGAGGTGATTTTTTAGTGTCAATAGTATTATCAAATCTCCAACAATTCTTCTTGTATTGATGATCCATTGGAAAGAATCATCTATTCCCCATGAAACTAAACCTATGATGATATTTAAGCCTTCTCGATCTTGTATTCTTCATAGAAACGGGACATGATAGTTTTCCTCTGTGATCCACCCAAACATCATTTCATAAGAAGGGAAATCATTTATAGTTAATTTAAGGGTAGCATGCATCTAAAACATATTCTTTAAAGAAGAATCGATTGTCCACACTCACAAATCCCAAATTTGTTTCAACTCTATTATTAAAGGTTTCAAGTAGACATATATATCATTACTAGGATTAAAAGGTCCAAATATTAGTATACTCAATAAAGTGAAAGGTTTTTTCATGCACATCCATAGAGGAGGATTATAAACATGAATAAAAACTTTCCACATGTAGTGAGAAGTAATAATATGACCAAACGGATTAAAACCATCACAGGATAGACCCAACCTAACATTACACACCTTGGATGAAAAATCAGGATGTTGTGCATCAAATGTCTGCCATGATAATACATCTACAATATGAACCAACTCATCATTAACTTTAATTATCTTAGCATCATTTCATCGCATATTGGCTAAGATTTCTGCAAAAATGAATAGATTTTGAAGTCTGGGAATCAGTGGAAAGTGTCACATGGATTTCTATGGCACACGATATGGTGTTCCATATAAAATTTGCTTCCATAAAGATGTAACACATTCTTTATAGTCATTACGGTCAGCTGTTTCCACCAAAAATAAACTACAATATTTTAGACAAGCATGGACTTTATTAGTAGAAAACCCAAGCTGCTTAATTAACTTCCATCCCTTGTAATGATTTGAGTGAATATCTTCACTATCAGGGAATAAAGTACTTAAAAATTTAAGAATATAATCAAGGGAGATATTAGAAATTTCATACATGGTTTTCCCATGATATAACTGCATTAAAAATTCCAACTTGGTTATTTTAGTACATTCACGATATACTGGAGTTCTGGAATCATCCAATAAAATTTTCACTCTCTCAACATCATCTTCTTCAGTATTTTCCTCATGTTTACTGATATCATTTCCTTCTTTCACATGCATACTATATCTCTCGGGATGATGCACAAATGGACACCTATCAAATTATCCATGTTACTTCTTTGATTTTGTTCATGAACAATAAAATATAGACTCGTCTCTCCATGGTGATACCAAACATAATAGTTTGTTTGAAATACAAATTTCATTAAATGGTAGATAACTTATTCATATATTAACCATGGTCTTCCAACAAATTTATAGCATGGAAAATGTATACAACCTCTATCTAAAGCATTGTTAAATGAAAAATCTAAAAAATTCCCCAATTTATTTTGAAACCTGGTTGAAATCTGATCGGTACAATACATCCAGCTTTTATCCATTCTATAAAAATGAAAAAATTATCTTCCAATCAATAATGTAAACCATAATTAAAAAATTCATTATAATAAATTTTATTATTAAATAAATCAAAGCATACTTGTATCTATAAAAACAAAGAATAAGAGAAATAACATATTCTATAATCGATGAACAATATCTATTTATAGCACTAGATTAAAAAGTGTAAGACTGGGAAATCATATTTAATAATTAAATGGACATATTTACTTGAGGCTATATTTTTTTGTTTCTTTTAATTATGTTTTTAGCATTAATCAGAATATCATTATGTAAATATCATCTTTCTCAATTAATTATTTTCAAAAAATACACAATACTTGTAAATTGCGTCTAGAATGTCATTTTTTAAAATAAACTATTCAAATATCCTGTATTTGGTAAATAATAAGTTTCTAAATCTTATACTCCCCTGGTATTATGTCTAATGTGTAATAGTATACATAATTAATAATTCTGTTGGACTCAAAAATATTTGTTGTTCAATAGTGAAACACTAAGATCATTATTCTTCTATAATCCTTTGTGAAGAGTCATTAATATCAAATATATTATAAAAATAAAATCAAAGAGGAAATTTTTGAAAAAATTATTGTTATTTTAAATAACCAAACAATAGCATCAAGAGGGAGTGAATTGAAGATGGAATAAAACTTAATTTTTATCCCACCCAATAATAAAAGTTTATTAGAGGAAAAAATTTCTAATAAAATATAATATATCATAGAATAAAAAATTTAAAAAGGGGATATGTTCTATAAAAAATAAAACTATTAGAACATAAAATTTTAATAGTTAAATCTAATTCACATTTTTATTGCAAGTGACTTATTTTTTACCACCAATTTCAACCCTTTTAGTATCAAAGATAAAATTCTTACCTCTATCCTATAAATATTGTATAGGAATGAAAAAATGAGTTTAATGGCCCAAGGAGAAATAATATATATTTTTTTGAATAAATAATATTTAATTTAATTCACAAGTTTAGTGCATGTCAATAAATAATAATAATAATATTCTTATTATAGACATGGAGTTCCTCAGGGATTATGGAAATAATAATGGTGCATGTGAAATTATTATTTTTTAACCCTAGAAGTATATAAACCCAATTGTATTATTTTTTATGAGAGACATTTCATTTTGTTGTACACAACAAGATCTGGAGAGAATCCTATAAAATTTCTAAAGAGCTACCTCTCCAAGAACTCTCTCAAGAATAGAGAGATCCTCCTCTACAAATCCTCTCAAGTCATGAGATATTGAAGAGAAATATTCCTTGAATTAGTTCTTAGGGTGATAAAAGTTGAATGATTCAAGCATTAGGATCTTCCATGCTAGCACTCAGAGATTCCCACAATGATATTCAGATGTTCTTGGAACACATGTGGATCACCACTAGAGGTAATCTATAATTTATTCCTATATACCAATGAAATTATAACATAGAGATATTGGAGTATCTATTAATTAATAAAGAATTTCTCATAAGGTAATTATTTAATTACTTAAGTTAATTATAAATAAAATGTGACGATCCTATGATTTGGTTTCAATATTTATCCATTGTCTATATTCTTTGATTCAATTACGTTGATCATGATGCTTATCTTTATGTAAATATTGTATTAATCATTGATCATGAAAACAATTTGAGTTGGGAATTCCCCATCCAATGCTTTAGTTTTTCCCAAAACCTACAAGTTTTATCATAGCAGTCACATAATTATTTATAATTATTTAAAGTCCATTGATTGATTTATGATTTTTTCATTGGTTTTCAATTCTAGTTTAATAGTTATTTAATCTGAATTATGAGATATGATTTATTCCTTTTCATTTGTAAAATATATAATCAAATCAATTAATTTTACGAAGGAAATAAATTCGAAGATCCCATACAGAGGTGTTGAGGAGTCTTACTAGATAGCACAAGAGTACACACCGTGTAACCTGGAGGTACACACTGTGTACTAGTGTTTAATGCACCCTTAATTAATTTGGATTTAATTTAAACTGTATCTATTTATTAAACACAATTAATTTAATTATACACCATGTATTGACCAGGAAAACCTAGTGTACAGTCATCCAAAGTACATGCCTTTTAACTTCTATACATGACATGTAGTCCTTTATTTAAATATGGGACATGTATCCTCTTACACAACCTACATGATTCGTGTCTGTGTAACTTGGAGACCGCATGTTGCGCATCCCATGTACATACTGTGTACTCCAATATTTTCCATTTCATGGTTACATGTTGTGTCTGTAGTTGTATTCCACAGATAGAAAATGAGAATAATACACTCCATGTAAACTATAATATATATGTTGTGTAATTTTACCAAATTATATATAATTGAAAATTAATTTATTATACTATGAAAACCTTATCAATATGCATTTCATGTAGTCATTAATTTCATAGTACATTCCATGTGATGGGTTATATATATATATAAATGTATAATTACTTTTTGTATAATGTTGGGATCTTCATATCATATATAAGTTGTATTATAGTTATTGATCTATATGTATTGAATCATAACATGTGATATAAATACCATGTGTTTTGTGTGGTCATTAAGTTGATAGTACACACCATGAAATTACGAGATAAGTTGCGTATGCCACATGATGCAAGAGTAAGTAGTATACACATGTAATACACATTGGGTAGTTCGGATGAGTACTCACCGTGTTGCCTCCAAGGTATATTTTTTTTGTACACAGTTAATTTTAAATAAATTTATTTAATTTGTTTAAAATTATGATGGAAGAGAATCACAAGAAAATTCAGATAATAATTAAGAAAAAAGAATTGATTAATTAAAGAAAATAATTAATTGATTCAAGCATGATTTATCTTAAATAAGAACAATTAGAATTGAGTTCTAATTAAATTCTTAATTCATTGCATGCATGTGGATGATCATGATCCTAGAAATGACCATTGTATGTGATTGGTCTCTTTTAATTTATTTTTAAATTAAATTATTGGACTACGTGTCATATATCCTCTCATTATGTAAATTTTATGTGCCCATAGTTTCTTTTATGTAAACCCCTTAACCAATTCTTTGGTTCCCCTCAACTGTGTGTGAGTAAAAGAATATGTAATGGGTGGATATCACAATACAGTGGAGTCAATTCTAGTTTAGAGCTAAGGTGAAACCAATCTAAGAGATATACATAAGTGGATAGGTGGAAAGCTACAACATGAACCATAAATGGTTCAAGGTGTTTTCCCCTAGGTCAACAACTAGTTTATAATCTTATAGATAAACAAACCATTAGTAAAATCTCACGATCATACCACTTTATTATTTAATTTATGTCATGTTGCACAATTATTTCACTATGGTTGTTTTTTTGTGATCACATGAATTAATAAATTAATAAACATCCAAGATATAACTAAAATAAATTTAATTATGTGTAAAAATTATCTAAGACATGGTTAATCACTTAAGTAAATCCACTAAATATTAAAAAGCATGTAATAAAGATAATAATTGAAAATTTATGCATAAAAAATAAAATTCCTCAATTATATATATTAAGTTGGTATACCCTTCCACTACTTTAGTTAAAATGAACCATAGTTCAAAGTGATTGAACAACCAAATTTAGGGTGCTTTATATTATCTAGGAATTTTAACTTGAAGTTTTTGGTTGACTTATCTTAGTTCACATAAAGGGTTTACTGCAAAAGAATGACTTGGTTTAATTGATAGGAAAAGGTTTAGAAAATCTAATTTAAGGATTGGGGATTCCACTCAATAGATCAAGGAATAATGAGTTAATGAAGTTGGAATTTGGAATACCTACCTAAAAACCTTTAAATTTTTTGACCGACCAAAGTTGGGGTGATGAGAATGGGAATATGGATCATTGGTTCCAAAATTTCTAAGAAACATGATTTTTGAAGCTAATGGTGAGGGCTATTGGGTTTCAATAAAATAGTGGGAGATTAATAAATATAATATTTTTTATTTTTCTAATTTTATCAGATAAATTAATTAAAATCTGATCATATTATTGTTGGAAACAACAATAAAATGAGTACAAACATATCACTATGATCAATAATTGAGAAGGATAACCTTCTAATTGGTATAAATTCCCTAGAATGGAATAGGTACTTATGCATTATCCTACAACATGAAATAAAATTGTATGTTATAGAAGAACCTAGTCCTAAGGTTCCTAGTAATAAGACTAGTATAGAAGATTTATATCTCTATGAGAAACATTTGAATGATTCTATATATGTTCAGTGTTTCATGCTATCATCCATAAACAATTATATTTTGAAGGAACATGAGGACATTTATGTGCATAGAATGATGTATCAACTTCAGGATCTCTATCAAGAGAAGGTGAGATAAGAGAGATATGAGATATTCAATGCTCTATTTACAAATAATCATGGAGAGTCAGTGATAGTTGGGCCTTATGTAGTCAAGATTATTTGCTACATTGTATGCACATACATCTTAGGGATTATATTCCTAGATGAGTTTCACATTGATCTCATACTTTACTAATTTTATAATCCCTTATCCAGTCTTATTGTAAATTATAACATGATAAATAATGAGAAGAGTCTTTCATAACTTCTTACTCTGATTTTCTAAGTGGATAAAGATATGGGGGGTGAAAAACCTGCAATTATTATGGTGAACAAGAAAGGGAAGAACAAGGATAAGTGGCCTAAGAATCATAAAAAGTCTAAAGATCATGAGCACCATCCTTCCAAGAAGAGTAAGATCCAGAGGTAGGGAAAGAAAAGATAAGTGGTTTGTTTTTCATGTGGAAAGCAAGACCACTAGAATAGGAACTTTACCTAGTATCAAAGGGACGATAAATGAAAATTCATTATCAAGTGTAATATTTTAATATACACACATTGGGTATTATATATAGTTTTTGGTTCTCACATATGTATCCAAATGTAGGAACCATACAGATTCTGAAATATTTCTAGAGTATAGGTGAATTTGCGGGTTTCCAATGTTGCAACGCTGGCTACTCTAGTGATTGGTGACCACCACCTTTCATTTCGAACATTAATGATATTAGTTTTAAGAGATTTTTATTATATACCAATAGTTACCAAGAAAATAATTTCTATATGAGGCCTAGATATATATGGTTTTATTTTCATGTTTGGAAATAAAAGTTGTTTCTTTTATAATAACAACATATTTTATGGAATGACCCTTTTAAATAATGGTATTTATGTATTAAATTACAAAAAACATGTATTGGAAATAGATAATTAATTTTGTTCACATGAATCATATAACACCTAGTTATGGAATCACTATCTTTTTCATGTAACTGATAAGTATTTGAAAAATATTTTTCAAGATAATTATTTAGAATATTTTGATCTAAAATCACTTGAAATATATCATTCTTGTTTACAGGAAAAAATGATCAAACCTCCATTTTGTGGATAGGATGAAAGGTACATAGATATTTTAGGACTGGTACACACTGATGTGTGTGGACCATTTCTAGTAAAACCTAGAGGTGAGTATTCATACTTCATAACATTTACTGATTCCTTGAGTAGATATGGTTATGTATAATTGATGAGGAATAAGTATGATTCCTTTGAGAAATTAAAAGAATTCAATAATAAATTATAGAATCAACTTGGAAAGAAGATAAATAAGCCTTGATCAGATAGAGGTGGTGAATATATTAACCACAAGTTCATCAACTTTCAATAAGAGTTTGAGATTCTATCTCAACTCACTCCACCTTATAGAACACAATGGAATGGTGTTAGTGAAAGGAGGAACCATACCTTATTAGTAATAGTAAGGTTGATGATGAGTCATGAATATCCGGAATTATACTTTTGGGGATATTCATGAAAAACTATGTCATACACACTGAACCATGTACCAAATAAAGAGAAAAAACGAAATATCCTTAAAATTATGGGGAAAAAATAAACCCATTTTATCACATACACATGTATGGTGTTGTGAGGTGTTTGTTAAGGCCTTATCAGGGAACAAACTAGAACATCAAGGTAAAAATTTTATCTTTATAAGGTATCCTAAGGAAATAAAGGGATATTACCTACACATACTCTCAGATAAGAAAGTGACTGTCACCTGATAAGCTGTCTTTCTTGTGAGAGATCAAATCATCAGAAAGGATAGTTGGATCAAGATTGACTTTGATGAAGTCAATGCTCAAGATAAACAAGAGTTGGAATAGGAAAAAATTCTATAGTTTCCCATTGAATAAGTAGTTATTGAAACACACGTACTGCATAAGAGCACTATAGAGCTAAGAGAACCAGATATATATGGTTTTCTAGTCACCAAAGATAGTGACTCATTATTGGTTGACAATGATAAAACTATATCCAACAATGAGTCAATAGAGAGATAAAATATGCAAGATATAAGAATCTATGAATTCTAAAATGGATTCCATGTATCATAATCAAGTTTAGGTTCTGGTTGATGTGCTAGTTGATGTAAATCTCGTAGAGTGAAAATCGATATTTAAGAAAAAATTAGACATGGAAGGTAAAGTAAATACCTATAAAGAAATTATAGTGGATAAAGGGTTTAAAAAATGTCAAAGAATTGAATATAATGAAACCTTTTTCACCAGTTTACATGTTTAAATAGATTATAATTTTACATGCTATAACAACTTACCATGACTATGAAATTTGGAAAATGGATGTCAAACTTTTTTCCTTAATGGAAACCTTCAAGAAGATGTCAACATGACACAACCAGATGGGTTTGTGACTCTAGGTTACACAAAAAATATATGAAAATTACAGAGTTCTATTTTTAGATTGAATCAATCATCTAGGTCATTTAATATTTGATTCGATAAAGCTATAAGAGAATTTAGTTTCATTAAGAATGAATGTGATCCATGTGTTTAACAGAGGTTTAGTGGGAATGCAGTCATTATCCTAATAGTATATGTTGATGGAATATTACTTACTGTAAATTACATACCATAATTATAGTTTGTCAGAGAATAGTTAAACAAGTGTTTCTCTATAAAATACTTAGGTAAGATCATTTGTGATAGATCCAAGTGGCTGCATGGACTAAGTCAAAGCACATACATTGACTAGATACTAAAAGGATTTAGTATGGAACAATCCAAGAGGAGATTGGATCCAATGTCACATAGTATACATCATTATAAGAAAATGTGTCCTCAAACATAGTAGGAGAAAGAGAGAATGAGTAACATCTCATATGCTTCAACGATAGGATTAATCATGTATTCTGTGTTATGTACTATACTTGATGTTTCCAATTCATTGAGCATAGTTGGAATATATCAAGTTGATACTGGAGAAAAACATTGGTTTGATGTTAAGTCTATACTTAAGTATATGATAATAACTAAGGATATGTTCTAGGTGTATGGAAGATATGAGGAGATATCCATCAAGGGTTATACTAATGCTAGTTTTCAAACAGATTAGAATGATCTAAATTCACAGCTAGGATATGTTTTCTATCTCAACAGAGGAGTTGTGTAACACCCTGATATTTTATGAGAAGTATATTTTTTTATGTCTTATGTTATACGCAACATCAATGGAATCTTTTACTGCACACAACACTAGCTTGGCTTGTGTTACACGCAAACATGACCTTCCTCGATAGCGTTTGTAGTACGCAATACCGAGTTTCACTAAACAACGATATATTATTATAATATTATAAACTAACCATTATGAATATTATTAAATGAATTTTAAATTTTATAACATTATTATTCATCTTACATATTTTCTAGAACATGGTATGAGAACAAAATAAATTTTTCAGGTAAAATAAGTATTTTTTCAAAAAATGCAGTTTTGCCACCTTTTGATGGAGCACCAACTATAAATATAGTTTTTGAAAAGTTTATAAGTTCAATTTGACAAAATAAAATTCTTCTTTGGAATCAGGATATAAAAATTTACTTTGGATAAATTTTTCATATTATTCAGATAACTTTCATATTTTAATGAATAGTAAAAACACTCTATATTTTAATTAAAAACAACTTTTTTCATCGTAATAATTTATATGGTTTAATTATAATTTTTAATGGTTTTAAATTATAAATATAAAATATTATTACCACTCAATATAATTTATGTCATTATCATTAATTTTACATTGAATTCATAGGTAAAAACATTTCAATCTTTGGCAATGTTTTAACATTTAAAACCCGTTTGCTTAACAACGGGATTAATTTTAAATTAATTACTGCAACTTATGTGTTTTGAATTTTGAAAAATGGATTCCATATTTAGATTCATTGGGTCCAAATAATGTTAATAGGTTACTTTTATTTTTTTTGATATTATGAATAGTAACTACGATAATTTTGTTAAAGGTAAATCGGGTAATTAAGGGTAAAAATAAGATTATAAAATTACCCTAACACTTTCAAAAATCCTATTGGATGACTAAAAGTAGACCCTTATCACCTAAGGGTCAGAATAAATTCATTTTATGGACTTTTGACCATTAAAATAATTTAATTATTATTAAAACCAAAGAAAGTGACAACATGTCACTCTCTTAAATCTTATAAGTATAATAATTTTAATTTAGTGATAAAATTCATGAAACTTCTAAAATGAATAGTATCTAGAAATCTAATACAATTATATACATCATATGAATTTATTTATAATTTTTAGTGATTAAATAATTATCATTAATTATGACACAATAGTGATGTTGAAATTATTTTATTGATTGAAATATCAAAGAAATGATTTTAAAAGTATTAAAATAAATATTATATGAACTATTTAATGTGATCCACTAATTTTATAGATAAATATGACATGTTATGAATCTATTTAATCTTGTAGTTCGAACATATCTTCTTTTTATATTTTATTTAAATTCAAATAAATGAATAGTGCCAAAATTGACACTATTATTATTTTATAAACATTACATATTATAAAATCATTTAAAAATCACAATTTTTTTTAAAAATTATAAATTAAAATTTATATGGTAGAAAATGTAATAAATTATAAAATTATTAACAATTAACAACATATAATAAATTATTTATAATGATTTAAAATTTATAATATTATTACTAGAAATAAAATTAAATAGATTATATAAGGATAAATCTTGTTGATAATGTTTAAAATAAATTCCCAACTTGTATAAATTATATTGTTTGATGATATTACAACCATATCTCATATAATATTCGGATTTGAGTCATTTTTGGAGGTTTTTAAGTGGGGTTGGAATTTATTAGAAATTAATATTTCTTATAATTCCAAAGGTGCCCCTCTCCTCCCTTATAAAAGGGCACCTCCTCCCTCTCATCCTCACACAACTTTGAGCCTTCAAGCTCGGCCAAAACCTACCAATTTATCTTCTACACTTCCCTAGAAACATCCTAAAGGTCCTGGTATTCTTCAAATACCATCTTTAGTGCCCTAAGAGGAGGTTAAGAAGAGGTGCTTCAAAGAAGAGGAAATGTCCGTTACCGATTCTTTCAACTTTATTTGTTCTTCTACATCTTCTTCTTTAGTTGTTTTGTTATGAAGTAATAAAATAAGTATCAATAATATAATTATATGTTATTATAAATATGAAACAACCCTATTTCACCTTCTATCCATCCTACGGAAAATGAAATCAGCGCGCATGCATACGTACGGAATACCGTCTCGACGCCGTGGTGTAATCTGTTTTCCACCACCTCCCTACTTGGATGGGTATAATGGTGTAAGGAATAACTATATATGATTATTTTAAATTGATATTTATTATGAAATAGTATACATACACTTCAATATAATTCCATGATCATGGGAATGATATCATCGCTCGTGCGTACGTACGGCCTACCGTCTCCACGATGTGATGCGACTCGTTCTACATGATCTTCAATGCTTAATGATTATATAAATAAATTTAATGAATAAATATGATATATATTACACTAATAACATTCCAGAAATGTGTTATCCATAACCTAAAAATAAGAATAATAATTTATTCGAAAAAACACGCATAAGAACAAAAAGATATAAACACCCGAATAACAAGTAGCAATGAAATATTACTAATAAGAAGCTCATAATATGACAATATATGATATGATAACAATGAGTACGATTCTGGAATAAGTCAATAACATTATTTAAATCATTATACAGGAGGTTTGGACACGTACAAAGCATATCAGACCTAAGGTAAGGGAAAATCTCACAATCTCATTTTTATCCGAGACTGTTTATACTTCAGAATTTACTAGGGAATATTTATCATTCACATCCATGATTCCTAAATATGGAATATTATTTCTATCCTCCTACAATTATTTAAATCCAATTTTATCCATTGGTAAGTTTTTAGTAAACGATATGGAAGGAATCTTTTGTCGTTTTTAGTATGAGGTACTTTTTGACTTTTCCGTCCAAAGTACGAGAAGAATGTGTTTCATTAACTTATACGGAATGAATGTATTTTTAGAAAATTATTTCCATGAAGATTTCTTTACAAGGTTTCAAGTGTATTTTTAATTAACTTCTTTTAGTTTAAAATTTTATGACATGTTAAGAAAGGAAAAATGTTTTTGAAGTAGAAAGGATATTTTCCTCAAGAATGGAGTTCAAGTGTTTTATCAAAATTATTTTCCATATAAGATAATATAGGATTATGTTTATATAACTAATTTTACATTAATTTTATTATGATGTAATTATTTTTATGAAGTCCTTTTATCTTATATGATTTATGATGGCATGATGTTTAAGAATCCTATTTTTATTACATGGGTTATGCTATGATATATGATTTATGATTTTGTGGCACACATAAGAATAGTATCATTATGAGATGGGTGGGACCTATATCTCCCTCCAATGAATTGGGTAATTATTTATATCTCATGAGATAGACATGTCTGGAACGGTAGGTTAATCCAGTTCAGTTAAACAGGACTCAAACGAGGAGTGAACTCGGTTCAGAAATGGACTTTGTCTGCGAAGATAGTCTTGGAAATGAGTCTTAACTAATAAGAAATGATTTTCTATGATTATATGTGTATGCCACAAAGTTTCATTTTTTAAGTTATGATTATTGGGATTACATTTCACCACTATGATTTATCCCATGTTATAATATTATGATCTCTTTTTCAAGTTAAGACATTCAAAATGTTATGTTCTTATGAATATGATATGATTGATATTTCTTTTGTTTACCCTTACTGAGCATTTGATATCAGCCTTTTGTATGTTTTCTTTTCCCTAGGTCAGGAAAAAGGGTATTAAGTAAGATATTCCAAAAGGGACTCTAGATATGATAAAATAAAATAGAGACGATGTAGATGATTTATGAACCAGTTGTTTTTGTTTCTCAGTTTCTAATGACACTATACCTATACAGTCCTTTCATGGTTTTGTTATATTTTGTAATAAGTGTGCTTCAATTTTGAAGTAATAACAATGTATGTAAAGTATGGGTCGTTATAATTTGTGATCTGGAAGAGTTCAAAGAAACCATTTTTCACTGATTTTATAGTGGAGTATGAGTATATAACAACTTTTGATACATTCGAGGAATATTTTTATATAAATTTTTTTTCCAGGAACTTGATGTGGTACCTAGAAGTAAAGAACCTATCATAGTGTATTGTGATAATAATATAGTGATGGATCTTTTAAAAAGCCAAATCTGCACCAACAAACAAAGAACATATTATGAAAGTATCAACTCATGAGGTATTTTTATTATAGGGGTGAAGTTGTACTAAGAAGAGTTACCATAGAATAAAACATGTTATACATTTTGACTAAAGACCTATCTCAGTAGAATCATGATTATCATGTGAGAACTAGCAGATTAAAGGTTATTAGCAGTTAGATCTAGTGAAATTGGGAGTCTGTTGGAGTTGGTGCACTAGAACCAATATTTTTTACTTTATGATAACCTATATTCATTGGTTTTAATATTAGTAAACTTATTATCACATCATGATTGTTGTTATTCATAACATAATATTTGATAATGTCCTAAGAGTAGTTGTTGAACTGAATTGTCATAGCAGTTCCCTACTATGATAAGAGCCTAGAAGTTCCATGGTAGTATTATTAAATATATGTTCTATATGTGGATGAAATAATTTTAGGGGAAAAATTATTTTGGTTATCAGGTGTAGAGACTCATAGCTCATTGAAACACTTTCTCATGGTGTACACCCTTGGTAATATCCAGCGTAGGATATTTTTAGAATGAGACCCGTTAGTATAAAATTCACATTTATATGTGTCGTTGGATATTTTTATCTATGAACATTTCTTTTGATAATTATAATTTAATCTGATTATTAATGAGTATTATAAGTCATGTGCTTTGATGTATTGATGAAAACCATGATGACCTATGCTCGTAGTTAGGTAGGATACAGTGGGTGATTCATGAGTAATATTTCATTAATGAATAATGTGAGAAATAATTTTTCTCTTCTTTTCTTTAACATAAGTTGATATCTCAAGCCCTTTGATGGAAATGATATAGCCTAAATAAATCCATGACCATGGTGTTCTATAGGCATGTTCATTTTCTAAAAATTCAAATAAAGAGACATCGAGCATATAGGTTGATGGCACCAACATGCAACCTGGTTGATTAGATATATAATGATAAAAGTAATATATTATATAGCAAGCATCCATATGAAGTATTATGTCATTGTGACATGAACTTATTTCTCTATGGATTTCTTGGCGTGTTTTTGGATTCTAACTTGGGACTTTATGCTACTTCCCCAAATTCCATTGAGAAAGAGGCCTAGAGGGCCACACACTAAGTGTCTCCAAAATCTCAGTTAAATAGTATATATGAGTACTTATTATTTAATAATTTTAATAAATATTATTCCCACATGTGATTTAATAATTATTCATGTTTTCTTGATCACATATATCTCATCATCAGTTACTCGAGAGAATATTATGTGTGCAGAATATTTAATAAATATTTATTTTCTATTTAGTGAATATAATATTTATTTATTTATTGGTTAATAATGTTGTGATATTTATTTATTAAATAAATAGTCGTTATTCAAGGCCTAATAAATAATGTGGAGGAATGGAAGATCGAGTTTAATGGTTCATTGAGAAATAGTATATATTGAATATCATTTGAATAGATAATATTCAATTTAAATCACAAATTTAGTGCATGTAAAGAAATAATAATAATAATATTATTATTATAGACATGGGGTTCTATAGGTATTAAAGAAATAATAAGGTTCCATTTTCAATTATTATTTTCTAACCCTAGATTTATATAAACCCAAATATTTTATTTTTTATGAGATCCAATTCATTTTGTTGTGTATAATGACATTCAGAGAGAATCCTATCAAATATCTACAGATATCCCTCTCTAAGAACTCTCTCAATAATAGAGAGTGATCCTCCTCCAACACTCCTATCAAGTTAAGATATATTGAATAGAAACATTCCTTTAAGTGGTTCTATGGGATATCAAAGGTGAATGATGCAAGTGTTAGGATCTACTAGGCTTGCACCCAAAGATTCCTATGGTGATGTTCAAAGGTTCATAAAACACATGTGGATCACAAATGGAAAGAATCTATACTTTATTCCTACAACACAATGACAGTACGACGTAGAGATATTGGTAGACCTATCAAAAAATAAATAATTTTTCATAAGGTAATTCCATAATTGCTAAAATTAATTATAAATAAAATATGACGATCCTATGCTTTGGTTCTGGAATTTATCCATTGCCTATATTCTTTGATTCAATTTCACTGATCATGAAAAAAAAGATGATTTGGTCATGCCCAATACAACACTTTAACTACACCCAAAACCCACACTCTTCACTCCCACTCTTCCACCTCAAGCTAACCCACCTTCATAATTATTCTCGAGTTCCTTTCAATGGTTGTGGGAGCTCAACTTCAAAAAGGTAAGTGTGTTGTCTCCCTATATTCTTCCTTATTTTCGTGTTTCTTTATGAAGGTAGATGAAATATATTATTTCTTTAATATATGGATTGTAAATATCACTAATTACATTAGTTAATTTATATTTTAGATGTTATATGGGTTTAAACTAAATGAAATTAAGGTATTGCTTCAGTTTTAATCACCAAAATCACCCTTATTGGCAGTGGTTAAAACCTTAATTTTCTCTAATGTTAGGTTGGTATGTTGGTTTGAGTGGAAACATATCATCACCCTATAGACCTATAGGGAACCTTATATATTTATTTCTATAGGTTAACCTCTTCAACCTCTCATTATAAATAGTTGGTTTGGTAACTAAGTGGGATAGAATAAATTAAACCAGATCAAAGTGTTTTCGACTAATAATGTTTTCCATAATTATTTTATGATAATGGTAATTTTTTTGACTAAATTGACCAGTGTTTATCATTTTTTGAATGCTATAACTATTATATAAATGCTATGAATATTTATTTTTTTTGTTCTTAGAATTCCATGGTTATTATATATGTTAAAAATCATATGTAATTTCTGTAAATGTTATACCTTAATATTTTTTCTGAATAGTTTGAGTTAATATTAAGCTTGGTAAATTCTATATTTACATAAGATAAAGAATGATAATTTAAAAAATTATATTTAATCTTTTAAAATTTATTTGCGTTTTTGTTTGATACCATATGAGCATGTTGAAGGGATACATATTGTGTATATAAACCTTGAGCAAGTACAAAATATTTATGAATAGGTGGGTTGTTTGGGATAGGCTCAAAACACCCATAATTTATATAATACATCCCGTATTCCTAAAGAGAAGATCCATAAAACCCCATCTACATATAGAAAATCCCCTTTCACTTTGATGGGATGGTTATTACACCTTGACTCAATTTTATTTGATCATGTCATATTCCAATCTTAGGATCAAAGCAATTAGGTAGGTATGGAACCTCCTTGTATTTGGAGTTATATATTAAAAACCATATTCATTAAAGATATCATTACTATACCATGTTAACTTCACTATTTATCATTTCTCTAGATTTATATCATTTCCACATACACTTGAGTTTATAACTAGTTGTAAGGTGTGGGGTGGTGATGACCTACTAAGTATGCTATGCTCACACCCTACACATGACCTAAGGGTTTTGTGTAGATCCTTTTATACATTACCATTATACAGGTAAATCATTATAGCATGATATTTACCTACAAATAGTTTTTTAGTTTGTGTGGAATATTTTAAGCCTTTTTATGGATTAACATACTAGATGAATAGGGTTGTTTGTGAAAGTCTTTTTGGGATATCTCACCTTTGGTATTTATATTTTTAGATATTTAGGGAATTATTAGATTGATGTGGGATATTGTGTCCTAGGTTTATTAGGGTGTTTTCATTTGTTTTGGTGCTCAGTGGTTATACCCCTCTTGTTCCAACATTAGGAAACTATTCTTAAATCTTTATTGAGTTAGGGGATCATTTGTATTTCTTTTTGTTGTACATGCAACAAGGATCATGCTTTTATTTTACTTTGGATAAGTAGTATGAATCATCCTAAGGAATATAATGAATAGTTTTAATTGAAATTGAAGGGTAATGGGAAATAAATCACATGTTTTACTTATTTTTATATTATTAATATTGAGATTCTACATGATTGATACCCTGTTGAAAATTATGGTTTTCGGGGAATTTAATTTTTATGTAGTTGATATGATGGTGGAACCTCTATTTCATGTTTTTTTATATCACCTTTAATGAAATGAATAACCACTTATATATGGATAAAAAATTAGCTACCCTAAATTTTTTTGGTTTGTGTGATAATTACCATAAAAATTAAAGTAAATGTGGTGATAATACCCTTATTTAAATATTAAATAAGATATATGAAATATATGAAATGTGGTTGTGATGTGCGGTTTCAGTGTTTGTAGTGGCAGTGATGAGTAGGTGTTTGTGATGTGTTTTTGTGGCATTTGAGGCATATATGGTGAGATGTTGGTCTGATACGTGGTGATTATGATGAGCAAGTGGTTATGATATCTGGTGGTGGTAATGTAGAGCTTATTGATATTGGAAAGTGGTATAGGGTAGCATTTTATTGATATTATTTTATTTATGCTATTATACTTGGGTGATTTATCTAGTGAGAATTCCTTAGTGAGGATGAGATTGGTTAGTTGACCTGTTTAGGTGTTGTTGGTTATATTGTTTTCTCATTAGAGCATTATTATGATCTCTTTTCCATGAACATGAGATAATTTTGGGTGTAATACCACGAATTATACTTGTATTCTCACATTATATATATACAATCTATTTTTCAGGATTTGAAGTGGACTTCATGGATTGTTTTGGACATTACTAGCTCAAACTTTGGAGTTGTTGTTGTGTCGATGCCTTATGGTTTTATTTTGGTCATTTATTTAGAGAATATTTATATTTTTTACATTATTCATGCATTTTGGGATGGTTTTTGGTTTCCTTATTTTATATCATGTCATTGATCTATTTTTCAGTTGATTTATCCTATCTCTCAAACCTATATCTTTGAGGGTAATGCCATCGATATGAGAGATTCTTATACCCTCAATGCTAGTCTCTAAACCGATTCCTATTAGGGGTTAGGGTTAGGGTTCATTATCACTCTTCTATCATTTTCGTCCTAGGAGGGGTAACCTTGGAGGGAGGGGTTTGTGATAGAGTGGTATCAAAGGGGGTTTGAGAGATAAGATGGATTTTAGAGTTAATAATAGCGATGATTCCATGTGTTAGTAGGAAAACAGTGATGGTTTAATTTAGTGTGTAACCTAATCTAGGGAATACTTGCTAGGATATGAGGTTTTAGGCCCCCACAATTTGATTCAAGGAATTTGATCCTACCGAACGACCAAGTGAGGTGACTTCTCTTGAAGGTTAGAGATATAGGGGAGGTACATGCACCATTATGTTTCGTGTTCTTGTCTAAATTTTGGTGGTTAAAGGAAGTTAAAATGAGTTAAATGAGTCTATAATAAAATTCCATACTAACAGTCTTATAGAATATTTATTTCCCCTTTTTAGATATGGATCCCAGATGTCATCCGTGTATGGTTTAGGCCGGTGAGGTCGAATAGGCTCACCCAGTTGACCATTAGAAGATCAAGATAACATAGGAGGATGAGGCATGGTAGAGGGATTTTCATTTCTTTTAGATATAGAGTTTGGGGAATTATGAGGGAAGAATCTCTGATATAGAGATAAATCACTAGTTGGTGGAGCTCAATATCACATTCAATTTGACATGGGCCTAGGAAGAGTAATGGGTCCTATTGGTAATTAGTCATATGTGAGTCATATCACACAAATAGTGGATGTTATACCTTGGTAACCATAAGAAGGCAAATGTTTCATGGGAATAATTTCATAGGGAGTTCCACTCAGAGTTTCTATCATGGACCATGATGGTAGTGAAGAGGTAAGAGCGTATCTCTCTTACTAGGGGATCATGTCTATGTGAGATCTTGGGATCATGTTTAATGATCTTTTTCCTTTTACTCCTAATATTTTTCACAATGAGGTGTCTTTTGAGCGGTGTTTTGAGGAGGAACTCCACCCTTCCATATAGTATGAAGTTACCCATTTTATATTGCCAACTTATTTGGATGTATAGAATAAAGTGGAGGTGATCAAGCATATGAACATGTGAGGAGGTTTATCATGAGAGGGGAACTAGTAGGTTTCCTTGAGGATCAAATTTGTTAGTAGCATGTCTTAGGTACCAGGGCCTTCAATGTTTCAACCAATGAGGAGTCTACCTTAACAAGTTCAATTTTAGCCTTCTTAGTCTAGTGGTTTCTATGATTTTCCAATGGGACTTATGCTAGTGTTATTTGTATGTGGGGGTTGTGATCATTATCAAAATTAGTGCCCAGTGGTTCTTAGGGCTCAACAAAGTGGATGTGTTTAGGTAGAACATTATATTTACCAATAATAACCAACAAGACCATTTATTCAATCCATTGATAGGTGATGGGGTAGGAAGAGGGTGACTATAGGATTCTTATCACCTTTAGGGACCCCAAATTGACTATGGTCATAGATGTGGATACTAATAATGAGGTAAAGGAGCTAAGTGTGTACATTTTATTGATGTAGTTTTGATAATAGTATAGGGTCTATAGATCATTCATGATATGATTAACCTATCATCCACCCATTTTTATACTTGTTTTATTATGTATATTCTCACTTATTTGTTTCACCTTCTCTAGTACATTCTCTGGGAATATATGTAGAGAGGATTCTTATTCCCCCGATGTTGACTATGACAGTAAGAGGCTAGACCAACTTGTTTTTTGTGTGTTGGGGGAGTATAATGATAATTGGGAAACATCAGTCATGTGAGGATATTTTCTTGGTATAGATATATCTATAAAATGGAATCTTAGGCATTAAGTGGTTGTATTCCATGTGTTATATTATCAACTTCTTCCATATGAAGGTAGTTTTCTCAAAAATGGATAGTCAATGAGTGGTTTTCATTGGTGATAAGAGTTTTCAGTAGGATAGTTGACACATGGAGTCCCTTATTTACTTAATGGATCATTTTTCTATGTAATTAATAAATGTTGGTATGGTGGAGGTTTCTAGGGTCTTCAGGAAGTTTCTATATGTTTTTCTCAAAAATATTGTAACACTACCCCCTTGACATAATATTGAGTTTATGATAGATCTACATCTGGATGCTTCTCTGATTTTGATGATACTTTGTAATATGACACCCTTTGAGTTATAGGATTTGAGGATTTAGATAGATGATTTTATGTAGAAGGGTTTTGTTTGGTCCAATGTTTCACCGTGGGGTGAATCAATGCTATTCTTCAAGAAGGTGGATGGCATTTTGAGGCTGTGTATAAACTACCAGAGGTTGAATCTGGTGATGATCAAGAATTGATACCCTCTTTCAAGGATTGATGATCTTTTAGACAAGTTGAGATGAGCTAGTTGGTTCTCTAATATTGATATATGGGTTGGGTATTAAAATTTGATTGTAAAGGATAGAAATATCCGAAAGATCGCCTTTTGATGAAAGTATAGACACTTTAAGTTTTTGGTCATGTTATTTAGTGTTAAGAACACACCAAATTTTTTCATGGGGATCATGAACTCCCTATTTCATGATTTCCTAGACTAGTTTACAATCATGTTCATTGATGTCATATTGATCTACTCGAAGTCAAAGAAGAAACATATTGATCATCTCATAGTTTTCTTGTAGGTCCTTCAAAACCACCCATTTAATGACTCTAGATTTTATATTTAACACTTTAGAATACTTACAGATTTGATCAAGAAGTTTGGGTGGAATTCCAGGTCCTATAGATACTTTAAAAATATATATTAAAAATATTAAATATAATATAACACATGCAGAAAGTTTTTAAGAAATGATGGAATATCTCATAAATAGTGTTCCAGATGGGAAATCTAATACTGCTATTAAATATAGAATATGATATTTACCATATACACATACTAATATTTGTAGACATCACGAATTTTGTTAAAAATTATTCATGGGAGTATGGTGAATAAATAAACAAATTAAATAATTATTTTTTTAATTAATTTCTGTGACCTAGTTACCTCTCTATTTAAACCCAATTATGGTCAAATACTAGGGTTAGCTGCATAACACTAGGGATACCAAGAAAGAGCATGGAGGATATTTTGGATGAATTATGATCAGATCATGGATCGAAGATTGGTACTGAGGAGTTTTTCTTCACCGATGAAATCATAGATTTCACTAATGACAATAACATAAAACCATTCTTATTCAATGATCAATCCAAAATAAAGGTAGGGAGTTTGTTTTTATGGTTTAATCCCTATATATGGATTGAGATGAACATGAATTAAATCCTTCAACATCAATTGATATATTAGCCACTATTTTTTTGTCACACATGCGATTTATCTTCGTAGATCTAGGAATTTGAGATTTATTTTTTTGTAAATTATTACTACCTTGATAATCACCCATTCTTGGATTTCATTAATGATGAAAAAATGAAAGAGATCATCAATAAAGACTTATTTTGTGTTATGTTACATTCTCCCTCCATTCTTTAGCATTCTTTATTGGTATTTTGGATAGACAATGATTTGATGATACTCGGGCAGAACAATCATTAGGTGTTCATCCTTTGGAATAATAGATCATGGTCACATGTTCGGTGTTAGGTTTTGGAGATGCAAAAAAGATGTAGAAAAAATTATAGGAATCAGATGATGGTGCGAGTAATGGTAGAACTGCGAATAATATTGAGAAAATCTCTCCAGAAGAGATATGATCAATGATTCTGAGTAGAGGGTGGATGGAATATAGCCATTGGAGAAGATGGATACCCGGTGTTGGTGAAAATTATGGTTTTACCATGACCTGAATTGTGTGGAGCTTTGGGATGGTGATATAGAGTAGTTTTGTAGTGGATAATTGATGGAATCCTACTTTCGACTAGCTGTGAAGTGTGATCAAACTAGATTATAGTTTTTTAGCTTGACTCCCGATGGCCCCAAAGGAAGTGGTGGAACGTGGGAATAAACACATGAATAATATAGAATTTATGTAAAATCAAAGACTAAATATTATGTAGTCTAGAGGATTACACATAATGTATTCCCCTATGAGTGGTGGATAGGGTTTATGTGTTAAGTTAAATATCAAACTCCGTGTGATCTACTCACATGCCATGCAACCCTTGGCCAACCAGATTGGCATGTACAAGGAGTACATGCCTAGAAGTCCACATAGAATTACATGTTGTGTGATTCAATCGAACACCATTTAACCCTTGGAGAATGAATTATCATGTATATGGAGTATATGCCTAGGGGACCATTTGACCCCACACACTGTGTGTGTCGGGGAATATTCCGGGTACTTCAGAAGGTACATGGTATTGGGAAGATAGAACATGTTGAGTGCTATCCTAAATCCTACACACCATGTGATGTGAATGACACCCCATATAATTCAGATAGTACTCAAACACATACAATTTAAATAGGCATTCCTTGATCACATGATCACATGACATAGTATATGTGCTAGACTAGATGGTATGATGAGTTCCAAACTGACCTATTCAAATCATGTACCCTTTGTGGACACATCATATATGTGGAGAAATACATGTCATGTGATACTGCGATACATAAGAAGTACCATACATAGAGACACATAATATGTACCCCTTATGGACATTCCATTTACTTATTTAAGAGAAATTTAGTGCCATTTTTCTTCTCAGTTCAGCTCTAGTGTGAGCTAGGGTTACCATTTCAGTGCGGGTACATTCCCTTGGTTCATAACTATGAGAGTATAGTGAGACATAACATCTTTATCATAGGATGTGATCCCCTCTACTGGATTAGTATTTGAAAGAGTTTAAGAATCCATATGTGTCCTGAGGTGTGATCCTATATTATTTTATTCTTCCCTCGGTGGGGTTTCAGGAATTATCATGACCAATATATAAGGGCATCGATCCCATACTTAGTGGGTTATTTCAAATATGATCAGATATACCCAGTAAGACCTGTGTGATATCACATATCTGTGTATTGATATATTCCAAGTTCCAACATGTACTTATTCATAGGAAGGTCCAACAGGCATGGCCACTTGGATGAGATCCATTAGGGTTATCAGACTCCTGGAGTGAGTTTCCCAGATAAAAATTTCCTTGAAGACTCGATCAGGATCCTGGACTTGAAGCATAGTTGTGACTTTACATTGAGACTTCATTTATACTTTGATTATATATGGATTATTATTTTCAGGTATCATATTCTTATTGAAATTACTTTGTGAGGATGATTTGACCTCTCTCTTGATGCTATATGTTTTGGATATTTCGGAGTGTCTTATTGGGTATGTTTATACTCACCACTACATTGGCTCTACCCACACTTGTCATGTCTTATATAGATGAAATGCCTTTTGTTGGAGTTATATGTGGAATAAGAGTGGGTGGATCATAGTTGTTCTAGAAATACCTCAGATGGATCTTTGAGTTTCTTTTGGGTATCTTCCCATATGTTGTTGATAGGTTGGGTTCTTTTATAGTTTTGGTGGGATTATATTTGTCCCTTTGAATTTTATATAATTATTATTATACTCTAACATGGGATAAATGTTATGCATGCATTTATAATATCAACTATTTATCTTTTCTACATTATACTAGTGTATGGAGATGTGTGAATTTTTACAGGTACTTTAGGATAAGGACTCCTATGTGTGTGATATGACTAATTAATGCTAATCGTTAGCCCTTGGACTATTGGAGGTGGGATTGGGGTGTCATTATCAGATTAATACTAGCCAAGAGTCCCCTGGTGAGTTGGTTAATGACAAAAAAATCTATATAAATTTGTCCAATTTCAATTTCAAGATGCTATAGGTGCATTTCCTTTGGCATGTGGTGTCTCCGTAGGGTGTGGAAGTGGACCCATCAATGTTTTAGGCAGTTGTTTCTTGGGAAACACCCAATAATGTAGTAGAGGTTTATAGTTTCCTAATCCTTACAGACTATTACCATAGGTTTTTTTTTCTAATTTATCACGGATTTCAACCCCATTGAAGAATCTGACCAGGAAGGACCATGCATTTATTTATACTAATCAGTGTTAGGCAACGTTCAACTACCTGAAGGGGAGATTGATCAGTTCCCTGGTGCTTTAGTTTCCAGTGTAGGTGGTGGTGTTTTAGGTGTTCTTTGATTCTTCCTATCCGATCATGGGGTTCTTCTTGATATAAAAAGGTAGTGATATCTTATGGGTCTAGGATGTTACACCCCCATGATCATAACGATAAAACCCATGTTTTGGATATAACTGTGGTTGTGTTTTCATTAAATCTATGGAAACATTACCTCATTGTATAAAGTTTATTGGTATTCAAAAATCAAAATATCTTGAGGAATATCTTTTCTCATCATGACCTAAATCTATAGTAATGAATGTGGATGGAGTTTCTCTAGGATTATGAATTTAAGATCTTTTATATCTCAGGAAAGGGGAATGTGATGGTTGATGCATTGAGAAATAAGTCCTTATGTGATATTGTTCAAGAATATGAAGATTCTTATGAGGATATTGATGTATTGGTATCCCTACACCTAGATTAAAGGGTGTTTTATGGAGGAAGTTGATGGTTCCAAGCATAGAGAAAGCATGAAGAGGTGGGTGATATATTAAAATTTCTTTTAATAACCATTTCCTAAAACTAAGAGAGAGAATCTTGCACAAAAAATTTATTAGTAATTTATTCAATATTGGAGTAAATAAATACCTATGCTTAGGAACTTTATTTATTAGTGAATGTTGATCATCCAAAAATACCCTTTTGAATTACCTTCATTTCACTGTGAGGATCCAAGGATATAATCCCTCTAGCGGTGATCCACACACACTCCTCTGATCTTCGAGAAGCACCACTCGATATCTGGGTGCTATAATAGTGAGTCCAATTTCTTATGTTTTTCATTATTGATCACTCATTATTCAGTCTTGAAGAAATATCTCTTTCACTTCTCATTCTTGATAGGGAGAGAGAAGAAGTGGTTTAGAGAGAATTCATTGTGTGTAACAATTCTCTATTATCAATTTTTGGATGATATACTCAATAGACATTGCTGTCTATTTATAGAGTTAGAATTTAATTTAAATTATTATTTAATTGCATACCAGTAATTAAATAAAATTTATTACCTTTTAATAATCCCCATGCCACATAATAATAGTTATATTATTATTATTTTTTGGTGTGTGCCAACTTGAAAAATAACAAATATTATGTAACGGTCTTATTAATTAATAATTTTCACCAGAATCAGTCTTGGTCTATTCAAACTACTATAGAATTTATTGAACAACTGAATAAATATTTTATTCATAAATAAATATTTTATTCACAATCTAATGAATAAATCTTTATTATAATATTAAATAAATAAAATAAATATTTTATTCACAATATAGTGAATAAATATTTATTTAATTTACATGATCAATATAAATTGAATTAAATTATTCCTCAGACTTGGGAATAATATTTATTCCATTAATTAAACTCAAATAAAACTTAATAAAGATAAACAGAAACACTTAGTGTATGAACCTCTAGGATTTTTTCTCATTGACATTAGATAGTCTTTCCCAAAGTCCAAGATTACTATATGGAAACGGGTCAAGGAACCCAAGATAAAGAATTTATTATCATAACATTGACAACCACATACGAATGATCACTATGTAATATAACCCCTGTATCATAATATCTCATCAAATAGGTCATCATCCATTTCACCAACCTATATTCTCGATATTTATTTCTTTGACTATCTGAAATAAACATGTCGTTACACCATGTCCATGGAATTTAATGTGATGGTTCTATTCTAATCAAAGGTCTGAGATATCAACTTCCATAAATATGTAAGGGAAAAATCATCCCTTGAATTATTCATTAATGACATATCACTCGTGACACACCCAATATATCCAACTTCTCCATAAACTGTTATCATCATGGTTTATGAAATACATCTTAGTATGTGAGTTTTAACATGCTTTAATAATATTAAAGTGTAAGGACCATCACACATGCTCGTAGATGGGAATATCTGATGACACAAAAACATGCGGAATTCTTACTAGTAGGTTTATTCTCATAATCTCCCCTCTTGTAGATTACCAAGTGTGAACTTCATGAAAAGAATCCTCATATACTTATGAGTAATCGCATCTAAAATTTAATGTACTATGTGTCCCATAATAGCATGTTATCCAACCATAGAACATTATTTAGGAATATCATCATAACACATCGAGTTTCTCATCTTATTGGGAAACTGCTATGACCTTATCAATACGACATATACTATAGCTTATTATTACATCAAAGTCATGTAGAACAAAAAAAATATGTAATAAGAAGTTTTATTAATATTCAATACATTGAATATACATGTAAAAAAGGAACAAATAGTTGGTTCTAGGACACCAACTCCAAAAATATCCCACTTGGACTAGAGCCAACTTCCAAAAATCTTTAACCCACTAGACCTCACATGATAGTCTTGTTTCTGTTGAGTCAAGGATTTAATCTAGGGGACTACCATGTTGTATTCCATGTAAATAATTCTCACTACAACTTTACCTCTCTGAGAAAAACCTCTCAAGATATGATACTTTTGAAGTATATGCTTCATCTGTTGATGTAACCTTTTATCTATTTCAAGAGACACCGCTGTAGTATTATCACAATAGAGTGTGATTGGATCTTTACTGATAGATACCACATCAATATCTTGAATGAAGTTGTGAATTCATACTACTTATTTGGCTTCCTCATAATCCACAATATACTCGAACTCTGTTATATAATCTGCAACCATAGCCTACATTGAGCACTTTCAGCTCATAAAACCTCCATTAAAACTAAATATGTATCCTATTTGTGACCTTATGTCATCTTGATCAGTTTTAAAACTGGCATATACATATCCTCTAATGACTAGTTCTTCATGTCCTCCATAAAACAAAAAACTTATACTTAGTATGACTTAGATACTTAAGGATAGTATTGACTACCATCCAATGGTGGTCACCAAGATCTGCTTGATATATTCCTTGTACACTTAATGCGTAGGCTACATCTAACCTAGCACATTACATAAAATACATGACTGACCCAATCACCAATGCATATGTAATTCTTGTCATTATCTTTTTTCCCTCATGTTTCTGAGGACATATTTTCCTGGAAATAATCCCCTCTTGTATTGTTCTATAAAAATATCTTCAGTATCTTATCAATGTATTTACTTTGACTTAAGCCAAGCAACAACTTAGATATATCATGATGGATCTTTTTCCTAAGAATATATGCTGAATCTCCCAAGTCCTTCATAGAGAAGCATTTATTCAACCAAACCTTAAATGACTGTAAGACTGATATTTTGTTTCCAATGAGTAATATGTCATCAACATATAGTATTAAGAAAATGGCTGCACTCCCACTAAACCGTTTATAGACACATGAACTGCATTCATTATTTATGAAACCAAATTCCATTATGGCCTCATCAAAATGAATTTTCCATGACTTTTATTCTTGATTTAATCCATTAATGGATCTTTGAAACTTGAATACCTTGTTGGAATCCTTTTGGATTCACAAACTCTTTGGACGATGTCATATAAACATCTTCTTGAAGTTTCCCATTAATGAATGTTGTTTTGAAATCCATTTTCCAAATCTCATAATCATAAGAATCCACAATGAAAAGTAGAATTATGATGGATTTCAACAATTCTACTGGGGAAATTTTTTCTTCTTATTCAATTCCTTGATGTGGTTTAAGCCCTTTTGCAACAAGTCATGCTTTATAGGTACCAAATTGTCCTTCCATGTCTATTTTCTTTTTAAATACACATTTTAAACCAACAAGATTTACATTTAGTGAAGGTTCTACCAAATCCAAACTTTGTTTTGATATGTGGATCCATTTTAGAATTCTTGGCTTCTTAACACTTAGCAACATCTATGTCACTTACTTATTCTTTTTAGGTTATAAGATCATTATTATCAACTAATAATGAGAAACCATCCTTAGTGACTATAAAACTATACTTTTTTGGTTCTATAACCTCTCTAGTACTCCTACATAGTAATTTTTTTCTTTGTAACAATTTATTCTTCCATAGGTCTTTTCTGAATTTGTTCCTATTCCAACTCTTGTGTATCTTGATCCTGGAACTCATGAAAGTATATCTCACTCCCACTATATCTCTTAGTGATAAGATTCTCTTCATGAAATGTGGGACATATTTCAACCACAAAATTTATGTATGAATGATTTTATATGTAACATCCCTTTGTTTATTTGGGATATTATATAAAGATACACTTTGTGACTTGGGATGAAAAATTATTACATAAAGAGGCCTTAACAAATGCTTTGAAACAATACACATGTTAGTAAGACAACACAAGTTTCTTTCTATTCCAAAATTGGTTTGGTATATAGTATGTTTCTTTAGTGGGAACTTGGTTTAGTACATATAATTATATTTTTAATGTGAATTCCCAAAAGGATAACTAGGACTCTCATGACTCATCATTGATCTCACCATGTCTAACAAGGTGTGGTTCCTCCTTTCACTTACACTATTCCACTGTGGCGTATATAGAGAAGTGAGTTGAGATAAAATCCCAAACTCTTATAAATAATCAATGAAGTATTTATTAAGATATTATCCACCACGGTCTGAGTGAAGTTTCTTAATCTTTTTACCTAGATGGTTCTCAACTTCATTCTTTTATTCCTTGAATTTGTCAAAATAATATGACTTATACCTCATTAAGTAGACATATACATATCTACTAAAATCACCAATAAAAGTTATGAAGTATGAGAAACCATCCATTTCTTCAATAGAAAGTGGTCCATACACATCTCTATAAACTAATTCAAGAAGATATTTATACCTTTCAACTTTCCCACTAAATGGGCCTTTGGTAAATTTTCATTGTAAACATGAATGACATAAACTAAGTGGTTTTAGTTAAAAAGATTCTAAATATACATCTTGATGTAATTTAGTCAATCTATTTTTATTTACATGACCTAGTCAATGATTCCAAAGTTGGGTGTAGTATGATTCATGTGAAGTAACTTCATTATTGATTTACATTATTTGGTTTATGTAATCCAACACATAAATATAATGATTTAAATGTTTCATACCATAACAAATGATATCTTTATAAAATATGTAACATTTATTTTGAAATTTGAAAATAAATATATCTGTAGAAAGTTTGGATAAAGAAATAATGTTTTTGGTAACTGAAAGAACATAATAACAAACCTTTAAAACCAAGATCATTTCGGTCGGCAATGTGAGATGGTAGTCTTCGATAGCTACAACAACAAGTTTAGCTCTGTTGGATGTTTGAAGATCTACCAATCCTTAGGAAATATGGCTATATCTAATTAGCTTCTATATTTGAATACATATGTGAGAACCACTAGCTATATCTAATACCCAATTTTTAGAAATAGATAAATTACATTGGATAATAAATGCACGTGAAGCTTCCCCTTTCTTCTTTGGATGGGTTTAGTTTTTATTCCAGTGGACCTTCTTACCACATGAAAATTTGACAACATCTTGTTCATTTTCTTTCCCCTTGATCTTCCTCTTCTTGGAAGGGTGTAAAGAAGCTTTGGGCTTAAGTCTATTCAATTTACCTTTCTATTTGTTCACTATAAGGATGAAGGGGTTTTCATGCTTTATATCATTATTCACTTACTGAAGAAGAGTAAGAAGATCTATAAGAGAATTCTCAACATTGTTCATATTAAAATTCACAACTAAGCTAGAGAAACTCTGAGAGAGTGATTCCAGTATGATATCAGTGCCCAATTCTTTGGGGAGTTTAAACCCTATAACCTTAAAAAACTCAATGTATCCAATAAGAATGAATATGTGAGCTCCAGATAGGGAACCCTCTCCATGAATTCTCTAAAATATCACCTTGTAAAACTCAAAATATTCCTGTCTATCCCTCACCTAGAAAAGACCACAGAGGTGCTCAAACATTCTATACACATCCATATTTTTATGAGACTTCAATAGATCACCATACGTCGATGAAATCATAAAACTTTTAATGTAGACCACGTCGCTTAAATTTTTTTCATAGATAAGGAACTCTTCATCACTCATCTCTTTAGCAGGAATATCAAACATTGAAGATTCTATCATGTAAGATTTCCGTTCATGTCATAGCACAACACGAAGGATTCTAAACCACTCCTAGAAGTTACTACTAGCTAGAAGGTTATCCTTATCTAATATTGATAGTAAATATAGTGTGGATGATGGAATTTTAATTTCATTCTACAATTAAAAAGAAAATATTATTAGTAATTTTATTGATCACAACAGATGTGACATATAATAAATTAAATGTTTTATTTGTTTATTTATTAAATATCCCATTATTTTTTCAAGTCTCAATAGCCCTCACCATTGAACTTAGAATGTCTTGTTTCTTTAACACTACAGTGGGAAGGATCCCCATTACTTTTCTTAATGATCCATAATTTGGACATGAAAACCACAATAAATTAATTAGGTTGGCAGTCTTGCCAATTACAGACTTGAAGCTCATTGATCTATTGAGTGGATTCCCCTATCCTGAAATCATGAATTGGATTTCCTCAACAATTTCCTCTAAATTGGTATTGAACAGACTTTGGCTGTTAACCTCAATACAATTTTAGTTAAGTCAAGCCAAAACTCTCATGAGAACTCCTTGATAAAAGTAAGTGTCCAGACTTTGGCCATATATTACACTTAGTTCTATGGTTTCAATCACCACAAAGTAATGAAAGGATTAGTCTAACTTAATATTTAATTGAGGGTTTTTAAATTTTTATGCATAAATTTTGTCTTGTTTTATCCTTTACACACCTTGTTAATATTAAGTGGATGTTACTTAATTAATTAACCATGTTGGATAAAACATTTACACATAATTCAGTTATTTAATTTATATCTTTACACATTAATTCATTTGTTTATGTGATCATATCCTTGCATCCATAAAATAAATATATGAATATACAGAAATAATTAATTAATTAAATGACCAGTTTATGAGATTTATATAATGGTTGATTTAATTAGTAGACATTAAATTAACCTTTAACCTAAGGGAAATAACTCTTATTGTAGATCTTGTCATGAGTTATATCATTCCACCTATCCACCTACGTATCACCTGGGTTGGAATAATTATGGTTCCATCTTGAACTGCCTCCATGCACCTTGGGATGATCCATTAATTACAAATATTTATTACTCATATGCAGGTGAGGGGAACCAATGGATTGGTTAAAGAGAATAACATAAATATAATTGGACACATATGTCCTACATAATAATGGAGGGATAGATAACTCATAGAACATCATTTAATTTAATATTAAATAATTGAAAACCCATGAAATAAATTAAATTAAAGCATCCAAAACATACAAAGGTCTTGGTCAAGCTTATGAACTATTATACATGCAATGAATATGCAAAATTAAATTTCTAGAACTCATTTATTTATTTGTTATTTTATTATTTAAGATAAATGCACTTGAATTAATTAATTAATTAATTAATCCCCATTAATCTTAATGATCGTCATATCTTATTTGAAGATACCCATCATTAATGGAATTTGTGGAAAATAAATGGAAAAGCCAATAATGACATATTAATTACAATAAATTAATCGAGAATTTAAAATTATTTAAAACCATTATTAAATTTTCAAACACACAACAATGTGTAAATCAATAAAATAAGGTTTTAATAATGAAATTTTAAAATTTAATGTAATTTTAATTTTTTCCATTAATGGGAGACTAAAAACCTGTACATCCAGCTACATGCCATGTACCTCGGTTGCTACATATCCATATCACATGCCTGGGGCTTCAGTGTGTTAACTCGGCCAGACTACATGGTTTGTACATGTTAGCTACACACCCTGTATCCACTTACCACATGCCAGGTTGGCCTGATCAATATGCAGTGTTCAATAAAAGCATAAAGTGTAATTAATTGCTTGATACATCTTGATACAATGAGCATGGGTATACGACATGTGCTCCAGCCGCTCTCCATGTAACCAAGTTTTACTAGCCAAATATTTGGAACTTCCTGATGGAATCTCTGGTCATTATTCATTTTTTCTTAAACATTTACAAAAATGAAACAATGAAAAAACATGATTAATTTGTAGATAACATTTTAATTCAAATCTTATTAAAGAAAAAATAACCTAAAATGAAAATATAGCCACAATTGCACAAAAATCAATAATCAAATCAATAATTATAATTTTAAATGTGACCACTCTGATACCACTTGATGGTTTTGGGCACAACGAATGTATGCAGAGGTGGGATATATAATAAAATTTCTTTTAATAACCATTGATTGAAACCAAGAGTGAGTATCTTGGATGTAAAATGTATAATTAATTTATTTAATATGTAAATTAATAAATACCTGGGCTTAGGAATTTTCTTCATTGGTAAATGTTGATTTTCTAAAAAGACGTTTATATTACCTTCATTGATCTATGAGGATATAAGGATATAATCCCTCTAATGGTGATCCACTTGTGCTCCTATGATCTATGAGAAACACCACTCGATCTACGGGTACTAGAATAATGAGTTAAATTTCTTATGTTGTTCGTTCTTGATTGATCATTATTCAGCCATGAAGAAATATCCCTTGCACTTCTCATTCTTGAATGAGAGTTTGAGGGAGGAGTCGAGGGAGAATTATTTGTGTGCAATGATTCTCTATTCTCAATTTTTGGATCCTTTACACAATAGACATAACCATCTAGTTATAGTATTAGTATTTAATTTAAAATATTATTTAATTTCATACCAACCATTAAATAACATTTATTACCTTTAATAAACCCCATTCCAAATAATAATAATAATAATAATAATAATATTATTATTATTATTTTATGGCATGTGCCAACTTGCGCAATAAAAAATATTATATAACGGTCTTGTTAATTAATATTTGTCACCAGACTCAGTCTTGTTTAGTTAAAACTCCTCTATAATTTATTAAACAATTAATTAAATATTTTATTCAAAATATATAGAATAAAAATTTATTAAAATATTCAATAAAAATTTTATTATTTTATTCACAAGTCGGTGAATAAATATTTATTTAATTTATGTGATCAATATAACATGAAAAAAATTATTCCTCAGAATTAAGAATAATATTTATTCCATTAATTAAACTCAAATAGAATTTAATCAAGATCAACAGAAATACTTAGTGTGTGACCCTATAGAATTATTTATCATTGACATTAGACGAGCTTGCCTAAATTATAAGATTCCTGTCTAGCAACGAGTTAAGGCATCCAAGAGAAGGAACTTAATGTCATAATACCGAAAATCACAGACGAATGTTCACTAGGTATAATCCCTTCATCACAATATCTCATCAAGAAAGTTTCACATCCATGTCACCAACCTATATGTTGGATATGTATTTCTTTGACCATATGAAATAAACAAATCATTACACAATGGAAATGGAATTTAATGTGATGGTTCTAATCCAATAAAAGGGATGCGATATCATCTTCCATAAATATAAAAGGTACAAATCCTTCCCTGACTTATTCATTAATGACATGTCACTCGTGATGCATCCAATGTGTAATACCCTGATATTTTATGAGAAGTATATTTTTTTATGTCTTATATTATACGCAACATCAAAGGAATCTTTCACAGCACAAAACACTAGCTTGGCTTGCTTTACACACAATCACGACCTTCCTCGATAGCGTGTGTAGTACGCAATACCGAGTTTTATTAATCAACGATATATTATTATAATATTATAAACTAGCCATTATGAATAGTATTAACTGAATTTTTAATTTTATAACATTATTATTCATCTTACATATTTTCTAGAACATGGTATGAGAACAAAATAAATTTTTTAGGTAAAATAAGTATTTTTCAAAAAATCCAATTTTGCCGCCTTTTGATGGTGCACCAACTTTAAATCTAGTTTTTGAAAAGTTTATAAGTTCAATTTGACAAAATAAAATTCTTCTTTGGAATCAAGATATAAAAATTTACTTTGGATAAATTTTTCATATTATTCTGATAACTTTCATATTTTAATGAATAGTAAAAACATGCTATATTTTAATTAAAAACAACTTTTTTCATCGTAATAATTTATATGGTTTAATTATAATATTGAATGGTTTTAAAGTATAAATATAATATATTTTTACCATTAAATATAATGTATGTCATTAGCATTAATTTTACATTGAATTCATAGATAAAAACATTTCAATCTTTGGCAATGTTTTAACTTTTAAAACCTGTTTGCTTAACAACAGGATTAATTTTAAATTAATTACTGCAACTTCTATGTTTTGAATTTTGAAAAATGGATTCCATATTTAGATTAAGTGGGTCCAAATTATGTTAATAGGTTATTTTTATTTTTTTGATATTATGAATAGTCACTATGATAATTTTTATTTACTGCAGTTAAAGGTAAATCGGGTAATTAGGGGTAAAAATAATATTATAAAATTATCCTAACACTTGAAAAAATCCTATTGGATGACTAAAAGTAGACCGTTATCACATAAGGGTCGGAATAAATTCATTTTATGGACTTTTGACCATTAAAATAATTTAATTATTATTAAAACCAAAGAAAGTGTCAACATGTCACTCTCTTAAATCTTATAAGTATAATAATTTTAATTTAGTGATTAACTTCATGAAACTTCGAACATGAATAGTATCCAGAAAGATAATACAATTATCTACATCATATGAATTTATTTATAATTTTTAGGGATTAATTAATTATCATTAATTATGACACAATAGTGATGTTGAAATTATTTTAATGATTGAAATATCAAATAAATGATTTTAAGAGTATTAAAATAAATATTATATGAACTATTTAATGTTATCCACTAATTTAATAGATAAATATTACATGTTATGAATCTATTAAATCTTTTAGTGTGAAAATATCTTCTGATTATATTTTATTTAAATTCAAATAAATGAACAGTGTCAAAATTGACACTATTGTTATTCTATAAACATTACATATTATAAAATCGTTTAAAAATCACAAAAATATTTAAAAATTATAAATTAAAATTTATATGGTCTAAAATATAATAACTTATACAATTATGGACAATTCACAACATATAAGTAATTATTTATAATGATTTAAAATTTATAATATTATTACCATAAATAAAATTAAATAGATTATATAAGGATAAATCATGTTGATAATGTTTAAAATAAATTCCAAACTTGTCTAAATTTTATTGTTTGATGATATTAAAACCCAATCTCATCTAAGATTCGTATTTGAGTCATTTTTGGAGGTTTTTATGTGGGTTTGGAATTTATTATAAATTAATATTTCTTATAATTCCAAATGTGCCCCTCTCCTCCCTTATAAAAGGGAACCTCCTCCCTCTCTTCCTCACACCACATTGAGCCTTCAATCTCGGAGAAACCCTACCAATTTATCTTCTCCATTTCCCTATAAACATTCTATATGTCCTGGTATTCTTCAAAGACCATATTTAGTGCCCTAAGAGGAGGTTAAGAAGAGGCACTTCAAAGAAGAGGTAATGTCTGTTACTGATTCTTTCAACTTTATTTATTCTTCTAATTATTCTTCTTTAGTTGTTTAATTATGAAGTAATAACATCAGTATCAATCATATACTGATATGTTATTAAAAATATGAAACAACCCTATTTCACCTTCTATCCATCCTACGGAAAATGAAATCACCACGCGTGCGTATGTACGGAATACCTTCTCCACGCCGTGGTGTAATCTATTTTCCACCACCACCCAACTTGGATGGGTATAATAGTGTATGGAATAACTATATATGATTATTTTAAATTGATATTGATTCTGAAATAGTATACATACACTTCAATACAATTCCACGATCATGGGAACGATATTATCGCTCGTGCGTACGTACGGCCTACCGTCTCCACGATGTGATGTGACTCGTTATACATGATCTTCAATGCTTAATGATTATATAAATTAATTGAATGAATAAATATGATATATATTACACTATTACCATTCTGGAAATTAGGTATCCATAACCTAAAAATAAGAATAAGAATTTATTCGACAAAACACACATAAGAACAAAAAGTAATAAACATCTGAATAACAAGTAGCAATGAAATATTACTAATAAGAAGCTAAGAATATGACCATATATAATATCATAACAATGAGTACGATTCTAGAATAAGTAAATAACATTATTTAAATCATTATACAGGAGGTTCAGACACATACAAAGCATATCAGACCTAAGGTAAGGGAAAATATCGCAATCTCATTTTTATCCGAGATTGTTTATACATCAGAATTTACTGGGGAATATTTATCATCCACATCCATGTTTCCTCAATATGTAATATTATTTGTATCCTCCTACAATTTTTTACAACCAATTTTACCCATTGGTAAGTTTTTAGTAAAATATATGAAAGGAATCTATTGTCATTTTTAGTATGAGGTACTTTTTTACTTTTCCGGCCAAAGTACGAGAAGAATGTCTTTATTTAACTTATACAGCTTGAATGAATTTTTAGAACATTATTTCCATGAAGATTTCTTTACAAGATTTCGAGCTTATTTTTAATTAACTTCTTTTAGTTTAAAATTTTATGAAATGTTAAGAAAGGAAAAATGTTTTTGAAGTAGAAAGGATATTTTCCTCAAGAATGGAGTTCAAGTGTTTTATCAAAATTATTTTTCATCTAAGATAATATAGGGTACTATTTATATACCTATTTTTACATTGATTTTATTATGATGGAATTATTTTTATGAATTCCTTTTATCTTATATGATTTATTATGACATGATGTTTAAGAATCCCATTTTTATTACATGGGTTATGCTATGATATATGATTTATGATTTTGTGGCCAACATAAGAATAGTATCATTATGAGATGGGTGAGACCCATTTCTCCCTCCAATTCATTGGGTAATGATTTATATCTCACGAGATAGACATGGTTAGAACGACAGGTTAATTCAGTTTAGTGAAACCGGACTAAAATGAGGAGTGAACTCGGTTCAGAAATGGACTTTGTCCGCTAAGATAGTCTTGGCAATGAGTCTTGACTTCTAAGAAATGATTCTCTATGATTATGTGTGTATGACACAATGTTTCATGTTTTAATTTATGATTATTCGAATTACATTTCACCACTATGATTTATCCCATGTTATAATATTATGATCTCTTTTGCAGGTTAAGATATTCAAAATGTTATGTTCTTATGAATATGATATGATTGATATTTCTTTTGTTTATCCTTACTGAGAATTTGAGCTCACCCTTTTGTATGTTTTGTTTTCCCCAGGACAGGAAGAATGGTATTAAGTAATATATGCCAAAAGGGACTCTAGATATGATAAAATAAAAGGGAGATGATGTAGATGATTTATGAACCAGTTGATTATGTTTCCCAGTTTCTAAAGACACTACACATATACTGTCCTTTCATGGTTTTGTTATATGTTGTAATAAGTTTGCATCAATTTAGAAGTAATAACAATGTATGTAAAGTATGGGTCGTTATAGTTGGTATCAGAGGAAAGGTATAGTCAACCTTTGGAAATTAGGATGTGAAAGCCTTAGTAAGAACCCTAAGGATTTGTCCAAGCCGAGGACAAAATCTTAGTGTTTTAGAAATGGACATGAATAACCTATGATAAGACCTAAATCATGAAATTTTATTCTGGATTATATGCTTTTACTATTATGATTAGTGTTTCTCAAACTATGCTTATTGGTTTTAGTCAATGGCTGGAACCCGAAGGAACCGGGTTAATTGTGAATGCGACGGGAAATGCAATGATTGTCCCCCTGAGCAACCAGACGTTATGGGAGCTAGAATAAAAAATCTTGTAGCCATGCTCAGATAACTTTCTCAAGCTATGAATCATGCAGGACTTCCAAACGAGCAAAGGAAGGAGCAGCATTCTGTTGAATCCTTCATGAGGCAGTGTCCACCCTCATTCAGTGGGTCTACTGATCCATTAGTTGCTGAACAATGGATCACTACTACTGAAAAGATATTTTCAGTTCTTCAATGTTCTGAACATGATAAATTCATCTTAGCAGTTTATCGTTTTGAAGGTGAAGCTGATCAATGGTGGAATCTTATCAAGAATACGATGCCAAGAGATGAAATTGAGTGCATGGAATGGGACGAGTTCAAGAACTTATTTTTCAATTAGTACTTCCCTCGTATTCTTCGAACAAAGATGGAGTAGTTTCTTGAACTAAAGAAAAAGAATGATGAATCTGTTGGTACCTATGAAGAAAATTTTACAAGACTTGCAAGGTATGCTTCTAGTATTAGTATCCAAACTGAGAGTAAGATCGATCGATTATTTAGTGGCTTAAAACCAAGTCTTATAAGGGAATTAACCATAAGGTACTTCAATAGCTACGAGGAAATCGTTCGATGTGCTCTTAAGGTTGAGATGGAGATTGGAGTAACCCATCAGTCATACGCATTTGATAAGAATAGGAAAATGGAATTCAAAGGAAAATCTAAAGAGCACACTGAAAAGAAGATGAGTATTCCCTTATGCTCAAAGTGTGGAAAGAAACATGGAGGGAGTTGTCTTAAAGGGACAAGTAAATTTTTCAAATGTGAAAAGGAAGGTCATCGGGCATTTGAATGCCGCAATGATGGGAAGAAGATGTCTAGTGATGCGAACAAAGAAAAGGATACACAGAGTGCACCTCCTACACTTCAATGTTACAAGTGCAAGGAAATGGGGAATTATGTTAATCAATGCCCTAATCGAAGGGTTTTTGATGATGATCAATGTCAACAAACTCTTAAGGCTAAAGAAAAAGCAAAGTCACATGCAATTTCTATCAGCGATGTGAGGTACGATAACGAAGTGGTGAAAGATACACTTACTATCCACTCTAAAGTAGCAAATTTTTTATTTGATTCTGGATCCACCCAATCTTTTATTTATGAAGAATTTTCTAAGGGTATCTCCGTATTACCTCAACAATTAGATGTTGAGTTAGCTGTGACAACCCCAAATGGCACAACAGTCGCATCAAAAGTTTGCAATTATTCTCCGATTGAATTTTATGGGAAAGTGATTCCTGCAAATCTTGTGATCCTTATTATAGTGGAATTTGATGTGATTATTGGTATGGATTGGCTTTCTTTATATGATGCTCATATCAATTGCCAAATAAGGGAAGTCACATTTCATATTCCAGATCAATCTATGATCGTCTATCGATGCAAGGATGAACATAACCTTCCAGTTGAAATTTCTTCCATATTATGGGTCTTGATTCCACTAAATGAAGGTTATTTATCTCAAATGGTTGGAGAGAAACTCATGATTAAGAATACACCCATTTTACGGGAGTTTCATGATGTCTTTCCGGAGTAATTTCTAGGTCTTCCACCAAATCGTGAAGTTGAGTTTTCAGTAGAACTCGTACCAGGTGCTTTGCCTATTTCAAAGACACCTTATAGAATGGCCCCAACTGAGTTGCAGGAATGGAAGAAGCACATCCAAGATAATCTTGTTAAGGGATTCATACGCCCTAGTGCATCACCTTGGGGAGCACCTGTTCTGTTTGTTAAGAAGAAATATGTATCAATGAGACTCTGCATTGATTATCAAGAACTTAACAAGATCAAGATCAAGAAAAAATATCCTCTCGCGTGCATTGATGACTTATTTGACCAACTACGTGGAGCTCAATACTTTTCCAAGATTGATCTTCATTCAGGGTATCATCAATTAAGGGTCAAAAGGGAGGATATACCAAAGATGACTTTCCATACAAGGTATGAACACTATTAATTTATAGTGATGCCATTTGGTCTTACTAATGCCCCTGCTATCTTCATGGATCTGATGAATAGAGTCTTTAGAGACTATCTTGATCAGTTTGTGGTAGTCTTTATAGAAGATATTCTTGTCTATTCAAATAGCATGAAAGAACATGAAGATCACTTGAGAATTATATTGAAGACCCTGAGAAAGGAGAAGATTTATGCCAAATTTACCGAGTGTGAATTTTGGCTTAAAATAGTTTCATTTTTGGGTCACATAATCTCAAAAGAGGGGATATATGTGAATCCATCAAAGACAGAGGTTATCGAAAGATGGTCAAGACTAAACATAGTAACTGAGATCCGAAGTTTTCTTGGTTTGGCTGGATATTATCGACGTTTTGTGAAAGATTTTTCACAATTATCTAATCCACTCACCAGGTTGACTCGAAAAGGAGTTAGGTTTGTTTGGACAGAGGAGTGTGAAGAGAATTTCAAGGAGTTAAAAAGAAGGTTATTCAGTGCACCTGTGCTCACACTGCCTTCTAGTGGAGAAAGGTTTGTGTTTTACAGTGATGCATCCATGAAGGGACTGGGGTGTTTTCTCATGAAAAATGATATGGTGATAGCTTATGCCTCACGACAGTTGAAAATCCATGAGAAAAATTACCCAACTCATGATTTGGAGTTAGCTACATTAATCTTTGCATTAAAGATTTGGAGGCATTATCTTTATGGAGAAAGGTGTGATATTTATACAGAAAAGGAGTTGAATATGTGCCAAAGAAGATGGTTGGAGCTGATTAAGGATTACGACTGCTCAATTCATTACCACCCTGGGAAAGCAAACAAGTTGGCAGATGCATTAAGTCAACAAGACCATGCTAGCCCATGATGAGGATCACAAAAGATCAAATATTTGTGGATTTACAAAGGATTGATCTTGGAATTATAATGTAAGGGGAAAAATTGTATCTTTCTCAAATGAATGGTCAACCATCTATACATGTGAAGATTAAATAGGCACAGAAAGAAGATGTAGAGTTACAAAATAATGTGAGAAATGTTCCTAAATTCAACCTTGATTTTGATGGGATAATAAGGTTCCAGAATCGGGTTTGTGTTCCTCCCATCCCAGAACTAAAGAAGGAGCTTCTGGATGAGGCTCATAGTTCTTCATTATCTTTTCATCCGGGAAGCACGAAGATTTATAGGGACCTGAAAGAGTACTTTTGGTGGGATGGCATGAAAAGAGATGTTGCTGAATATGTCTCTCGATGCTTGGTTTTTCAGTAAGTTAAAGCTGACTGAAAGAAGTCTAAAGGGATTTTACAACCATTACCCGTACCAGAATGGAAGTGAGAAAACGTCACTATGGACTTTGTCACCGGACTTCCTAAAACATCCAAAGGCAATAATGCTATCTGGGACATAGTTGATTATCTTACGAATTCGGCACACTTCATTGCTATTAGAGAAGATTTCTCTCTGGATCAACTTGCCAGGATATATGTAAAGAAAGTGGTAAGTTTTAATGGAGTACCACTTTCCATTATATCTGATTGGGATCTGAGGTTTACCTCAAAGTTCTGGGGAAGTCTTCAGCATACTTTAGATACAGAGTTGAGTTTCACCACTTCTTATCATCCTCAGACAGACGGTCATTCTGAGAGGACAATTGAAACTCTAGAAGATATGTTAAGAGCTTTCTCTATGGATTTCAAAGGTGGTTGGGATCAACACCTACCTTTGGTGGAGTTTTCTTATAATAATAGCTTTCACTCCAGTATTCAGATGGCTCCTTATGAAGCTCTCTATGGAAAGAAATGCAGGACTCCAACTTGCTGGGATGAAGTTGGGGAAAGAAAGCTATTAGGACCTAATCTTGTTGATGAGATGGAACAAAAGGCCCGATCTATTCAACAACACATAAAATAAGATCAGAGTCGACAAAAAATTTATGCCGATAACCGAATAAAAGGCATAGAGTTTCAAGTGGGTGATAAAGTGTTCTTACGAATATCTACTTGGAAGAGAGTAATGAGACTTGGAAAGAAGGGAAAGATGAGCCCTAGGTATATCGGTCCTTTCGAAATACTGGATCGTGTTGGGAAGGTTTCTTACCGATTGGAACTTCCACCGAATCTCTCTCAAGTTCACGATGTGTTCCATGTATCTTTCCTGTGATAGTACATTCCCGATCCTTCACATGTACTAAGCTCAGAAGTTGTACCTCTAGAGCAAGATCTTTCTTATGAAGAACAGCCAATAGAGATTCTAGATCGTAGCGAAAAAGTTCTACGAAACAAGACCACTCGTGTCACGAACCGTCCTCGGGGCCCGTGCCGTGACTACCCCAAGCCCGCCTTCCATAGGCCAGGGGCTGGCGACTAGCACCAAGGCGTAAATCCCGATAAACAAGGAAGGCATTGCCTTTGTAAAGTAAACAACCACCACAGAGTAAGCAAGCGTAAAGAGTAAACACTAAGTAAAAACTGTAACAAGCTGTGCCGAAAGTAAAGGGGCCGGAAATACAAGCCCAACTGTAAAGTACAACTGAAAGTGGAAAACAACAACTGAAAAGAAAAGCCGCAGCATCGAGCCGTCCTCTGGAAGTCCCACCTGAAGAGTGAGCACAGATAGCCTCCATAGCTCCTCGGTCCAGCCGTCTGCTCTGAATACGTCCTGCCCAGTGGTCCACCTCCAGGTACAGTCCTACTCCGAAAGCCTCCACCACGATCAGCGTTGTCCGTCGTCTGCAACCAACACAACGAAGTGCGGGAAAATCCTGTGCAGGGTTGAGTATAAGCTACTCAGTAGGGACCCCGAGACCCCCGAAGGTCTCCCGAAATCCACAAAGGATAAACCACAAAGGAAAGATGCAATCACGAAGTAACAACCGACACTGCTTAGGTATATGCCCATACATATACCTAAGTCATCAATTCCCGTTCGGCTCCAACATCCGAGCCCATGCACAACCCAGTCCACATAGGAAAGCAAAATGTATACCCACACAGGATAGCACAATGCAATCCACGAAGGAGAGCAAAAGTAATCCACATAGGATAGCTCAACACAATCCACAAAGGAGAGTAAACAGTAAATCCACACAGGATAGTTCAACACAATCCACAAAGGAGACTACACAGTAAATCCACACAGGATAGTTCAACACAATCCACAAAGGAGAGTAACACAAGATTCGGCTCACACAGGTATACTTCATCGAAAAGGTGAAAGAGATGATCAGGTCTAGATACTGAATCTTCTAAGCTGGGACCCACTAAGGATACAAGACCAGCTGTCTTCATTTATTCATCTATGCTGGGACCCACATAGGATACAATACCAGCACTGAATCATCTAAGTTGGGACCCACATAGGATACAAGACCAGCACGGCTGGGACCCACATAGGATACAAGACCAGCACTCTTCATTGATTCATCTATGCTGGGACCCACATAGGATACAAGACCAGCACTGAATCATCTAAGCTGGGACCCACATAGGATACAAGACCATCACAGTTTGGACCCACATAGGATACAAGACCAGCACAAAATCATATAAGCTGGGACCCACATAGGATACAAGACCAGCACAGCTGGGACCCACATAGGATACAAGACCAGCACTCTTCATCGTCGCAGTCCACCGAGGATCTCTGCACAGTCGTCATCGTCAAAGTCGCAGCCAGCACTAGGGTTCCCGCACACAGCAAGCTCGTTCGGGAGGGTCCGCTCCACGAGCCGAGAGGCTGATACATCAACTAAAACAAGGTCCAGAGTTGATGTATCCAAAAGTTCCGTATCGTCAACAGGAACTCAACGTCGCAGACGGCGCGTCAATCGGACGCCCGGTCTGAGAGTTATTGGCTTTTTCGTCCGAGGGGCCCGGTTGGTTTTTAAGGAAAAACCAACCCGACCATACTCCACCTACGTCCAAACCTCGGGCGGAGTATGCCCAAAGATCCTTCTCACTTAGAGGAACTCAAAGAAGTCGACGACACGTCAATCAGATCTCTGAAGCTCAAGATATGAGCGTTTCCGCTCCGAGGGCCCGGTTGGTTTTGTGTACGAACCAACCCGGCCGAACCCAAAGTATTTAAAAACCTTGAGTGCGATATACCGAAACGACCGTCTCGATCCAAGGATCGCGTTTCCGCAGACAGTGCATCAATCGGAGGTACGTAGCTCATGTTACGGGCAAAAGACCAAAAAGGTCCGGAAACGGGGGGTCTGGGCCCGGGCCGACCCGGCCCAACCCCCCCGGGGTCGGCCGAACCGGGTCGACCCGACCCGGATGGACTCAGTCCGGCCCGGACAGGGCGCGGCCCGGCCCGGCTCAGCTCGGCCGAGCGGCAGAGCAACGCGGGGGGCACGCTGCCCCCGCGTGACAACACCGCGGCCCCCGCGGGGGGCCGCCCTGGTCAACGGGCGCGGTGAAGCTGCGTCCTATGTACGCCGGACCCGCGCGGCTGCGGGTCCGCTGGCGCCGCCGCGCCGGCGGCCCGCACCGCCGATGGATTCTGCGGGCCCCCGGAGTTGCTCCGGTGGTCCGATTTCTTTCCCGTCTGCGCCGAAGCTCCTTCCTGGTCCCATTTTTCACTGCAGAAACATCAAATCGCATCTGCGGCACGTTCCATCGTCACCTGCCAAATCCGCACATCAACGAAGAACTGCGGAGGTTTGTCGGGCCGTGTTTGTTTGGCCCGCACCCTCTGCGTTAGATGATAACAGTCGAGAGGAATATTCAAAACATAGAAAACATATCCAAAACAATTTTAATAAATTAAAATTGTTCTTACGAAACCGGGTTCTTTGTTTGAACGGAAACAGCCACGGAGTAAAAACATTGCCAATAAAACCCCTACCTCTTCAAGTCGTCGCACACACGTTCTTCGCGGAATTGACCATCGCGGAACAAGAGGAGCGTCGCGTCGCGGAAGGGCGTCGCGTCGTCGCGGAAGGGCGTCGCGTCGATGATCTCAGAGGATCAAGAAACAATAGATTTAATTAATAATAATTAAATCTGTGATGTTGTTATAACCCACAAGGAGATTTAAAAGAAGTGCAACCCCCAACCTTGTCATTGTCGATCGAAGGTTGTCGCGGGGTTGGATTGTCGCGGAAGAAGAACCGTCGGTGTCGTGGTACTTGGCGTTGCGTCGTCGATCTCCGAGGGCTCGGCGTTCTTCATCGCCCTTCATCTAAGGCCGTCATTCTTCGCGTTCTTCGCGTTCTTTGCGAAGAAGGATGAAGAACTTGAGGTTTGTCAAATCCTCTCAACGAACAGCACTTAAGGAGAAAAAACGTTGGTCTTATTTTATTAACATGCCAACAAATAAAAAAGAGATAAGTAACGACCCATTAATTCATAGAATTAATTCAATGAATAAAACCGCCCAATTAAATGGTGCGTTAAGAATTTAAGAAAACGCTTCAGTTGACTTTCATAAAAACGGGTTTTCGCGGGTGCGTTACTTAGGGGAAAAGAAACAGTGGGGATCGTGCGGGCCCCACCTCACAAATATCCTACCAAGAGGGTGGGATATTTTTGGATAGCACCCTATCTACATCAACTCATCTTAAACAGCTTGAAGTGGTCTTTAAGCGGCTTTAAGTGAAATAAAAATAAAATTGTCGCACAACTTTATTTTATTTCTTAACTTAAAACCAAAAAATTAAAAACCACAACCGAGCAAACGCAACTCTGGAAGAGGCGTTTCTAAGCAAATACCGGCGCTGCGATTCCATCGGTGCCCTCAGAATTTGATTTCGAGCACCGGTTCAAAAGTTAGAAAAACCGGCTTGTTCGTTCACTGAACGTACCCGAGCCAAACTTCAGAAAATGATTCTGGGCACACCGGGCCTCAGAATCAGGTGCCGTCAGAAGCTGCGTTCTTGTAAAATTCCAAAGAAAATTAAGAAAAAAATTTCCTTGAAATTTACGGGTCTTTACATTACTCCCACCACAGGGATTTACGTCCCTGTAAAGCTTCACTACAAACTTAGGGATACAAAGGCGGTACTGAGCACGCATCTGAACCTCCCGCTCCCAAGTGCTCTCCTGGAGGTTCCCGAGCTGCCATCTGAAGCGCACTAGAGGAATCGATCATCCAAATAGGACCCGCTCCTATCGATCCTCGATCTCCACTGGGACCTCCGCAAAAGTCGCCCCATCATCAAAGACCAACTCTCCATGGTCAAAGATTTGCGTCAGGTCGTGCACGTATCTCTTCTACTGAGATACGTGGAAGACGTCGTGCACCCGGCGCAAATGTGGTGGTAGAGCCAGGCGATAAGCTACCTTTCCAATCCTGCTGAGGACCTGGAAGGGTCCGATGAAGCGTGGAGACAACTCGCCGCTTCGGCCAAACCTCCGTAATCCACGTCGAGGTGAGACCCACATGAAGACGTGGTCGCCATCCTCGAACTCAAGTGGCCTCCGCCTCCTGTCAGCCTAGGACTTCTGTCGGCTCTGAGATATACTCATCCGCTCCTGGATGACCTGGACCATCTCCGATCCCACAAGAACTGCTAAGATTTCTTCTTTGCTGATAAGAGAAATCTGGTCTCATCCCCTGGATGAACCACTTCCTTTGCCTAATACAGTCAATCCCGACATGGATGTTACTAATCCATACCAAAGATGACGTCGTAAGGAATCGACACTACTACCAAGAGATCCAACCGTTACTCTCACCTCCAAGGGTTGAGTCACACTGTCGGCATCAGTGTGTGGTAACTGGGTCTCCTCCAGTAGATGTCTCACAAGTGAGGGTCAAGTCAACAGTCTAACTGGAACCTCTTAGTAACAACACAAAAGAGGACAGGAATGAAAACATCACAAAGGTAAGCGTCTTTTAATATTGAATCTCATAATACAAAGACACTACACAACAACAACAAGGAACTAGAAGTACAAAGGACGTATCCACTAGTTCCGCTCCTGTCCATCTGCTCCCAGAGCTCTATGATCGAAGGCCTCAGCTGCCTGAAGCTGAGCTCTCGCATATCCACCACCTCACTGAGGTCGGGGTGGACCTCCTGGTGGTTGTGGTGGCAACACCTTGAAGTGTCGCCCACCATCTACTACTCGGCCAGCTCCTCTGCCTCGTCTGCCTGCACCCTGTGGACCACCGTGGCCAAACCTCTATCTGGGAGGTCCCTCTACCACCTGATTCTCATCTATAATACGAGTCGGGAAGTCTTGAGCCATGTGACCCTGCCCACTGCATGCATAGAAATGCTTGCCCCTCGTGTAGCTGGCTCTCCTTCGGGTGCCCCGCACAACTGAATCTTCATCCTGAGACTGCCCATCTGATGGTCTGGCCTGTTTGGACCTCTGCGTCACCTGTCGACTGGCAGATGCAGAAGACCCTGCTACGGGCCGTCCTGCGGAGGGTCCTGCCCCTGGTGCCTGCTCGGCGAGGAAACTCTCTACTAAAAGGGCTCTCCCCAACACCTCTGCCTGCGTCAGAATGTTGAGGGAGATCATCGAATCCCCGATCTCGTGCCTTAGTCCCTGCTCGAAGGTCCGGGCCCGGAAGAACGGGTACCGTACCATATCGGTAAAGTAGCGCGAGAGATCAGTAAATCTCGCCGAGTACTGGGCCACTGTCATGCTGCCCTGCCGTAGCTGTAGCAGCTCTTGGATGCGCACCGCACGGTGGGTGGCTGGGACGAACTCAGAGCGGAAGATGCTCTCAAAGTCCTTCCAGAGGAGAGATGTCTCTTCGTGCACCTGGAGCATCAAGCTCCACCATCTGCCTACTACCGCGTGTAGGAGGCTCGCTGTGAGGATCACCATGATGCCTGCTGGTGTCCTCACTAATCTGAAAACCCGTACAACTGCCTCCATCCAGTCCTTGGAGGCCTGAGGGTTCGTCTCCCCACGGAACCTGGGCGGTCGCTGGTGCTGTAACTCATGCAGTGCACTAAGGCGACGTGCATCGTCAGCGGCTGGGGCTGGTAGCATCGGTGGCTCGGCGTGTAAAGGTACCGCTGGTGCCTCTGCTGACAAGGATCCATGCACCGAGGCCTCGTCCCTCGGTGGGCTGTCATCACGCTCCACTCTCGGAACCCTAGCTGGCTGCCGTCGTGGGGCCATCCTGAAAAGAAACAGGTGCACCACGGTCAGAACTGTATACCTGGTGAGCTGACACAAGTAATCACAAATAAAACTTGAACACACATGCAATAAATGTTTTCATGCATTAAGTCGGAAATCAGAAGTCAGGGTCCTGGTGTATGGATACGTCGGCCGCCGCACCAACACTGGACTCCCTGGACTGATAACCACACCCAATACGCTGAACACTATTGCTTCACATAGAAGAAAGATTAGAGTCTGTGGTAGAACCGAACTCCTCTGATACCAATTTGTCACGACCCGTCCTTGGGGCCCGTGCCGTGACTACCCCAAGCCCGCCTTCCATAGGCCAGGGGTTGGCGACTAGCACCAAGGCGTAAATCCCGATAAATAGGGAAGGCATTGCCTTTGTAAATTAAACAACCACCACGGAGTAAGCAAGTGGAAAGAGTAAACACTAAGTAAAAACTGTAACAAGCTGTGCCGAAAGTAAAGGGGCTGGAAATACAAGCCTAACTGTAAAGTACAACTGAAAGTGGAAAACAGGAACTGAAAAGAAAAGCCGTTTCGTCGAGCCGTCCTCTGGAAGTCCCAATTGAAGGGTGAGGACAGATAGCCTCCATAGCTCCTCGGTCCAGCCGTCCGCTCTGAATACGTCCCGCCCAGTGGTCCACCTCCAGGTACCGTCCTGCTCCGCAATCCTCCACCACGATCAGCGCTATCTGTCGTCTGCAACCAACACAACGAAGTGCGGGCAAATCCCGTGCAGGGGTGAGTATAAGCTACTCAGTAGGGACCCTGAGACCCCTGAAGGTCTCCCGAAATCCACAAAGGATAAACCAAAAAGGAAAGATGCAATCACAAAGTAACAACCGACACTGCTTAGGTATATGCCCATACATATAACTAAGTCATCAATTCCTGTTCGGCTCCAACATCCGAGCCCAAGCACAACCCAGTCCACACAGGAAAGAAAAATGTATACCCACACAGGATAGCACAACGCAATCCACGAAGGAGAGCAAAAGTAATCCACATAGGATAGCTCAACACAATCCACAAAGGAGAGTAAACAGTAAATCCACACAGGATAGTTCAACACAATCCACAAAGGAGAGTAAACAGTAAATCCACACAGGATAGTTCAACACAATCCACAAAGGAGAGTAACACAAGATTCAGCTCACACAGGTATACTTCATCGAAAAGGTGAAAGGGATGATCAGATATAGATACTGAATCATCTAAGCTGGGACTCACTGAGGATACAAGGCCAGCTGTCTTTATTGATTCATCTATGCTGGGACCCACATAGGATACAAGACCAGCACTGAATCATCTAAGCTGGGACCCACATAGGATACAAGACCAGCACGGCTGGGACCCACATAAGATACAAGACCAACACTCTTCATTGATTCATCTATGCTGGGAACCACATAGGATACAAGACCAGCACTGAATCATCTAAGCTGGGACCCACATAGGATACAAGACCAGCACAGCTGGGACCCACATAGGATACAAGACCAACACTCTGCATTGATTCATCTATGCTGGGACCCACATAGGATACAAGACCAGCACAGAATCATCTAAGCTGGGACCCACATAGGATACAAGACCAGCACAGCTGGGACCCACATAGGATACAAGACCAGCACTCTTCATCGTCGCAGTCCACCGAGGATCTCTGCACAGTCGTCGTCGTCGAAGTCACAGCCAGTACTAGGGTTTCCGCACACAGCAAGCTCGTTCGGGAGGGCCCGCTCCACGAGCCGAGAGGCTGATACATCAACTGAAACAAGGTCCAGAGTTGATGTATCCAAAAGTTCCGTATCGTCAACAGGAACTCAACGTCGCAGACGGTGCGTCAATCGGACGCCCGGTCTGAGAGTTATTGGCTTTTTCGTTCCAGGGGCCCGGTTGGTTTTCAAGGAAAAACCAACCCTACCGTACTCCACCTGCGTCCAAACCTCGATCGGAGTATGCTCAAAGATCCGTCTCACTTAGAGGAACTCAACGAAGCCGACGACACGTCAATCGGACGTTCAAAGCTCAAGATATGAGCGTTTCCGCTCCGAGGGCCTGGTTGGTTTCGTGTATGAACCAACCCGGCCGAACCCAAAGTATTCCGAAACCTTGAGTGTGATATACCGAAACGACCGTCTTGATCCAAGGATCGCGTTTCCACATACGGCGCGTCAATCGGAGGCCCATAGCTCATGTTACGGGCAAAACACCGAAAACATCCGGAAATGGGGGGTCTGGGCCCGGGCCGACCCGGCCCAACCCCCCCGGGGTCGGCCCTAACCGGGTCGACCTGACCTGGCGGGACCCAGTCCGGCCCGGCCAGGGCATGGCCCGGCCCAGCCATCCGGCCCGGCCCGGCTCGGCCGAGCGGCCGCGCAACGCGGGGGGCGCGCTGCCCCCGCGTGACAACACCGCGGCCCCCACGGGGGGCCGCCCTGGTCAACGGACGCGACGAAGCCGCGTTCTATGTGCGCCGGACCCGCGCGGCCGCGGGTCCGCTGGCGCCGCCGTGCCGGCGGCCCACGCCGCCGGTGGCTTCCGCAGGCCCCGTGAGTTGCTCCGGTGGTCCGATTTCCTTCTCGTCTGTGCCGTAGCTCCTTCCGGGTCCCGTTCTTCACTGCGGAAACATCAAATCGCATCTGCAGCACGTTCCATCATCGCCCACCAAATACGCACATCAACGAAGAACTGCAGAGGGTTGTCGGGCCGTGTTTGTTTGGCCCGCACCCTCCGTGTTAGATGATAACAGTCGGGAGGAATATTCAAAACATAGAAAACATATCAAAAACAATTTTAATAAATTAAAATTGTTCTTACGAAACCGGGTTCTTTGTTTGAACGGAAACATCCATGGAGTAAAAACATTGCCAACAAAACCCCTACCTCGTCAAGTCATCGCACGCGCGTTCTTCGCGGAATTGACCATCGCGGAACAAGCGGAGCGTCACGTCGCAGAAGGGCGTCGTGTCGTCGCGGAAGGGCGTCGCGTCGACGATCTCAGAGGATCAAGAAACAATAGATTTAATTAATAATAATTAAATCTATGATGTTGTTATAACCCACAAGGAGATTTAAAAGAAGCGCAACCCCCTACCTTGTCGTTGTCGATCGAAGGTTGTCGCGGGGTTGGATTGTCGCGGAAGAACGTCGCGGAAGAAAAACCGTCGGCATCGCGGTACTTGGCATTGTGTTGTTGATCTCTGAGGGCTCGACGTTCTTCGTCGCCCTTCGTCGAAGGCCGGCGTTCTTCGCGTTCTTCGCGTTCTTCGCGAAGAAGGATGAAGAACTTGAGGTTTGTCAAATCCTCTCAACGAACAACACTTAAGGAGAAAAAACGTTGGTCTTATTTTATTAACATGCCAACAAACGAAAAAAAGATAAGTAACGACCCTTTAATTCATAGAATTAATTCAATCAATAAAACCACCCAATTAAATGGTGCGTTAAGAATTTAAGAAAACGCGTCAGTTGACTTTCATAAAAATGGGTTTTTGCGGGTGCGTTACTTAGGGGAAAAGAAACGGTGGGGATCGTTCGTGCCCCACCTCACAAATATCCTACCAAGAGGGTAGGATATTTTTGGATAGCACCCTATCTGCATCAACTCAGCTTAAACAGCTTGAAGTGGTCTTTATGCGGCTTTAAGTGAAATAAAAATAAAATTGTCGCACAACTTTATTTTATTTCTTAACTTAAAACCCAAAAATTAAAAACCACATCCAAACAAACGCAACTCCGGAAGAGGCGTTTCTAAGAAAATACCGACACTGCGATTCCATCGGTGCCCTCGAAATTTGATTATGAGCACCGGTTCAAAAGTTAGAAAAACCCACTCGTTCGTTCACTGAACGTACCCGAGCCAAACTTCGGAAAATGATTCCGGGCACACCGGGCCTCGGAATCAGGTGCCGTCAGAAGCTGCGTTCTTGTAAAATTCCAAAGAAAATTAAGAAAAAAATTTCCTTGAAATTTACGGGTCTTTATAACTCGCTTGGTGAAAGTTTTATGGAGGAACCACCAATTAGAAGAAGCTACAAAAAAGCTTGAGGATATGATGAGGGAGAGGTATCCTCATCTGTTTGTTACGAAGTGACGAATTTCGAGGGTGAAATTCATTTTAAGGGGGGTAGAATGTAACACCCTGATATTTTATGAGAAGTATATATTTTTTATCTCTTATTTTATACGCAACATCAAAGGAATCTTACACTGCACACTACACTAGCTTGGCTTGCGTTACACACAATCGCGACCTTCCTCGATAGCGTGTGTAGGACGCAATACCAAGTTCCACTAAACAATGATATATTATTATAATATTATAAACTTGACATTATGAATAGTATTAACTGAATTTTGAATTTCATAACATTATTATTCATCTTACATATTTTCTAGAACATGGTATGAGAACAAAATAAATTTTTCGGGTAAAATAAGTATTTTTCAAAAAATGCAGTTTTGCCGCCTTTTGATGACACACCAACTTTAAATATAGTTTTTGACGAGTTTATAAGTTCAATTTGACAAAATAAAAATCTTCTTTGGAATGAGGATATAAATATTTACTTTGGATAAAATTTTCATATTATTCTGATAACTTTCATATTTTAATGAATAGTAAAAACACTCTATATTTTAATTAAAAAAAAATCTTTTCATCATAATAATTTAAATAGTTTAATTATAATATTAAATGGTTTTAAAGTATAAATATAATATATATTTACTATTCAATATAATTTATGTCATTAGTATTAAGTTTACATTGAAGTCATAGGTAAAAACATTTCAATCTTTGGCAATGTTTTAACTTTTAAAACTTGTTTTCTTAACAACGGGATTGATTTTAAATTAATTATTGCAAATTCTGTGTTTTAAATTTTGATAAATGAATTCCATATTTTGATTCATTGGGTACAAATTATGTTAATAGGTTACTTTTATTTTTTTGATCTTATGAATAATAACTACGATAATTTTTATTTACTGCAGTTAAACGTAAATCGGGTAATTAAGGGTAACAATAAGATTATAAAATTACCCTAAAATTTTCCAAAATCCTATTGGATGACTAAAAGTAGACCCTTATCAACTAAGGGTCAAAATAAATTCATTTTATGGACTTTTTACCATTAAAATAATTTAATTATTATTAAAACCAAAGAAAGTGACAACATGTCACTCTCTTAAAATATTATAAGTATAATAATTTTAATTTAGTGATAAACTTCATGAAACATCGAACATGAATAGTCTCAAGAAATCTAATACAATTATCTACAACATATAAATTTATTTATAATTTTTAGGGATTAAATAATTATCATTAATTATTACACAATAGTGATGTTGAAATTATTTTATTGATTGAAATATCAAATAAATGATTTTAAAAGTATTAAAATAAATATGATATGAACTATTTAATGTTCTACACTAATTTTCTAGATAAATATTACATGTTATGAATCTATTAAATCTTTTAGTTCGAACATATCTTCTGTTTATATTTTATTTAAATTCAAATAAATGAATAGTGTCAAAATTGACACTATTGTTATTTTATAAACATTACCTATTATAAAATCGTTTAAAAATCACAAAAATATTTAAAAATTAAAAATTAAAATTTATACGGTCTAAAATTTAATAAAGTATACAATTATGAAAAATTCACAACATATAAGTAAATATTTATAATGATTTAAAATTTATAATATTATTACCACAAATAATATTAAATAGATTATATAAGGATAAATCATGTTGATAATGTTTAAAATAAATTCCCAACTCATCTAAATTTTATTGGTTGATGATATTACAACCCTATATCATCTAATATTTGGATTTGAGTCATTTTTGGAAGTTTTTAAGTGGGGGTTAAATTTATTATAAATTAATATTTCTTATAATTCCAAAGGTTCCCCTCTCCTCCCTTATAAAAGAGAACCTCCTCCCTCTCTTCCTCACACCACTTTGAGCCTTCCATCTCGGAAAACCCCTGACAATTTATCTTATAAACTTCCCTAGAAACATCCTAGAGGTCCTGGTCTTCTTCAAAGACCATATTTAGTGCCCTAAGAGGAGGTTAAGAAGAGGCGCTTCAAAGAAGAGGTAATGTCCGTTACCGATTCTTTCAACTTTATTTATTCTTCTACTTATTCTTATTTAGTTGTTTCATTATGAATTAATAACATCAGTATGACTAATATATTTATATGTTATTATAAATATGAAACAACCCACTTTCCCCTTCTATCCATCCTATGGAAAATGAAATCACCGCACATGCGTACGTATGGAATACCGTCTCCACACCGTGGTGTAATCTGTTTTCCACCACCACCCTACTTAGATGGGTATAATGGTGTAACGAATAACTATATATGATTATTGTAAATTGATATTGATTCTTAAATATTATACATACACTTCAAGACAATTCCACGATCATGAGAATGATATCATCACTCGTGCGTACGTACGACCTACGGTCTCCACGATGTGATGCGACTCGTTCTACATGATCTTCAATGATTAATGATTATATAAATGAATTTAATGAATAAATATGATATATATTACACTAATAACATTCTGTAAATGAGGTATCCATAACTTAAAAGGATGAATAAGAACTTATTCGACAAAACACGCATAAGAACAAAAAGCAATAAACACCTGAATAACAAGTAGCAATGAAATATTACTAATAAGAAGCTAAGAATATGACCATATATGATATAATAACAAAGAGTAAGTTTCTTTAATAAGGCAATAACAATATTTAAATCATTATACAGGAGGTTAGGACACGTACAAAGCATATCGGACCTAAGGTAAGGAAAAATCTCGCAATCTCATTTTTATCCGAGATTGTTTATACTTCAGAATTTACTGGGGAATATTTATCATACACATCCATGTTTCCTCAATATGTAATATTATTTCTATCCTCCTACAATTTTTTACATCCAATTTTACCCATTGGTAAGTTTTTAGTAAAATATATGAAAGGAATATTTTGTCTTTTTTAGTACGAGGTACTTTTTGACTTTTCCGGCCAAAGTATGAGAAGAACATCTTTCTTTAACTTATACAGCATGAATGGATTTTTTGAACATTATTTCCATGAATATTTATTTATAATATTTCAAGTTTATTTTTAATTCACTTCTTTTAGTTTAAAATTTTATGACATGTTAAGAAAGGAAAAATGTTTTTGAAGTAGAAAGGATATTTTCCTCAAGAATGGAGTTCAAGTGTTTTATCAAAATTATTTTCCATATAAGATAATAAAGGTTTCGATTTCTATACCAATTTTTACATTGATTTGATTATGATGGAATTATTTTTATGAAGTCCTTTTATCTTATATGATTTATGATGGCATGATGTTTAAGATTCCCATTTTTATTACATGGGTTATGTTATGATATATGATTTATGATTTTGTGGAACACATAAGAATAGTATCATTATGAGATGGGTGGGACCTATATCTCCCTCAAATGCATTGGGTAATGATTTATATCTCATGAGATAGACATGTCTGGAACGACAGGTTAATCCAGTTTAGTGAAATTGGACTGAAACGAGAAGTGAACTCGGTTCAAAAATGGACTTTGTCTGCTAAGATAGTCTTGTAAATGAGTCTTGACTACTAATAAATGATTCTATATAATTATGTGTGTATTCCACAAAGTTTCATGTTTTAAGTTATGATTATTGGTATTACATTTCACCACTATGGTTTATCCCATGTTATAATATTATGATCTCTTTTGCAGGTTAAGATATTCAAAATGTTATGTTCTTATGAATATGATATGATTGATATTTCTTTTGTATACCCTTACTGAGCATTTGAGCTCACCCTTTTGTATGTTTTCTTTTCCCCAGGTCAGGAAGAAGGGTATTAAGTAAGATATGCCAAAAGGGACTCTAGATATGATAAAATAAAAGGGAGATGATGTAGATGATTTATGAACCAGTTTTTTATGTTTCCCAGTTTCTAAAGACACTATACCTGTATGGTCTTTTCATGGTTTTGTTATATGTTGTAATAAGTGTGCATCAATTTTTAAGTAATAACAATGTATTTAAAGTATGGGTCGTTATAGTTGGTATTAGAGTAAAGTTTTAGTCAACCTTTGGAAACTAGGATGTGAAAGCCTTAGTAAGAACCCTAAGGATATGTCTAAGCATAGGAAAAAATCTTAGTGTTTTAGAAATGGCCATGAATAATCTACGATAAGACCTAAAGCGTGAAATTTTATTCTTGATTATGTCGTTTTACTATTATGATTAGTGTTTATCACACTATGATTATTGGTTTTAGTCAATTGCTGGAACCCAAAGGAACTGTGTTAATTCTGAATGCGACAGGCAATGCAATGATTGTCCCCCTGAGCAACCAGATGTTATGGGAGATGGAATTCAAAATCTTGTAGCCATGCTCACACAAATTTCTCAAGCTATGAATCATGCAGGACTTCCAATCGAGAAAAGGAAGGATCAAAATTGTATTGAATCCTTCATGAGGCAGCATCCACCCTCATTCAGCGGATCTACTGATTCATTAGTTGCTGAACAATGGATCAGTACTACTGAAAAGATATTTCAGCTCTTCAATGTTCTGAACATGATAAATTCATCTTTGCAATTTATCATTTGGAAGGTGAAGGTGATCAATGGTGGAATCTTATCAAGAATTCGAGGCCAAGAGATGAAATTGAGTCCATGAAATGGGACGAGTTCAAGAACTTATTTTTCAATAAGTACTTCCCTCGTATTCTTTTAACCAAGATGGAGAAGGAGTTTCTTGAACTAAATCAAAAGGATGAAGAATCTATTGGTACCTATGAAGCAAATTTAACAAGACTTGTAAGGTATGATTCTGGTATTATTATCCAACCTAAGAGTAAGATCGATCGATTCTTTAGTGTCTTAAAACCAATTCTTTGAAGGGCATTAGACATAAGGGACTTCAATAGCTATGAGGAAATTGTTCGATGTGCTCTCAAGTTTGATATAGATATTGGAGTAACCCATCAGTCATATACATTTGATAAGAAGTGGAAAATGGAATTCAAAGGAAAATCTAAAGAGCACACTGAAAAGAAGATGAGTTTTCCCTTATGCTCAAAGTGTGGAAAGAAACATGGAGGGAGTTGTCTTAAAGGGACAAGTAAATGTTTCAAATGTGGAAAGGAAGCTCATCGGGTATTTGAATGCGGCAATGATGGGAAGAAGATGTCTAGTGATGCGAACAAAGAAAAGGCTCCACAGAGTGCACCTCGTCCACTTCAATGTTTCAAGTGAAAAGAAATGGGGCATTATGCTAATCAATGCCCTAATCCAAGGGTTGTTGATGATGATCAATGTCAACAAAATCTTAAGGCTAAAGACAAAGGAAAGTCACATGAAATTTCTATCAACGATGTGGAGTATGATAAAGAAGTGGTGAAAGGTACACTTACCATCCACTCTATAGTAGAAAATGTTTTATTTAATTCTGGATCCACCCTCTATTTTATTTCTGAAGAATTTTATAAGGGTATCGCTGTATTACCTCAACAATTAGATGTTGAGTTAGCTGTGACAACCCCTAATGGAACAACAGTCACATCAAAAGTTTACAATTCTTCTCTGATTGAAGTTTATGGGAAAGTGCTTCTTGAAAATCTTGTAATTTTTCATATAGTGTAATTTGATGTGATTCTTGGCATGGATTGGATTTATTTATATGGAGCTCATATCAATTTCCAAAGAAGGGAAGTCACATTTCATATTCCAGATCAATCTATGATTGTCTATCTATGCAAGGATGAACATAACCTTCCAGGGGAAATTTATTCCATCTTATGGGTCTTGATTCCACTAAATGAAGGTTATTTATCTCAAATGGTCGGAGATAAACTCATGATTAAGAATACACCCATTGTACGGGATTTTGATGATGTATTTCTAGAGGAATTTACAGGTCTTCCACAAAATCGTGAAGCTGAGTTTTCAATAGAACTCATACCAGGTGCTTTGCCTATTTCAAAGACACCTTATAGAATGGCCCCAATTGAGTTGCATGAATTGAAGAAGAAACTCCAAGAGAATCTTGATAAGGGATTCATACACCCTAGTGTATCACCTTGGGGGGAACCTGTTCTATTTGTTAAGAAGAAAGATGGATCAATGAGACTCTGTATTGATTATTGAGAACTTAACTAGATCACGATCAAGAACAAATATCCTCTCCCGTGCATTGATGACTTATTTGACCATCTATGCGGAGCTCAATACTTTTCAAAGATTGATCTTCGTTTATGGTATCATAAATTAAGGGTAAAAAGGGAGGATATACCAAAGACGACTTTCTGTACAAGGTATGGACACTATGAATTTATAGTGATTCCATTTGATCTTACTAATGCCCCTTCTATCTTCATGGATCTGATGAATAGAGTCTTTAGAGACTACCTTGATCAGTTTGTGGTAGTCTTTATAGATGATATTCCTTTCTATTCAAGGAGCAAGGTAGAACATGAAGATCACTTTATAATTATATTGAAGACCCTGAGAAAGGATAATATTTATGCTAAATTTACCAAGTGTGAATTTTATCTTAAAAAAGTTGCATTTTTGGGTCACATAATCTCAAAAGAGGAGATATCTGGGGATCCAGAAAAGACAGAGGTTATCGAAAGATTGTCGAGACCAACAAAAGTAATTGAGATCCAAAGTTTTCTTGGTTTGGATGGATATTATCGACGTTTTGTGAAATATTTTTCACGATTATCTAATCCACTCACTAGGTTGACTCGAAAAGGAGTTAAGTTCGTTTGGACGGAGGAGTGTGAAGAGAATTTCAAGGAGTTAAAAAGAAGGTTATCCAGTGCACCTGTGCTCACACTGCCTTGTAGTGGAGAAAGGTTTTTGATTTACAGTGATGCATCCAAGAAGGGACTGGGGTGTGTTCTCATGCAAAATGATATGGTGATAGGTTATGCCTCATGACAGTTGAAAATCCATGAGCAAAATTATCCAACTCATGATTTAGAGTTAGCTGCGGTAATCTTTGCTTTAAAGATTTGGAGGCATTATCTTTATGGAGAAAGGTGTGATATTTATACACAAAAGAAGCTGAATATGCACCAAATAAGATTGTTGGAGCTGATTAAGGATTACGACTGCTCAATTCATTACCACCCTGGGAAAGAAAACAAGGTGGTAGATGCATTAAGTCGACAAGACCATGCTAGCTTATCCATGATGAGGATCACAAAAGATCCAATATTTATCGATTTACAAAGGATGGATCTTGGAATTATAATGGAAGGGGAAAAATAATATCTTTCTCAAATGAATGTTCAACTATTTATACATGTGAAGATTAAAGAGGCACAAAAAGAAGATGTAGAGTTACAAAAGAAGGTGAGAAATGTTACTGAATTCAACCTTGATTGTGATGGGATAATAAGGTCCAGGAATCAGGTTTGTGTTCCTCCCATCCCAGAATTAAAGAAGGAGCTGCTGGATGAGGCTCATAGTTCTTCATTCTCTATTTATCCTGGAAGCACGAAGATGTATAGGGACCAGAAAGTGTACTTTTGGTGGGATGGCATGAAAAGATATGTTGCTGAATATGTCTCTTGATGCTTGGTTTTTCAGCAAGTTAAAGCAGAGTGACAGAAGTCTAAAGGGATGTTACAACCATTACCCATACCAGAATGGAAATGGGAAAACATCACTATGGACTTTGTCACTGGACTTCCTAAAACATCCAAAGGAAATAATGCTATCTGGGTCATAGTTGATCGTCTTACAAACTCGGCACACTTCATTACTATTAGAGAAGATTTCTCTCTGGATCAGCTTGCTAGGATATATGTAAAGGAAGTGGTAAGATTGCATAGAGTACCACTTTCCATTATATCTGATCAGGATCCGAGGTTTAACTCGAAGTTCTGGATAATTCTTCAGCATACTTTAGATATAGAGTTGAGTTTCATCACTGCTTATCATCCTCAGACAGACGGTTAGTCTGAGAAGACAATTCAAACTCTAGAAGATATGTTAAGAGCTTGCTCTATGGATTTCAAAGGTGGTTGGGATCAACACCTACCTTTGGTGGAATTTTCTTATAATAATATCTTTTACTCAAGTATTCATATGGCTCCGTATGAAGCTCTCTATGGAAAGAAATGCAGGACTCCAACTTGCTGGGATGAAGTTGGGGAAAGAAAGCTATTATGACCTGATCTTGTTGATGAGATGGCAGAAAAGTTCCAATCTATTCGACAAAACATAATGTAATCTTATAGTTGACAAAAAATTTATGCTGATAACTGAAGAAAAGACCTTGAGTTTGAAGTGGGTGATAAAGTGTTCTTATGAATATCTCCTTGGAAGAGAGTAATGAGATTTGGAAAGAAGGGAAAGATGAGCCCTAGGTATATCAGTTCTTTTGAAATACTGGATCATGTTGGAAAGGTCGCTTACCGATTGGAACTACCACCGAATCTCTCTCAAGTTCACAATGTGTTCCATGTATCTCTCCTGAGAAATTACATACCCAATCCTTGACATGTACTAAGATCTGAAGTTGTACCGCTGGAGCAAGATCTTTCTTACGAAGAACAACCGATAGAGATTCTGGATCGTAGTAAAAACGTTCTACGGAACAAGACCACTCTCTTGGTGAAAGTTTTATGGAGGAACCACCAATTAGAAGAAGCTACATGGAATCTTAAGGATATGATGAGGGAGAGGTATCCTCATCTGTTTGTTACGAAGTGATGACTTTCGAGGGAGAAATTAATTTTAAGGGGGGTAGAATGTAACAACCTGAAATTTTATGAGAAGTATATTTTTTTATGTCTTATGTTATATGAAACATCAAATGAATCTTTCACTGCTCACAACACTAGCTTGGCTTGCGTTACATGCAATCACAACCTTTCTCGATAGCGTGTGTAGTACGCAATACCGAGTTTCACTAAACAACGATATATTATTATAATATTATAAACTAGCCGTTATGAATAGTATTAACTACATTTTGAATTTTATAACATTATTATTAATCTTACAGATTTTCTAGAACATGGTATGAGAACAAAATAATTTTTTCGGGTAAAATAAGTATATTTCAAAAAATGCAGTTTTGTCGCCTTTTGATGGCGCACCAACTTTAAATAGAGTTTTTGACAAGTTTATAAGTTCAATTTGACAAAATAAAATTCTTCTTTGGAATCAGGATATAAAAATTTACTTTGGATGAATCTTTCATATTATTATGATAACTTTCATATTTTAATGAATAGTAAAAACACGCTATATTTTAATTAATAACAAATTTTTTCATCGTAATAATTTATATCAATTAATTATAATATTGAATGATTTTAAAGTATAAATAGAATATATTTTTACCATTCAATATAATGTATTTCATTAGCATTAATTTTACATTGAATTCATAGGTAAAAACATTTCAATCTTTGGCAATGTTTTAACTTTTAATACCCGTTTGCTTAACAACGGGATTAATTTTAAATTAATTACTGAAACTTCTGTGTTTTGAATTTTTATAAATGGATTCAATATTTGGATTCAGTGGGTCCAAATTATGTTAATAGGTTACTTTTATTTTTTATACATTAAGAATAGTAACTACGGTAATTTTTATTTAATGTAGTTAAAGGTAAATCGGGTAATTAAGGGTAAAAATAAGATTATAAAATTACCCTAACACTTGCCAAAATCCTATCAGATGACTAAAAGTATACCCTTATCACACAAGGGTCGGAATAAATTTATTTTATGTACTTTTGACCATTAAAATAATTTAATTATTATTAAAACCAAAGAAAGTGACAACATGTCACTCTCTTAAATCTTATAAGTATAATATTTTTAATTTAGTGATAAACTTCATGAAACGTAGAACATGAATAGTGTCAAGAAATCTAATACAATTATCTAAATCATATGAATTTATTTATAATTTTTAGGGATTAAATAGTTATCATTAATAATGACACAATAGTGATGTTGAAATTATTTTATTGATTGAAATATCAAATAAATGATTTTAATAGTATTAAAATAAATATTATATGAACTATTTAATGTGATCCACTACTTTTATAGAAAAATATGACATTTTATGAATCTATTAAATCTTTTAGTTCGAACATATCTTCTTTGTGTATTTTATTTAAATTCAAATAAATCAATAGTGTAAAAATTGACACTATTGTTATTTTATAAACATTACATATTATAAAATCGTTTAAAAATCAAAGAAATATTTAAAAATTATAAATTAAAATTTATATAATCTAAAATGTAATAAATTATAAAATTTTGGACAATTAAAAACATATAAGTAAGTATTTATAATGATTTAAAATTTATAATATTATTACCACAAATAAAATTAAATAGATTATATAAGGATAAATCATGTTGATAATGTTTAAAATAAATTCCCAACTTGTCTAAATTTTATTGGTTAATGAGATTACAACCCTATATCATTTAATATTCGGATTTTATTCATTTTTGGAGGTTTTTATGTGGGTTTGGAATTTATTATAAATTAATATTTCTTATAATTCCAAAGGTGCCCCTCTCCTCCCTTATAAAAGGGCACCTCCTCCCTCTCTTCCTCACACCACTTTTAGCCTTCAAGATCAGCCAAACCCTACCAATTTCTCTTCTCCAATTCCCTATAAACATCCTAGAGGTCCTTTTATTCTTCAAATACCATCTTTAGTGCCCTAAAAGGAGGTTAATAAGAGGCGCTTCAAAGAAGAGGTAATGTCCGTTTCTGATTATTTCAACTTTATTTCTTCTTCTACTTATTCATCTTTAGTTGTTTCATTATGAAGTAATAACATCAGTATCACTCATATACGTATATGTTATTATAAATATTAAACAACCCTATTTCACCTTTTATCCATCCTACGGAAAATGAAATCACCGCACGTGCGTACGTACGAAATACCGTGTCTACACCGTGGTGTAATCTGTTTTCCACCACCACCCTACTTGGATGGGTATAATGGTGTAACTAATAACTATATATGATTATTTTAAATTGATATTGATTCTTAAATATTATACATACACTTCAATACAATTCCACGATCATGAGAAGGATATCATCGCTCGTGCATACGTACGACCTACCGTCTCCACGATGTGATGCGACTCATTCTACATGATCTTCAATGCTTAATGATTATATAAATTAATTGAATGAATAAATATGATATATATTACACTAATAAAATTCTGTAAATTAGGTATCCATAACCTAAAAGGAAGAATAAAAATTTATTCGACAAAACACACATAAGAACAAAAAGCAATAAACACCCGAAAAACAATTACAATGAAATATTACTAATAAGAAGATAAGAATATGACCATATATGATATCATAACAAAGATTAAGTTTCTTGAATAAGGCAATAAAATTATTTAAATCATTATACAGTAGGTTGGGACACGTACAAAGCATATCAGACCTAAGGTAAGGGAAAATCTCGCAATCTCATTTTTATCCGAGACTGTTTATACTTCAGAATTTACTGGGGAATATTTATCATCCACATCCATGTTTCCTAAATATGTAATATTATTTATATCCTACTACAATTGTTTACATCAAATTTTACCCATTTTTAAGTTTTTAGTAAAAGATATGAAAGGAATCTTTTGTCTTTTTTAGTACGAGGTACTTTTTGACTTTTCCGTCCAAAGTACGAGAAGAATGTCTTTGTTTATCTTATAAGACATGAATGGATTTCTAGAAAATTATTTCCATGAATCTTTCTTTACAATATTTAAAGTTTATTTTTAATTAACTTTTTTTTGTTTAAAATTTTATGACATGTTAAGAAAGGAAAAATGTTTTTGAAGTATAAAGGATATTTTCCTCAAGAATGGAGTTCAAGTGTTTTATAAAAATAATTTTCCATCTAAGATAATATAGGGTTTTTTTATACCTATTTTTACATTTATTTGATTATGATGGAATTATTTTTATAAAGTCCTTTTATCTTATATGATTTATGATGGCATGATGTTTAAGATTCCCATTTTTATTACATGGGTTATGCTATGATATATGATTTATGATATTGTGGCACACATAAGAATAGTATCATTATAAGATGGGTGGGACCTATATCTCCCTCCAATGCATTGGGGAATGATTTATATCTCATGAGATAAATATGGCTAGAACGACAAGTTAATCTGGTGTAGTGAAATAGGACTGAAACGAGGAGTAAACTCGTTTCAAAAATGGACTTTGTCCGCTAAGATAGTCTTGGAAATGAGTCTTGACTACTAAGAAATGATTATCTATGATTATGTGTGTATGCCACAAAGTTTCATGTATTAGGTTATGATTATTGGGATTACATTTCACCACTATGATTTATCCCATGTTATAATATTATGATCTCTTTTGCAGGTTAAGATATTCAAAATGTTATGTTCTTATGAATATGATATGATTGATATTTCTTTTGTTTACCCTTACTGAGCATTTGAGCTCACCCTTTTGTATGTTTTCTTTTCCATAGGTCTGGAAGAAGGGTATTAAGTAGTATATTCCAAAAGGGACTCTAGATATGATAAAATAAAAGGGAGACAATGTAGATGATTTATGAACCAGTTGTTTATGTTTCCCAGTTTCTAAAGACACTATACCTATACGATCCTTTAATGGTTTTGTTAAATGTTGTAATAAGTGTGCATCAATTTTGAAGTAATAACAATGTATGTAAAGTATGGGTCATTATAGTTGGTATCAGAGGTAAGGTATAGTCAACCATTGTAAACTAGGATGTGAAAGCATTAGTAAGAACCCTAAGGATATGTCTAAGCATAGGAAAAAATCTTAGTGTTTTAGAAATGGCCATGAAAAAACTATGATAATACCTAAAGCGTGAAATTTTATTCTTGATTATGTGGTTTTACTATTATGATTAGTGTTTCTCACACTATGCTTATTGGTTTTAGTCAATGGATGGAACCCGAAGTAACCATGTTAATTTAGAATGCGACGGGCAATGCAATGATTGTCCCCCTGAGAAACCAGACGTAATGGGAGATGGAATGAAAAATCTTTTAGCCATGCTCACACAACTTTCTCAAGCTATGAATCATGCAATACTTCTAAATGAGCAAAGGAAGGAGAAACATTCTGTTGAATCCTTCATGAGGCAGCGTCCACCCTCATTCAGCGGGTCTACTGATCCATTAGTTGCTGAACAATGGACCAGTACTACTAAAAAGATATTTTCAGTTCTTCAATGTTCTGAACATGATAAAGTCATCTTACCAGTTTATCATTTGGAAGGTGAAGCTGATCAATGGTGGAATCTTATCAAGAATACGAGGCCAAAAGATGAAATTGAGTCCATGGAATGGGACGAGTTTAAGAACTTATTTTTCAATATGTACTTCCCTCGTATTCTTCGAACAAATATGGAGAAGGAGTTTCTTGAACTGAAGAAAAAGGATGATGAATCTGTTGGTACCTATGAAGCAAATTTTACAAGACTTACAAGGTATGCTTCTAGTATTATTATCCAACCTGAGAGTAAGATTGATCGATTCTTTAGTGGCTTAAAACCAATTCTTCGAAGGGAATTATCCATAAGGGACTTCAATAGCTATGAGGAAATCGTTCGATGTGCTCTCAAGGTTGAGATGGAGATTGGAGTAACCCATCAGTCATATGAATTTGATAAGAAGAGGAAAATGGAATTGAAAAGAAAATATAAAGAGCACACTGAAAAGAAGATGAGTTTTCCCTTATGCACAATGTGTGGAAAGAAACATGGAGGGAGTTGTCTTAAAAGGACAATTAAATGTTTCAAATGTGGAAAGGAAGGTCATCGGGCATTTGAATTCCGCAATTATGGGAAGAAGATATCTAGTGATGCGAACAAAGAAAAGGCTACATAGAGTGCACCTTATACACTTCAATGTTACAAGTGCAAGGAAATGAGGCATTATGCTAATCAATGCCCTAATCCAAGGGTTTTTGATGATGGTCGATGTCCACAAACTCTTAAGGCTAATGACAAAGGAAAGTCACATGCAATTTCAATCAACGATGTGGAGTATGATAACGAAGTGGGGAAAGGTAAACTTACCATCCAATCTAAAGTAGAAAATGTTTTATTTGATTCTGGATCCACCCACTCTTTTATTTCTGAAGAATTTTCTAGGGGTATTTCCATATTACCTCAAAAATTAGATGTTGAGTTATCTGTGATAACCCATAATTTCACAACAGTTGCATCCAAAGTTTAAAATTCTTCTTTGATTGAAGTTTGTGGGAAAGTGCATCCTAAAAATCCCATGATCCTTCCTATAGTGGAATTTGATGTGATTCTTAGCATGTATTGGCTTTCTTTATATGGAGCTCATATCAATTTCCAAAGAAGGGAAGTCAAATTTCATATTCCAGACCAATCTATGATCATCTATCGATGCAAAGATGAACATAACCTTATAGTGTAAATTTCTTCCATCTTATGGGTCTTGATTCCACTAAATGAAGGTTATTTATCTCAAATGGTTGGATAGAAACTCACGATTAAGAATACACCCATTGTATGGGATTTTGATGATGTCTTTCTGGAGGAATTGCCAAGCCTTCCACCAAATTGTGAAGCTGAGTTTTCAATAGAACTCGTACCGGGTGATTTGCCTATTTAAAGACACCTTATAGAATGGCCCCAATTGAGTTGCAGGAATTGAAGAAGAAACTCCAAGAGAATCTTGATAAGGGATTCATAAACCCTAGTGCATCACCTTGGGGAGCACCTGTTCTGTTTGTTAAGAATAAAGATGGATCAATGAGACTCTACATTGATTATCGAGAACTTACAAGATCACGATCAAGAACAAATATCCTCTCCCACGCATTGATGACTTATTTGACCAACTACGCGGAGCTCAATACTTTTCCAAGATTGATCTTTGTTCAGGGTATCATCAATTAAGGGTCAAAAGGGAGGATATACCAAAGACAGCTTTCCGTACAAGGTATAGACACTATGAATTTATAGTGATTCCATTTGGTCTTACTAATTCCCCTGCTATCTTCCTGAATCTGATGAAAAATGTCTTTAGATACTATCTTGATCAGTTTGTGGTAGTCTTTATAGAAGATATTCTTGTCTATTCAAAGATCAAGGAATAACATGAAGATTACTTGAGAATTATATTGAAGACCCTGAGAAAGGAGAAACTTTATGCCAAATTTACCAATTGTGAATTTTGGCTTAAAATGTTGCATGTTTGGGTCACATAATCTCAAAAGAGGGGATATCTATGGATCTAGAAAAGATAGAGGTTATCAAAATATGGTCGAGACCAACAATAGTAACTGAGATCCAAAGTTTTCTTGGTTTGGATAGATATTATTGACGTTTTGTGAATAATTTTTCATGATTATCTAATCCACTCACCAGGTTGACTCAAAAAGGAGTTAAGTTTATTTGGACAGAGGAGTGTGAAGAGAATTTCAAGGAGTTAAAAAGAAGGTTATCCAGTGCACCTGTGCTCACACTGCCTTGTAGTGGAGAAAGGTTTGTGATTTACAGCGATGCATCCAAGAAGGGACTGGGGTGTGTTCTCATGAAAAATGATATGGTGATAGCTTATGCCTCACGACAGTTAAAAATCCATGAGAAAAATTACCCAATTCATGATTTGGAGTTAGCTGGGGTAATCTTTGCATTAAAGATTTGGAGGAATTATATTTATGGAAAAAGGTGTGATATTTATACACAAAAGGAGCTGAATATGCACCAAAGAAGATGGTTGGAGCTGATTAAGGATTACGATTGCTCAATTCATTACCACCCTGGGAAAGCAAACAAGGTTGTAGATGCATTAAGTCGACAAGACCATTCTAGGTTATCCATGATGAGGATCACAAAAGATCCAATATTTATATATTTACAAAGGATGGATCTTGTAATTATAATGGGAGGAGAAAAATCATATCTTTCTCAAATGAATGTTCAACCATCTATACATGTGAAGATTAATGAGGCACAGAAAGAAGATGTAGAGTTACGAAAGAAGGTGAGAAATGTTCCTAAATTCAACCTTGATTTTGATGGGATAATAAGGTTCAAGAATCGGGTTTGTGTTCCTCCCATCCCAAAATTAAAGAAGGAGCTGCTGGATGAGGCTCATAGTTCTTCATTATCTATTCATCCTGGAAGCATGAAGATGTATAGGGACATGAAAGAGTAATTTTGGTGGGATGGCATGAAAAGAGATGTTGCTGAATATGTCTCTCGATGCTTGGTTTGTCAGCAAGTTAAAGCTGAGTGATAGAAGTCTAATGGGATGTTACAACCATTACCCATATGAGAATGGAAATGGGAAAACATCACTATGGACTTTGTCACCAAACTTCCTAAAACATCCAAAGGCAATAATGCTATCTGGGTCATAGTTGATCGTCTTACGAAGTCAGCACACTTCATTGCTATTGGAGAATATTTCTCTCTGGATCAGCTTGCCAGGATATATGTAAAGGAAGTGGTAAGATTGCATAGAGTATCACTTTCCATTATATCTGATGAGGATCCGAGGTTTACCTTGAAGCTCTGGCGAAGTCTTCAGCATACTTTAGATACAGAGTTGAGTTTCAGCACTGCTTATCATCCTCAGATAGAAGGTCAGTCTGAGAGGAAAATTCAAACTCTAGAAGATATGTTAAGAGCTTTCTCTATGGATTTGAAAGGTTATTGGGATCAACACCTACCTTTGGTGGAATTTTCTTATAATAATAGCTTTCACTCTAGTATTTAGATGGCTCCTTATGAAGCTATCTATGGAAAGAAATCCAGGACTCCAACTTGTTGGGATGAAGTTAGAGAAAGAAAGCTATTAAGAACTGATCTTGTTGATGAGATGGCATAAAAGGTCCGATCAATTCAACAACACATAAGAGAAGCTCAGATTCGACAAAAAAGTTATGCCGATAACTGAAGAAAAGACCTAGAGTTTGAAGTGGGTGATAAAGTGTTCTTACTAATATCTCATTGGAATAGAGTAATGAGATTTGGAAAGAAGGGAAAGCTGAGCCCTAGGTATATCAGTCCTTTCAAAATTCTGGATCGTGTTGGGAAGGTAGCTTACCGATTGGAACTTCCACCGAATCTCTCTCAAGTTCACGATGTGTTCCATCTATCTCTCTTGAGATAGTACATACCCGATCCTTCACATGTACTAAGATCAGAAGTTGTACCACTGGAGCAAGATCTTTCTTATGAAGAACAACCGATAGAGATTCGGGATCGTAGCGAAAAAGTTCTACGGAATAAGACCACTCGCTTGGTGAAAGTTTTATGGAGGAACCACCAATTAGAATAAGCTACATGAAAGCTTGAGGATATGATGAGGGAGAGGTATCCTCATCTGTTTTTTACGAAGTGAAGAATTTTGAGGGCGAAATTCATTTTATGGGGGGTAGAATGTAACACCCTGATATTTTATGAGAAGTATACATTTTTTATGTCTAATTTAATACATAACATCAAAGGAATCTTTCACTGCACACAACACTAGCTTGGCTTTTGTTACACGCAATCACGACCTTCCTCGATAGCGTGTGTAGTATGCAATACCGAGTTTAACTAAACAATGACATATTATTATAATATTATAAACTAGCCGTTATGAATATTATTAACTGAATTTTTAATTTTATAACATTATTATTTATCTTACATATTTTATAGAACATGGTATGAGAGCAAAATAAATTTTTCCGGTAAAATAATTATTTTTCAAAAAATGCAGTTTTGCTGCCTTTTGAAGGCACACCAACTTTAAATCTAGTTTTTGACAAGTTTATAAGTTAAATTTTACAAAATAAAATTCTTCCTTGGAATCAGGATTTAAAAATCTACTTTGGATAAAATTTTCATATTATTATGATAACTTTCATATTTTAATGAATAGTAAAAACACGCTATATTTTAATTAAAAACAACTTTTTTCATCGTAATAATTTATATGGTTTAATTATAACATTGAATGGTTTTAAAGTATAAATAGAATATATTTTTACCATTCAATATAATGTATGTCATTAGCATTAATTTTACATTGAATTCGTAGGTAAAAACATTTCAATCTTTGGCAATGTTTTAACTTTTAAAACCCATTTTCTTAACAACGAGATTAATTTTAAATTAATTACTGCTACTTATGTGTTTTGAATTTTTATAAATTGATTCCATATTTGGATTCAGTGGGTTCGAATTATTTTAATAGGTTACTTTTATTTTTTGATATTATGAATAGTAACTACGGTATTTTTTATTTACTGCAGTTAAAGGTAAATCGTGTAATTAAGGGTAAAAATAAGATTATAAAATTACCCTAACACTTTCCAAAATCCTATTGGATGGATAAAAGTTGACCATTATCACCTAAGGGTTGGAATAAATTCATTTATGGACTTTTTACCATTAAAATAATTTAATTATTATTAAAACCAAAGAAAGTGACAACATGTCACTCTCTTAAATATTATAAGTATAATAATTTTAATTTTGTGATAAAATTCATGAAACTTAGAACATGAATAGTCTCCATAAAGATAATAAAATTATATACATCATATAAATTTATTTATAATTTTTAAGGATTAAATAATCATCATTAATTATGACACAATAGTGATGTTGAAATTATTTTATTGATTGAAATATAAAATAAATTATTTTAAAAGTATTAAAATAAATATTATATAAACTATTTAATGTGATACAATAATTTTATAGATAAATATGACATGTTATTAATATATTAAACCTTTTATTTTGAACATAGATTCTATGTATATTTTATTTAAATTCAAATAAATGAATAGTTCCAAAATTGACACTATTGTTATTTTATAAACATTACATATTATAAAATCGTTTAAAAATCACAAAAATATTTAAAAATTATAAATTAAAATTTATATGATCTAAAATGTAATAAATTATACAATTATGGAAAATTCACAACATATAAGTAATTGTTTATAATTATTTAAAATTTATAATATTATTACCACAAATAAAATTAAATAGATTATATAAGGATAAATCATGTTGATAATGTTTAAAATAAATTCAAAACTTGTCTAAATTTTATTGGTTGATGATATTACGACCATATCTCATCTAATATTCGGATTTGAGTCATTTTTTGGAGGTTTTTAATTGGGTTTGGAATTTATTATAAATTAATATTTCTTATAATTCCAAAGGTGCCCCTCTCCTCCCTTATAAAAGGGAACCTCATCCCTCTCTTCCTCACAACACTTTGAGCCTTCAAGCTCATCAAACCCATGAAAATTTCTCTTCTCCACTTCCCTAGAAACATCCTATAGGTCCTGGTATTCTTCAAAGACCATCTTTAGTGCCCTAAGAGCAGGTTAAGAAGAGGCGCTTCAAAGAAGAGGTAATGTCGGTTACCGATTCTTTCAACTTTATTTCTTCTTCTACTTATTCTTATTTAGTTGTTTCATTATTAAGTAATAACATCAGTATCAATCATATACTTATATTTTATTATAAATATTAAACAAACCTATTTCACCTTCTATCCATCCTATGGAAAATGAAATCACCGTGCGTGCGTACGTACGGAATACCGTCTCCACGCCGTGGTGTAATCTGTTTTCCACCACCACCCTACTTGGATGGGTATAATAGTGTAAATTATAACTATATATGATTATTTTAAAGTGATATTGATTCTGAAATATTATACATACACTTCAATACAATTCCACGATCATGGGAACGATATCATCGCTCGTGCGTACGTACGGCCTACCGTCTCCACGATGTGGTGTGACTAATTCTACATGATATTCAATGATTAATGATTATATAAATGAATTTAATGAATAAATATGATATATATTACACTAATAACATTCTGTAAATGATGTATCCATAACCTAAAAAAATAATAAGAATTTATTTGACAAAACACGCATAAGAACAAAAAGCAATAAACACCCGAATAACAAGTAGCAATGAAATATTACTAATAAGAATCTAAGAATATGACCATATATGATATCATAACAATGAGTAAGATTTTGGAATAAGTCAATAACATTATTTAAATCATTATACAAGAGGTTTAGACACGTACAAAGCATATCGGACCTAAGGTAAGGGAAAATCTCGCAATCTCATTTTTATCCGAGATTGTTTATACTTCAGAATTTACTGGGGAATATTTATCGTCCACATCCATGTTTCCTCAATATGTAATATTATTTCTATACTCCTACAATTTTTTAAATCCAATTTTACCCATTGGTATGTTTTTATTAAAGGATATGAAAGGAATCTTTTTTCATTTTTAGTACGAGGTACTTTATGACTTTTCCGGCCAAAGTATGTGAAGAATGTCTTTATTTAACTTATATGGAATGAATGGATTTTTAGAACATTATTTCCATGAAGCTTTCTTTACAAGACTTCAATTTCAGTTTTAATTAACTTATTTTAGTTTAAAATTTTATGACATGTTAAGAAATGAAAAATGTTTTTGAAGTAGAAAGGATATTTTCCTCAAGAATGGAGTTCAAGTGTTTTATCAAAATTATTTTCCATCTAAGATAATATAGGGTTTTGTTTCTGTAACTATTTTTACATTGATTTGATTATTATGGAATTATTTTTATGAAGTCCTTTTATATTATATGATTTATGATGGCATGATGTTTAAGAATCCCATTTTTATTACATGGGTTATGCTATGATATATGATTTATGATTTTGTGGCACACATAAAAATAGTATCATTATGAGATGGGTGGGACCTATATATCCCTCCAATGCATCTTGTAATGATTTATATCTCATGAGATAGACATGGCTGGAACGGCATGTTAATCTGGTTCAGTGAAATAGGACTGAAACGAGGAGTGAACTCTGTTCAGAAATGGACTTTGTCCGCTAAGATAGTATTGGAAATGAGTCTTGACTACTAAGAAATGATTCTCTATGATTATGTGTGTATGAAATAAAGGTTCATGTTTTAAGTTATGATTATTCTGATTACATTTCACCACTATGATTTATCCCATGTTATAATATTATGATCTCTTTTACAGGTTAAGATATTCAAAATGTTATGTTCTTATGAATATGATATGATTGATATTTATTTTGTTTACCTTTACTGAGAATTTGAGCTCACCCTTTTGTATGTTTTATTTTCCCCAGGTCAGTAAGAAGGGTATTGATTAAGATATGACAAAAGGGACTCTAGATATATTAAAATAAAAGGGAGACGATGTAGATGATTTATGAACCATTTGTTTATGTTTCCCAGTTTCTAAAGACACTATACCTATATGGTTATTTCATGGTTTTGTTATATGTTGTAATAAGTGTGCATCAATTTTGAAGTAATAACAATGTATGTAATTTATGTGTCATTATACAATGTTTACAAGTTCACCATAAACTACTATCATCATGGTTTATGAAATAAATCTATGTACGTGAGTTGTAACATGAATTAATAATTATCTTAAAGTCTAAGAACCATCAAACATGCTCATATATAGGAATATCCAATGAAACCAAAATATGAGTAATTTATACTAGATGGTCTATTATCTTAATCTACCATCTTGGAGATTATCAAGAGCAAAATTCTTGAGAGGAATCCACATCTACTTATGATTACTCACACATGACAATATATGTACAATGTGTTCCATCATAGTATGTTATCCAACCACATAACATTATTTGAGAATATTTTCATAGCACATCAAGGTTCTCATCATAATAGGGGACTTTTATGACCTTATCAATGTGACGTATACTATAGGAAATTATTAAATTATAATTATGAAGAACAAAAACAATATGTTATTAGAATTTTTATTAATATTAAATACATAAAATATACATGTAATCAAAGTATAAATAGTTGGTACTAGGAAACCAACTCCAATATAAGTTTTTTACTTCAGATAATCATTTTGTATTATTTAATGTGATAGGTGGAGGATTATTTGTGGGAATACTTAGATAAAAAGGTTATTCACAACTATGTTAGCCATAATGATTCTTTAGAAGGATTATTGGAGGATGGTCCGAACTAAATGTTGTTTTAGGAGAGGTTGTTTGTTTCTATGATGATGCATGAGGGAGTCCTTCATGAGTTTCATAGCTTAACTTTAGTGGTACACCCAAGGATATCAAATATGTACCATGGTTTTAGTATGCAATTTTAGTGATCTAGGATAATATGGGTTGTGGTAGAGTTTATAGATCAATGTATGGTTTATCAATAGGTAAAGGATGAGCACCATGTCCCCAGTGGTTTATTGTATCCCTTTGATATTAATTAGTGGAAGTGGGATGAAAAATTGATGAAATTAATTGTGGGATTACCTTGATCTCAGGGAGGATGTGACGATATATGGGTAATCATAGATTAGATGACAAATTCAGCTCACTTCCTAGCAATAATAGGGTCAGGTGCCATGGATGTCTTGGTTAGGAGGCATACAGATGAAGTTGTGTGGATGTATAGAGTTATAAGGTCCTTTTTCTCATATTTGGATGCTCACTTTACCTCATGAGTCTGGGGAGGATTTCAACACACTTTTAGAACTCATTTATGCTTCAGTTTTAATTTCCACTCTTAGATGGATGAACAGATGGACCATATCATCCAGAAATTGGTGGATATTTTAGGGTATGTATATTGGAATTCAGAAATTTTTTATAGAATCACCTTAATTTCATTGAGTTTTCTTATAAAAATAGATACATTCATCCATATTTATGGCCATGTTTGAGTATTTTTACAGGATACCATGTCATTATCCATTGTGCTGGGATGAGGTTAGCGAGCATCAGTTCTCAATCCGGATGTGGTGTAGAGAATGATAGATAAGGATTAGGTTGTTCATGATAGGATTACTATGAAACATGATCAAAATAAGTCTTATGTCAATAATATGAGGAGGCCCTTGGAGTTTATAGTGGGAGACCACGTGTTCCTGAAAGTTTCTCCTCGTTGTGGATAGTAGAGTTTTGGAAAGGGAGTAATCTCTCACCCTATTTTGTTGTGTCATTAAAGGTGTTGGGGTGCATTGGTGAAGTGGATTATTATTTGGTGCTCATCCCATGGTTGGTAAGGATTCAAAATTTCTTCCACGTCTCTAAAATCCGTCAGTATCTTCACGATGATTCCCATGTCATTTAATGGGGAGATTTGGATATTGAGGATGATGTGATATTTGTAGAGAGACTATTAGAGATACAATATCATCAGGATAAGTCATTACATAGATGGACCATTCCTTTGTTCCATTTTTTATATAGGTATGGTTTCTTAGAGTAAAGTACTTGGGAGAATAAGATAAAGATGCATGCTCAGTACCCTGGGTTATTTTGAGTTCTGTCTTATTTGTACCTTCCTTATTGATGTGATGTTTGAATCTTATTAGTTTAAGAGACGTTATTTTATTTGATGAAAATGTGTAATTAAAGCTTTAAAATTATGATTATGGGATAACCCTTTCCTAATCAAGATGATTTATACTATTACATGTTTTAAAACTGTGCATGTGAGTCAGTGCTACACAAATCAGATAATATCTTGATATGGGAAGTGGATTTACTTGATTTTTTTTTCTTGGGTTCATGCTGCCTGTTGGTTGTGGTAATCATTGTCTTGGGTAGTATAGAGGATGGAATGGTGAAGCATATGGTTTTTGTGAGAAAATTTTCTTGAGGTTGGTGTGGTTGTGTTGGAATGTAACAATATATTTGAGAGGTATCTCGTGGGATGGTTACTAAAACCTCTTCTATTTCATTTCTTGGGTTTGGTATTGATCATAGAGGATGATAATAGTTTTATAGGTATTTTATGCAATGACCCAGGTCTTACAACCTATTAATTTTTGATAATTATGATGTTAAAGGTTCCTGGGGGTCCTGAGAAGTTTCGAGGGTAAAAGGAGGAGATGAAGTTGAGATTTTAGCTAAGAAGGTTTCTATTATGTGGAAGGATGTAATACATCATAAGGTGTGCAGATTTTATATTGATATGGACTACTAAAATGTATAGGATTGCATAAGGGTAAATTGAGGCTTGCATAAGGGTCCATCTATTTTCCCCTTATGCAGGAGGTCTATGTAAGGGTAACCAATCACATTACCCTGCATATGGCTTGTGACATGGAGTCCTGGGTTGTGTTGTAAGGGTAGTGGTTATGGAATAGAGGAGTTTGATGTAGCATAGAGTCCCAAAAGAGGTTTTGGTGGTTATTCCAAATTCAACATGTGTAAAAACCCAGAGTTTATAAATGATATTTGTCTCTTGAAATAAAGCTGAGTTATAATATACTATATAGTATTATACATTTAAAGAAACTGACAAAAATTTATTTCATTAATAAATACTATTATATTAATCATAAATGATACCAATTAAAATTATAAACATTAAAATTGGACACAAATTATAAAATATAAAATATAAAATCGGAAAATATGGATCTACCCAATCTACTAGAATTATTACCCCACTGGACAAACTTTAAAAACGAAACAAAATATTAGTAAACCAATAAACATTATAGAAAATGGGAATATATAACATTGAGATTAATTGAGTTTAATAATGAATTATAGAAATTAGATGTATTTAGAGGAGGTAATGTGATCGTTGGAATAGTAATGTGGCCCTTAGAATAGTAAATAGGTCGTTGGGAATAATAACTTGACTGTTGGAATAGTAATTTTACCTCAAAATAATAAACTGTGATATAAATAATATTTATCATGATTAATTTAAGTAAATATAAATATTATAATTCAAGAAAAATATCATGATTAAAAAACTCTAAAAAGATATAACAAATTTTTAATAAACTATATTTTAAAGTATTTCCTAAAAGTCATAATTTTTAAAATTACCTATATATAAAATTATTTTCTGTGAAATTAATATCATTTTTGAAATTATCACACCAATTTTTTTATGGTAATTTTTTGGTAATTTTCTAAAATACTTCAATTTTTGGATGAATAGTAAAAATATAGTTTTTTCACATAACTAGTGTATCTTAAATTACATCATTCAAGAAGTAATAATGAACCAGTCCTTTATAGAAATTGAGGTTCTACTATGAAATATTTAATTTCATAAATTATTCTTTAAAATAAAATCAACTTAAATTCCAAACCTAAAAAGCATTTAAAAAATCCTAAAATAAAAATTGATTCCTTAAAATAACAATGTTTATTTCTTTCCACTTTAATTTTTAATAAACTAATGAATTAAAATTATAAAAAGGTTTAAAGTCTTAAAAACCATTATATTATATTTATATATGATTTATATTTTGAAAATTACATTATTAAAAGTTTTATCTTTGATATATTATTTTATTTAATATTTTAGTCTAAAAACCCCCTCACCTAAAGTATAAATAAACCTACTCCATCCCATTGAAAAATCACTCATCCCTCTCTTACCAAAGAAAATACTCTACAAAAATTCTCCCTCTAAAACCCCTTATAATACCTATGGACATTCTAGAGTAATCCAAATCCAAGAATCAAGGGTGTTTTAGTGTCATACAAGAGAAGCTACACTGAGGATTATGTAAGTATTGATAATCTCTTCTCCTTTTCTTCTTCTTCTTCATCATCTTATTATTATTTTTTTCACCACCCCTTAAAAAAATTATAAGATTTATTATGTAGTAATTTAACATTATATTATTTATTTTAACCTACTCTAAGTATCATATTTACTATATATATAAATTTCAAACATACCTTTCCCGCTCTCTCAATAATGTCCCATCAATGGTCGGTTAACCACCTATGGAGACATTTCCAAGTCAACATATATAGAAATAATCATGGATTAATATTATGAATTATATAAATTATATAAAAATATAAATACATTTATTATAAGGTTTTTTAATTCATTCAACTCATGTATAATGACTTTGATCAAAATGGGAAAATCAAAGAAAAACAAGAAAATTTAAGGAAAACTTTATATAAAAATTACTTCCCTTTAACTAAAGAAACTAAGAAATATAAGGAGATGGTTATAATTCATAAATAGCGGTAAATATTATAATAATACACTTCAGGATAATTTTTTTAATAAATATTAGTTTATTATTATGGAGGTGAAAAAGTGATGAAATAAATCGAGATTTAAGGTAACGGGATTCTCAAACCCAACTCAATTTCATTATGTTATCACACTTTATTGAAATCTTAGATATGGATATTATTTTTTTGTTACTTAAATATTATTTCACTATTATTACCTTTTCTTTTTCGATATGTACATTCTTCCTCATTGATTTTTAATCAAAATATGATGATTTTATAAAAATACATTATTTCTAAAACACATCTTTTACTCCTATTGAGTTGTTTCTTATTCACTCAATAATGATAATGATTATGCCAACTATCATTTAAATTATTAATTTGAGAACCCCAAGTTTATTCATGAAATTATTGTTGATGATATCCTTATAAAATCCATTCTATTCAATGAGTTATTTTATGATCATGACTATTTATACGTTCCATGTTCCATGCATGATTATGTAAATATTATAATGTGACAGGTGGGACCATAATTACACTGCCCTCCAATTTTTTGGTTAAAGTGATGTATCTCATGAGATAGTGTGTAATATGTGTGACTATGATTCTAGATTTTCTCAAAATGATGGTGTTTTGATTATGCACATTTGTTATGTGTGGACATGATGTGAGATTTGTTCATAATTATGTGTGTTATATAACCACTATGACATAATGTTTCATTTTTTTTCATTTCCACATTCTATGACTTTATCTAATGTTTCCCTCATGATGTTGATGATGTTATTATGCTTATTATATGTTGATGATGATTATTCTCACCAATGTTATATTGTTTCATGTTCCTTATTCATCCTCTTAATAGGATTTTAGCTTACCCATTTCTTTGATGTATATGCTTAGGTGATTACATGTTCTAAAGAGAAATGTGAGATTTTAGAAGGATTAAGATGAAATATTTAAATTAATGTTTTTTATTATATATAAGTTATGTATGAGGCTAATTTTCCCAAGACACGAAACCTTTTGATCCTGGATTTGTATTTCTATTATGATGTTTATCTTAAAAATTATTTAATTGTCATGTAATAAAATTATGGTCTCTATAGTTGGTATTAGAACATTCTTTATTTAATTTGTGAATCAGGATTAGAAAACATTAGTAAAAAAACCTAGGATTAGACTAAGTATATGTAAAAATCCAAGAAACTTTGTTTTAGAAAAATTCTAAACATAGAGATCCCATAAGATATGCCTTTCGAGTTAATTGAGAAACATAATAAATTTTTTATTCATGATTTGTTGAATTAATTTTTTTTTCACACCATTTCTATTTTATAAAATTTTTGGAACTTGGAAAAACTAGTCTAATAACCCGTGTGAGGGACAATGTAATGATTTCTCAAATGAAATCCCCAATTCCATGGGAGGTGGAGTTAAAAAATTTATGATGATTATTACCCAGTTATATCAGGCTCTGAATATTAACCTAATCTACGTGGAATGACCTCCTTCACTGAAGAAGGATCAAGTATCCATTGAGCCTTTTATATAGCAACGACCATCAGAATTTAGTGGATTATCTGATCCACTTGTCACCGAATAGTGGGTTAACTCAATAGAGAAGATCTTTTCTATGCTTCATTGTTCTCAGAAAGATAAGGTGATTCCATTATTCTATCATTTATACTGAGAAGTTGATTAGTGATGGGTGTTGATAAATAACACAATTCTAAAGGACGAAATAGAAGAGATGGAGTGGGAAGAATTTAATAAAATATTTCTTAACAAATATTTACCTCAAACTCTTCCAACAAATAATGAGAGATAATTCATAGAGTTAAAGAAAAAAGAAGGTGAATATATAATATATTATGAGGTAAAATTAAAAAGGATTGTAATATATTCCCCAGGTTTTGTTATCAACAATGATAAAAAAATAGATAGATTATTTAGTGGTTTAAAATCACACCTTTGAAACGCTCTAGCTATCTGAGAATTTTTGAGTTATGAAGAAGTTGTTCAGTGTGTTCTCAAACCAAATATAGAGTTTAGAGAATAGTCTCATGGTAATGGAGATAAGAATATAATAATGGAGTTTCATGCTGGTTGGTAAAATGAAAAAAGATGAAAGAGGATCCCACTACCCACATGTCAAAAATATGGGAAGATAAATAATGGGAATTGTCTCAAAGGTGTGGGTAAATACTTTAAGTGCAAGAGAGAAGGCCCCAAAACTAATTAATGTCAAAGATACATGAATAATATTACCAACATGATGGATGAAAGGAAGGAACCTTCTAATTCACCACCCATGGTTCAGTGATTCAACTTTAGGGAGAAAGGGAACTATACAAGCTAGTGCATTAAACCATGGGTCCTTGAGGGTAATCAGTGGCAGCAACCACAACATCCAAAGGAGAAAGGGAAAAATTATGCCATAAATACTGTTTAAGTGGATAATGAAAATAAAGTCATAAAAGTTACACTTAATATTCACTCAATAATGAAAATAGTTTTATTTGATTCTGGTTCTTTGTATTCATTTATACCCTACAAGTTTCCTAGAACTATTGAATTGAAGACCCTATACCTTGAAGTAGAGATATATGTAAAAAAACTTAGTGGTGAAATCATTTCAACCCAAGTGTTGAACACTTATACTATTTGAATATGTGGAAAGATTATTCGAGTGAATTTCATAATCCTTCCCTTGGTGGAATTTGATGCAATACTAGGTATGGATTGGTTCTCTTTATATAGAGCAGACATCAACTGTCAGGAATAAGAAATATCTTTCTATATTTGAACCATCCCATGCTCTTATAAAAATACATTTAAGATCATGAATATCCTTTGGAATATCCATCAATGGGGTGGGTGATGATACCATGAAAAGAATCATACCATAACCAAATAGTTTAGTTGAAGCAAAGTTCCAACCTTGACGAAATGCCTGTTGTTAGGGAATACACTGATGTATTTACCAAATATTTACCTAGAATTCCACCATATTTTGAGGTATAGTTCTAAATAAAACTTATACATGGAACAACTACTATGTCAAAATGTCCCTATAGGATGACCTTGATCAAACTATAATAGTTAAATAAGTATTTACAAGAGTATTTGGACAAAGGTTTCATACACCTTAGTTCATCTCCTTGGGGTATGCCAGTTCTCTTTGTAAAGAAAAATTATGGAACAATGTAGTGGTGTGTCAATTTCTAGGATCTCAACAAGATTACCATAAATAAAAAGTATCCACTTCCAAATATTGACGACTTGTTTGATCAAATACAAGGAACATAGTACTTCTCAAATGTGGATCTTCATTTCGGATTTCATCAATAGAAGTTAAAGAAGGAAGATATTTAGAAGAATTATTTCTATAGAAGTTATGGTCACTATGAGTTCATAGTAATGACCTTTGGACTTATTAGTACCCCTAAAATCTTTATGGATTTTATTAATAGAGTATTTAGAGACTACTGCGAAACATTTTTGGTTGGGTTTATTAATGATATTTTCATTTACTCCAAGAGTAAGGAGTACTATGAAGATCATATGAGGATTGTGCTGGTGATATTATAGAAGGATAAATTTTATTCTAAGTTTATAAAGTGTGGCTTTTGGATGTAGAAATCCACATTCTTATGGCACTAATCAAAAGTGAGATAATTTATACAAACCCTTCAAAGATAAAGACAATTGAGGAATGAACCAAACCCGCTACTATCATAGATATCTATAGGTTTCTTAGCTTAGCTAGGTACTTTTTAAATTTTTTCATAAATTTATCATGATTATATAGACCTATAACTAAGTTAACACAAAAATGGTTAAAGTATGTCTGGACAAAATAATTTGAGGAAATATTTAAGGAGAGCAATAAGAGACTAATCTCTACACCAGTAATCACACTACCAACAAGTGGAGAAGATTTTTTTATATAGTGACGATTCTAAGAAAGTATTGGCTTACATACTCATGAATAATGATAAAGTGGTATCATATGCCTTATGAAAGTTGAAGATCCAAGTGCGTAACTACCTAACACATGATCTAGAGTTAGCAGATTTGATCTTCACTCTAAAGATTTGGAGGCACTAAATCTACGGTGAAAAGTGCGATATATATACTGATCACCAGAGTCTAAAGAATATATTCACACATAAGTAGCATAACATGATTCAAATAATATGTTTACAAATAATCTAGGACTACGATTCTTTATTCACTACCATACGGGAAAGTTGAACAAGGTAGTTGATGCTATTTGTAGAAAATTATCTACTAATCTATCCACGATGAAGATTGAGAAAGACCCAATCTTCATGCATATGCAAAGGATAGATCTTTAAATCATAAAGGAATGTAATACACCCTACCATATAGAAATTATTTTCCAACCATATATCCAAGAAGAGATCAAGGAGGCACAAAGGGATGATCTAGAGCAGTAAAAGAAGGTGAAATCAGTTAAATAAGGGAAGATACTTGAGGTTTACATCAATCATGATGGCATGAATCAATTTGGAATAAGGAATTGTGTGCCTTCCTCACCCGAGACAAATAAGGATCTATTGGATAATGAAAATAGATCACATTTCCCTATCCACCCCCTTAGTACCAAGATGTATCATGATATTCGATAGCACTTATGGTGGTAAAACATGAAGAAGGAGATTTTAGAGTATATCTCATAGTGTTTTGGGGTGTTAGTAAGTTAAATAAGATGAAAAAACATCCAAAGGGATGACGAAACCACTACATATACCCTTGTGTAAATGGTAGAATGTCACTATGGACTTTGTTACTGGTCTCCCAAATAAATACAAAGTAAATAACGTGATATGGGTTATGGTGGATCGAGTCACCAAGACTTCCCACTTCATTTATATTAGGGAATATTTCTCACTTAAACAACTTTTCAAGTTACATGTGAAAGAAGTGGTGAGGCTATATGGGGTTCAACTTTCAATCATCTCTGATCATGATCCAATGTTCACCTCTAAATTCTATAGATGTATTCAACATGTTTTGAGTACTAAATTGAATTTTATAATGACCTATCTCCCCCAAATTGATGGATAATTTGAAAGGACTATTCAAATTCTTTAGAAAATTATAAGAGCCTGATCAATTTAACTTAAAGGATGATGGGGTCAATATCTCCCATTAATTGAATTTTTATATAAAAATAACTTCCACTCAAGTATTCAAATGGATCCATATAAAGCTTTATATGGGAAGTGATGTAGAACTCCAACTTGTTGGGATGAAGTTAGTGAATGAAAGCTACTTGGAACTGACATTGTGCATGATATGACATATAAGGTTCAATCCATCCAACAAAATATAAAATTTTGTCAGAATAGGAAGAAGATCTATAATGAAAACCATCAAAGGGATTTGGATTTTGAAGATGAAGACAATGTTTTTCTTCAAATATCACCATGGAATAGAGTCATACAGTTTGGAAAGAAAGTGAAGATTATCCAAAGGTACATTATCCTCTTTGACATCCTTGATCGCATAGGAGTAGTGTACTATTTATTTTCACTTCCACCAAGTATGGTTGAAGTTCACGATGAGTTCCACATATAAATCCTTAGGAAGTACATACCCAATCCCTCACATGTACTGAATCAAAAGGTGGTATAACTAGAATATAATAACCTCTCCTATAAAGTGCATCCATTGAATATCTTGGATCATAGAGACAAAGTTCTGCACAATAGGAAAACTCACCTTGTCAAAGTGTTGTGGGAGAACCATAAGTATAAAGAGGCGACATGGGAACCAGAAGAAGAAATGAAACAAAAGTACCCTCATCTATTATCAATTGAGAATATGAGTTGAAATTTTAGGGATGAAATTTCTAAAGGTGGGAAGAATGTAACTACCAAGAGATTATAAATGATATTAGTCTCTTGAAGTAAATGTTCGTTATAATATAATATATAGTACTATACACATAAAGAGACCATTTTTTATTTAATTAATAAATACTTTGACATTAATTATAAATTAAACCAATTAAAATTTAAAACATTACAATTGGACAAAAAATATAAAATATGGATCGCCCCAATCTACTAGAATTATCACCCCCAATGACAACACTATAGAAAAAAATATAAGTAAACCAATCAAAATTATAGAAAATGAAAATATAGAAAATTGAGAGTAATTGAGTTGAATAATTAATTAAGGAGATTAAAGGTATTTATAAGAGGTAATGTGACCATTGGAATAGTAATGTGACCAATGGAATAGTAACCTGACCGTTGGGAATAATAACATAATCATTGGAATAGTAATTTTACATAAAAATAATAAATTGTGATATAAATAATATTTATCATGATTAATTTAAGTAAGTATAAATATTATAATTCCAAAAAATGAATATCATGATTAAAAAACTCATATAAAATATTAGAACATTTTTAATAAACTTTATTTTAAAGTATTTCGTAAAATTCATAAATTTTTTATTAAAAATTAAAAGTAACTATTTTAGAAATTTATTTTGATAAAATGAATATAATTTTTGTAATAAACATGCCAAAATTATCCATGAGTGATTTTTTAGGCAATATTCTGAAATACTTTAATTTTTAGATGAATAGTAAAAATATAGTTTTTCACATAACCAGTGTATCTTAAATTAAATCATTCATATTGTAATAATGAAATAATAATTTATAAAACTTGAAGTTATTCCATGATATATTTCATTTTATAAATGATTTTTTAGAAATCAAAATAAACTTAAATTCCAAACCTAAAAATGATTTTCCAAAAACCTAAAGTCAAAAGTTATTCCTTAAAACAACACTACTAGAAACTGGCTCTAAGACAAGGGATATATAACCATAGTTTAGAGAATCCATGGGTATATACCATTTTACTAAACCTATACCCAAAGTTTTATAAAAACTATGGGTATAACCCCTTACATATCTAGCCTTGCTCGGGATCCTCCTCCCACCCCCTTCACCGAGCCCTAATATTCCCTCCTATGAGTCATGGCCTCCCCTGACTCCCCTCCCCTCCCCACATCTGCCTAGACCTTAACCTCCCAAACTCTGTCTCCTCTTTGACCACCCAACATCCACCTACTAGAACCAACCTCCCTCCCTCCTCCTCAACCTCCCGGCCTCCGCCTCCCGACCTCTGCCTCTCAGCCCCGCCTCCCTCTCTCTGCCTTCCTACCTCCTCGTCTGTCTTCACTTCCGTCTCCATGCCTTTACCTCTATACCTCCACCTCCTTGATTCCACCTACACCTATGGATCCACCTTATTCTCCACCTCATCTACCTCCCTTACCTATCAATGAAACCTAATTTACATGGGTCTCCTCGATTACCAACCAACTCATGCTTCTCAGGCTATTCCTTTGCAGCATCTCTGACTGTTTTGTCATACCACTACCATCAAAATGTTAAAACCTATTCACTCAACTTTTCTATTGTATTAATATTCACCAACTACATCACGATTAATTTCACTTAAAAATCTATTTATGTTACTTTTATTTTAAATTGCATCTCAACTCTCAAATATGAACTATGAAATTTCATTTTAATGTTTCTTTAGACCATAAAATTGAAGTTAATATCTTCATTAGTTCCAAAAGACCCCTCCAAGATCTCTAGATTCTCTTACGAGGCCTATCGTTTGGTGTATCTATTACAAAATTTCTTATATTAGGTATTTTTTTCATTTTATTATGTTATACTTCTCAAATTTGACTATGTTATTCTGATTTCAGTATTCTTATTTCCTATTTCCCAACAACTTTCTCACTATCTCAATTTTTTCTTATTTACATCATATTCTAGGTAAATGTTTTAAAATAATTTTTCTCTATATTGATAGCTTCCTCCTTCATCCTATTTTAATAAAACTATGTTGAAAGTATGTTTTTTAGTTCTGAAAATATTAAATCTTACAATTATTAGTGATATTATTTTTGGTGTTTATTTTTCTTACATTATTTTATTTGCTACATGAAATTCAATTGGTTATTATTCCCAAGATATTCTTGTCACATTTGATCATGATTTCTTTTTTGGTGAAATTGTTTTTCATCTTATATTTTCTACAATATATTTCCTAATTATTTGATATGAAGAGTTTTTTTCATTTGGAAAGGACTCCAAATACACTTAATTTGTAGACCTTTCTTAAACTCCCTTAACATGATTTTTTATATTTTTGGATGTTACATCATCATAATTTCATTGTTGATAACTTGGAAGGTTTCTACAGATCTAAATCAATCTAAATAAGTATCAATTTTTATTTACTATATATATATATATGCTTACCTCCAACTTGACATCGATTTAATTTTTTTCTTACACCAAATTTTCTATTTTATCTTTGATATTCCATGTTTGTCTTTCATATTTCATTCAACTGATAGATATATATTTATTATTTAATATGTATTCTTACATTTTTTAGTATAAAATTATGAAGATGATTTTCTTCCTTCAATTTATGTATGTTTATTTCTAATAATTTGTTTATTACACTTTCTAAAAAAATGGTTAGTATATGACGATATGTTTGATGTATATTTGATTGATACATATCACATGTAACAATTAGTCATAAAATTTTTAGTATATATTTTAATTTTATAATCATAAAGAGAAATAACAAATCATCATAATAAATAGATAAGATGATATATAATATACTAATAGATTATACACCATCGTTTAATAATATCTACTTTTATACAATACCCAATTAATTTTCTTTATACTGTTATACACTCATTTTTTTTTAATGTTGTGTGCCGTTGATATTTATTAATTTCAATGGAGGACTTGACCATTTATTTTTTGTATGTGATAGCTAATAAATCGTTGACTATAATTTTTAAATACTTCATTTATTTATCATGTATCCCATATATTGAAATTTATAGGAATGAATGGGCATGTCCTTCATCGGTTATCTATCCTATATACTATTGTATCTCACTGAAATGTATAGGAATATTAAATTTTTTTGGTATATACCCACATAATTTCTCTTAAAAATACATATTTCAAATTCAAAAACCAACGTAAAAAAATGAATGATTGTTTGGTTTCTCTTAATATATTGTTTTTTTCCATTATATTTTTTTAGAAATGAAATTTTGATACACTTTATAAGTTTTGAAATACATTTTACTTATTAAATGTTTAAAAAATGATGTCGTAGTATACTCTTAATCTAAATTCCATGTAACATACTATTTTATGTTATCATTTTTTGATGTTTGAGTATCTTTAATTCAAAATTTTCAATAGGATTTTTTTCAGGTGGTATTTTTTCAACAATCCTCTTAATATTTTTTTGAAGTTTAGGGAAAACATGTTTTTGGGTGCTCTTATTTTGTTTCCTGATGATAAAATTCTTGAATGAGTAGTGTTTTATTTAGAATGTATTTTATTTATGATGGATCTACTTATATAACATTTGTGGTTTCCTATTCACTATTCATTTCATTTATGATCAATGAAACTGAACCCTAACTCAATTTGGGGGGTTTTTCTTTTGATTGATTCTTAATTTTTAGGTCTCTTGGGTCCCGTTGAGGCTGCTTCTATCCACCTCCATCAAGGGAAGTGGGTTCACAATAGGTTTTAGGTATGTTTTGTTCCGTTTCAATTCTTTGTCTTTTTTTTAATTTAGGGGTTTTGGGGTTTTGAGTTTTTAGTGTTTTTTGGAGTATTTTGGACCTACTGTGGTGGTTTCGAGTTTCCATTATCAAAAGAAACTTACACATGTATTCATAAGTAGGAATATACATATACAAGTTCCCCCATATATATATATTCACTCACATCCATATGAATATATATATTGGGTCTAGGTGTGATTATGTATATATAAAAAATGCATATATATGTAAGGTAAAGGGGAATATGAAAGTATAAGCATATATGTAAGGATCCCCTTGAAAATATTTGTCCATGAAAATACATACATAGGGGATATGTGTTATTATATATATGATAAGGTGAATATGAGTGAAAGTAGAAAAGGTAAGATTTGAGTTTACATCCTCATAAGCAAAGTGTCTTGAGTTTGAGGTAGTTTCCCTTATGTATTGGCCTTAAAATTTAAAGAATCATTGATTGCTTTTATTTTACACCATGTATTTGTACTAAATAGTGATATATAATTTTTATAATAATTTTCCTAAACAAAATAGAAGAAAAAAAAACTAACCGATATAAAATTGAGCTATATTGAATTATATTAAATTGAATGAAACATGACATCATATAAGAAGTGTAAACCCAAAATGAGTTGAACTAAATAATGTGGAACCAAACAAACCCATAATGGATATAATGAAACCAAATAAAAAAAGAATCAATTTTTTAAAAAAATCTATTAAAAAACTAACTGATCTTTACTAGTATAAATGTAAATCAGATAAACCAAAATAGATCTAGAATGATCAAAATCAAGAAAATAGAATTCAAATATAAAAAATAGATCAAAATAAATTATACCAAATCAAAATAATCAAACATAAAATTATATGATATTACTAATGAAGAATAAAATTGGACCAAATATAATGAATTCAAACTAATATGACTACAAAAAACTTGAACTAAAAATAACTAATCCAAACTAATATGAACCAAATATAATATAACTGAATTTATTAGAACCCAAATAAATGAAATTTTCCTGGATAATATAAACAAAAAAACAAAATCTAAATAAAATTTCCCAAATGAGATCACATTGAATAAAACTGACCCAACATTTCTTGGTTTTTAATAATTCAATCTAAACTAAAATGAATAGAAAAAAACCTAAAATGAACCATAAATTTAAAATCCATAACTAAAACAAAACATAACTAAATTGAATTGTACATGATCAATTGAAATTGGCATGAAATAAATAAAATAAAATTAAAGTGTACCAAACTAAAGTAATGTGAACTAGGACAAACAAAAATAACCAGTATCAGCCAAATTAATCTATACATAACATAACTAAGAAGAATAAATCCAAGATAAAGAAAACCAAAAAATAGATGGAACCAAATCCTCTTAAACTAATATAATCTATTTCCCCTTTGCTTGCAGGAATATGTTTTGACCCATGGGGAATTGTGGTTCTTATATATTGGGTGGTGACTTGTATAGTCATAAGAGAAAAGTAATCTGTAGTTTAGTTTTTATTTTATTTTCTTTATCACATAGTCTAATTAGGTCTTTTACTACTTTATATGGTAGGAGGGTAGTTATATTCTTTGAAGGGGTACAAAAGGGAACTGGAGGTGGCTACATGATTTTCTTTGTAGGGGAGGGAGATCAGGGTAGTGAAGGGATTAATTTGTGTGTTTCATTTTTTTCTACCTTTATATTGGAATTTTTATATTTATTTTCATTTTCTTTGGAATGGAAGTCCAACATACATATGGGTCATGATGAATTTTTATTTATTTTATGATGCAATTTTAATTATTTTTTTTGTTGTAGAAATCATTCTCGAGTGGTGATTCCTTGATACCCAGACACTTGTGCCAGCATGTGGGCATAACCTATCCAGCTTAGTCCATCATATTCATTCCTATATTAGATTATAACTACTTCATTACTAAACCTGAACCATGGGATGTCTTGGGAGACATGGAATAACTAGGGAGGGATTGAGAGTGTCTAGGAATGAATTGTGAATTCCCAAGAATAAGGATTAAGGATATTGAAATTTATAATGTGGAGATTTTGGAGACCATGTAATATATATTGATTATGGAAATGATATGGGTATAATAGGTGGTGAAATGGTAATGGTTTGGGACTACTAAATATAAATTCACATTTCTAACCAACTTGATAATGTGATATCAAATCATGAGCTACTATAAATTCTTGGAGTTGATTATTAGAATCCATACTAATGAAATTATAGAAATAAATTATTGAAAAAAATACTCTACCATACACTTGATAGTTTGGTTTGAAATTCCTAGTAAAATATTCATTATCATCCCATAGGTTTTAGTAAAATTTTATTTCAATTATTTCACTTCAAATCACTATTTATCAATTCCAAACAATAATATAATTATGAATCAACTATAAATATCACTCCACTATTCTAGGTGGATAGACTGATTTAGTAGGCTAGCGATGGAGAGAAACTCAACCACTATGATGGGTCAAGTACTAGGATTAATTACTCATCATCTAGGTGGGTTTAAAATCAGCGTACTGAGAGATAAATTTATTTTGAGGTTGATAATTATTAAACACCTCTATTTGGATCATGAAATTGGACCACCACAACAACTTTATTATTTTGAAATGATGATGGTATTTAAGAAACCAGTTTCTCATTACTATGTGTAGAAGTTTCTCAATGAAATCTTGTGTTCTTAATTGAAAATTTTAGTTATTAATAGTTTTTATATATTTCCTGAAGGGAATCTTAGAAGTATAACTTTAAATATAAATAATATGTTTCATACCACTTGCTCAGTTAATAACATTATTGATAATGGTGAACTATGGTTGTATAAGTTTATTGGATTGATGTAGCCTGATCCTCTTGGATGATTTTAGGAAAAATTCTTATGGGTCATACTATGCACAAGGATGAAAATATTTTAACCAAGGCTATTCTTTGTTAGAAATTGATTTTGGGTTGTGTTTGTTTTCAATCCACACTAGATTGATCAAGGTGTTTTCAATACAAGTGATCTTTGAGTATAGACTGCCAATAGTGTTGAAGGTGGTGTTGTTTCCTAGTTTTTTTCAAATTTTTGGGCTCAAAATTCGGAAGAAGAGTCTAGAATTAAGAAAGGTTGTTTTCTAGAATCAAATATTTATAAATATGTTAAAGTCATGGGATTTTAAAAAATTGGGTTTTTAATAGTGATTTTAGCGAGTTTGTGATGAGTTGATGGTTTTCTCTATGATAACAAGAATTGGAGCATCACGAGTGCCTGATGGTTTGATAGAGATCTTCATGATAAAAAAATCTCAAAGGAGCTTCATGAATGGAGGATCTCAATGAATATGTTTTTAAAAGATTCAAAAAATTCACTAGAGGTGATGGAGTAATGAGAAATATTGAACCTATAAATATAAGGCTACCCCACTTCATTTAATATGAAACTATTCTAGGAAAATTCGGAATCACTCTGATTTTCAAAGCTTGGGGAGCTTCGTGAATCTGGATTTATATGTGAGATTGAGAATCCTGAAAAGAATAGTTAAGTCTTGACTGATGCCAATGATTTTGAGTAATGGGTTCTTCGTGATGAATGGGTATTCTACAATGGCATAGTGAGCTCCATGAAGGCAGTTTTCTTTGTGATAAAGTGAGATTCACAAAAAGTGGTTTTAGACATCAGTTTTTTAGTGAAAAATTATTTCAAAGTGCATCAAATCAGGTCTATGGTGAATGAAGAGTCTCATTCTATTCAGGGACAAATACTTTAATGCTAATATACTAAAGCGACCTTCATATCGATAAACTGAGTAAGACTTTACCCAAGGCAGTGAGATAGGGGGATTCGACAAAAGTGTTCAGAGGTATGTAATGTGATATCCCTAAAATTCTATAATGGAAGTGTTCCTAGAATAGATTGACTATGTATGAAATTATAAATTCCATAACTAGTAAAGATTAGTGGATTTAGGTATGTACGACACACTATTGGCATATGCACATTGGACTAGCCCTTTATTGTGAACCAAGGAAAATTGTTCTATTGTCTCTTTGCATGTGATTTTTTGTTTCCTATAATTTACCATTAGATAGGTTTAATAGGTTCCTATCCACATGGGAATAAGATCCATCACTTTAGAATAAAAATTTAAAACCCTGATTCACCCATCCCATATCAGGGTGTTTCGGGGTCCTTCAAGTGGTATTAGAGCCTATAGGTTATTGGAGTTAAATCTATCCTACTTTATTATCATGAAAAATTCAATAAATGTCAGGAGAGTCCCCCTATTTTATGGAAGAAACTTTGGAAGAACATGATGATATCTCCTCATAGATCTCTTGGAATGGAAGTAATTTTTGAAACTGCACAGGGGATTCCAGCAACTGATGCAACATGACTATCTATGATTGAAATAGATAGAAAAATACTTGATTAAGATGAAAAATTGAGAAATTACCTTATTGCAACTCTATCTAATTAAATCAATCTAAAGGTAATGAGTTACACATAAGAAAAGTCAATATGGGGAAAAGTAGAAAAATATTTATAAAAGGGAAAACAAAGTGAAGGAGGTAAAAATCTACATTTTTTATAATAGGTTCAATGATATGAAGATGTATCCTGATGAAAATACAAACACCTTTTTTAATCGAATAACTGATGTTTTTGGAGAAATTTGAGGGATTGGTGAATAAATTAAAGATATTAACATCGTGAAGAAAATATTATTAAGGATTCCACCTCTCTATAATCTAAAAGTATTTTCCCTTGAAGAAAGGGATCTATCTAAACTTTGACTTGATGATCTTATAATAAGTCTGGTGGCTTATGAAATGAGAGTCAAACCTAAAGATGAAAGTACTTGAGTAAGAAAGGAAATGAAATTCAAATCCATGGAAAAACTTGAGGATACTAGAGATATAGTTGATGAATATAGTGAGGAATATGACATTTTTTCTCTTTTTTCCAAGATATTCAAGAGAGGAAAAGAAATATTTTTATGGAAACATCCTCTGTCCAATTTTTGTTGTGGTAGAGTTGGTCACAATTCCTCTCAGTGCTCAAGAAAGTTTGATGATGGAGAAAGTGAATCTAAAAACATGTAAAATCCTTAGAAATGGTTTCCCCAAAAGGGAGACTACAAATTAGGAAAGAAATTATATAAAAAGAGTTTCTTTTATGAAAAATATGATTATAATGAGTTTTTTGAGGATGAAGAACTCAAGTTTAAATCTATAATGAAATCATACATGATGACTACAATTTAAAATTATGATCCATAAAAAGATAAATCTAAAGATAATTAGTTGATTGTTGATGAAGATCTTAAGTTATAACTTGAGGATGCTTTACTAAGCTTGAAAATCAAAGAAATAGAAACAAAAATGGGAGAATAGTTCTGGAAGAGTCATTAGAATATGTTGATCAGCTTGAAGATGAAATTGATCGACTAGAATAATAAGTAAAATAACATTTAGCAACTATAAAAATCTCAAAAGATGTAGTAGTATTGAAGCTCAAGATTTAAGAATAGGAAAATGTCATCAATGATCTTACATCGTGACTAGAGGAGAAGTCCATGAAAATTGAGGGTCTTGAAGAAGAAGTTGTTAATCTATGGAATATAATTGAAAATGAATCAAATTCAAATGAAACAAAGAAGTAAATACAGTTTGGAATATTCGTAGATACTGAGCTGTTAGATAGAGATAAGCATGTCTTTGAAGGAGTAGATAAGGATTTTATTGATCAAAGATCCACATGAATAGGAAAAAGTGGAATTGGTTGTGATGATGAAATATAAAAGGCTAGAAACAAGATGAAACAAAATAAAGGGAGGTTGAAAGTTGAAAATACCATGAAGGCAACTGAATTCCGAACAAATAAAGTCTCAAATTAAACTAAAAGGAGAACTAAAAACCATACAAAAGTATTCAAAAATGATCTCTAGTGAAATAATTTCCCTAAGGAAGGGGGCATGAGGAGGAATATAAGTTAGATGACATTTCATATTATGAAATTTCAATTCTATGGATATCTGAACCATACCATGTCATACTGTAAATAGGAAATAATATATTTGAATGGGTAAGATCTAGGAAGTTAACAAAGGATAACAAATTAATATCCTATATATTACAGAATAAATATCTTTTATGGATATTTTTTTCACTACTCTAACTATGGTTATAAATATATTGATTGTAGGTAGAGGAAAGGTGAAAGTATTACGTACAGAACTTAGAGAAATGTCAATGCCTTCCAACTAGATAGAGTTACTCTTGAAAATTGGTATTCTCCTCTTGAATAAAAATATGCATGATTCCAAACCAATGTCAAATCTTATTTTAGTTGGGGAGAGACTTGGAAATCATATGGATGTGACTTTTGTGGATCCCACCATGTATAGAACAATCATTGGAAGATTATTATACTTAACTACAACATAGGTAGACATAATATTTAAAAAATTCTTAGTGGATCACTTTTAAAGAAATCCAAAGGAAGAACATATGATAGTATTTAAACAAATAATGAGGTATATTCAAGGAACACTAAATTTTGGCTTATACTTTGTTGTGGAAAGAGACAATGAATTGTCAGCTTTTTATGATGCTATCTGGGATGGGGATGTGGTGGATAAAAAGTCCCGAAGTGGTGGATAATTATTTATTGGAAAGAAATTTATGGGATGGTTGAGTAGGAAACATTAAATCACTTATCTTAGTATGACATAAACAAAGTATATATATTCTACAAAGGCATGTACTCAACTTTTGTGGATTAAGAAACAACTGGATGATATTAGTGAGGAGGTGAAACAACTAATGGTGATTCACTGTGATAACAAGATAATGATAAATATTACAAAAATTCCATTTTAGCACTCTCGTACTAAAAATATTGACATCATATATCACTTCATTAAAGAAAAGGTTGAATAAGGAATGATTAAAATGGATCATGTTGAAACTTATGACCAAGTGGATGACATTATGACTAAGCCATTGGCAGATCATGCATTCGATAAATATGGGTTGAACCTCAGTGTTCATCTAACTCCCAATGCATGAAGAAGTTATATATGATCCGATCTCCTTAGTTTTGTTAACTATTTTAATCTGTTTTTGGAAGTGATGTTGGTTTATGGGGGAGATACAATCTGGGGGGAGTTTTTTATGAGCTATATGAGTAAAAATATAGGTTCTTTGAGTCTATTTACAAAGGGGGATAATGGATAAATTCAATGTTACAAAGGGGGAGAATGAGAATGGATAAATTTTTGGAGAAATTAAATGTTATAAAAGAAATTTTGGAGAAATTTAAATGTTATAAAAGTGTGGTGGTTGTAGGGTTTTTCCACCCATGTAATAATTCTATGACACGATGGGATTAAAGGGTTTTGAGGAAACACCTTAGGGAATGAAATGATTATGTGAAATAACTAAATCTTAGCTTGGAAATATTTAAGCATTAAGAAACACAAGAACCCAATTCATGCTTCCCATTTTTTTTACACTAAGATTTGCTTTTGTATAATTAGAGTGTTAGATGAATTGTCTCTGTCATTTCAAGTTTTGATAAGTGGATGGTGATTTATAGAATTTATCTAAATATTTCCAACAAATCCAAAGGGGGATATTGTTGGATCCAAGGATATTATTTACTAGAAATAGAGCTTGTTTTGTGTTTTTTTCGATCTTGATCAAGGTGTTTTCAAGAAAAGTGATCTTATAGTATAGGATGAATATAGTGTTAAAGGTGGCGTCATTTCCTAGTGTTTGGAAAATTTTTGGGATTAAAATCCATAGGAAGTGGCTAGCATCATGAAGGGTTGTTTTCTGAAATAAAATATTCATAAATATGGTAAAGGCATGGGTTTTGTAAAGACTTGGTTTCAAAAAGGTGAGTTTCACGAGTTCTCGATGAGTTGACATTGTTCTCCATGATTATGAGAATTATAGTATCATGAGTTCATGATGGTTTGACGGAGATCTTCACAACAATGGAAAATATCAAGGGAGATTCATGAATGGAGAAGCTCCATGAATATGTTTTTGAATGATCTAAAAAATGAACTGGATGTGGTGGAGAATTATGAATGACTGAGCCTATAAATATACAGCTACCTCCACTTCATTTGATATGAATTTGTCTAGGGAAAATCCAAAATCACTTTGATTTCATGAAGCTAGGGGAGATATGTGAATATAAATTTCTATGCGATATTGAGAATCACAAAAATACTAGTTATGTTATGACTTATTCCAATAATTTTTAGTAATAGGTACTTCATGATGACTGGGTATTCCATGATGGCACAGTGAGCTCTATGAAGGTAGTTTTCTTCACAAAGGAGTGAGCTTCATGAAGGATCTTCACGAAAGGTGGTGTTGAACATAAGTTTTTCAGTGAATAATGATTTCAATGTGAATAAACTCAGGTCTATGGTTAAATAAGAGTCTCATGCTATTCAATGACAAATAATTTAATTACAATATACTAAAGTGACCTTCAAGTCAATAAAATGAGTAAGACTTCATCCAATGTAGTGAGCTAGGGGGAGTTGACGAAAGTGTTCCAAGGGATGCAATGTGATATTTCTAAAATCTTATTAAGGTAGTGTTACTAACATAAAGTGACTATGTATTAACTTTTTTATTCTAAAAATAGTGAATATTAGTGGATTTAGTTATGACCAAAATACTATCATCACATGCTCCTTGGACTATCCCTTAGTGGTGAACCAAGTAAAATTATTGTGTTGTCTCTTTGAATGTGGTTGTTTGTTTCCTAAAATTTCATATCAGACAGGTTTAATAGGTTTCTACTAATGTGGGAACAATATTCACCACTTTAGAAGAAAAATTTGACACCCTGATTCGCCCCTCCACTATTAGGCTGTTCTGGTGTCCTTTAAAAACTTTACAAGTCGAGCTCTATGGTGAGATTATTGGGGGTTTGTAGGGGGAATCACGAACCTACTTCTGGGGTCCAAGGGATGAAGGATCCTTACCAAATGTTAGGTAACTATAGAAACTCTGACCAACTGTATGAGAGTTTATCAGATGACACCGATAGGGAACTATGGAAACTCGCGTCATACACTATTTGGAACCCAACTTCCTGGATCAGGGTGAAACCTCGTGGGGGTGGCCATGGAGTAGTTTGAAAATGATCTATGGATATTTATAACACTATAATCATGTATTGTGAGAAGTAATTCATTGAGAAATTGAGATAAACATAAAATATGTCATAAACCATCAAAAATAGACTCATCTATAAAGAGTTTGGTTAGGCTATTTCATATTGATAGGTTGAATAAGTTTTTTTATGCATGGGTATATGTAAATTAATTCTTGTATAAGTTCGTATGTCAACTATTTTCATTCACTCATGATATATACCATGTACTATGGTTTTTATTTTTTATAGGTTCATGATAGAAGGAATAATGCTACTATCTATTTGGGAAATGTATTTATACCCACAGTTCAATGAATTGTGGGTATATTATGTCTAGTGAAATAATCTATACCCATTGTTTTTTAAATTGTGGGTATAGATATTTGGACACAGTTTAACTAAAACCATGGGAATTATGGAAATCTCCATGGCTATACCCATAGTTTCTATAGAATCCATGGGTATAGCTCTATACTAACACCTTTGAAGGCCACATTTTATTGAACTATGGATATATCCAATATCCATGGTTTTAGGGGCTATACCCATAGTTCCAAACCAGGGGTATAGGTGATGTTTCCAGTAGTGTAACAAACTTTATTTCTTTCCACTTTACTTTTTAATAAACTATGGATTCGAATTATAAAGATGTTTAAAGTATTAAAAACCAATATATTACATTTATATATGATTTATATTATCCAAAATTAACTATTACAAGTTTTTACCTTTGATATAGTATTTTATTTAAAATTTTATTCTAAAAATACCTCTCTCCTCAAGTGTAAATAACCCCACTCCATCCCCTTGGAAAATTATTGATCCATCTCTTAAAAAATCCAATCCCCTACCAAATTAATCCCTCTCAATCCCCATATAATATCTAGGTATGTTATAGAGTAATCCAACTCCAAACATAAAGGGAGTTCTAGTTTCACACAAAATAAGTTACACTGGGGATTAAGTAAGTATTGATCAACTCTTCTATTATTCTTCGTCTTATTCTTCTTGTCTTTACTTTTAACCACCCCTTTCAAAAATAACTTTATAAGATTAATAAAAAATTAATTTAACATTATATTAATGATTTTAACCTAATTTTAGAATCATATTTACTATATATATAAATTTCAAACATCCCTTTCCCGCTCTCTCAACAATGTCCTGTCAAAGTCCTATTAACCACCTATGGAAACATTTCAATTTCAACATGTATAAACATCACCATGGATGGATATTATGAATTATATATACTATATAAACATGTAAATACATTTATTATAATCTTATGTAATTAATTATACTCATGTATAATGAATTGGAACAAAATAGAGAAATCAAAGTAAAATAAGAAATTTTAAGGAAAACATGATATCAAAATGACTTCTCTTTGACTAGTAATATTAATAAATATAATCAAATGATTATAATTTATAAATAGTGTTAAAAATTAATATAATAAACTTCTGTATCAATGTTTTAATAAATATAATTTTATTATTTAGGAGGTTCAAAAGCTACAAAATAAAACTAGATTTAAAGTAAGGGGATCCTCAAACATAACTCCTTTAATTTGGGTTATCCCACTTTATCAAAATCTTCAGTATAGATATTCCTATTTTATTCCATAATTATCATTTCACTATTCTTACCTTTTATTTTTGTGGATGTATATGCTTCCTCATTGATTTATAATACAAATACGATGATTGAATCAAAATACATTCTTTCCAAAACACATCTTTTACTCCTATTGAGTTGTTTCTTCTTCACCAATGGATGATGATGATTATGAAAAATATATTATCCCTTATTAATTTGGGAAACTGAAGTTTATTCATAAAAATATACTTGATGATGTCCTTATGAAACCCATTCTTTTCCATGGGTTATTTTATGATTATGATTATTATACATTTTATGTGGCATGCACGATTATGTAAATATTATGATGTGATGGATGGGACTAAAATTATATATCCCTCCAATTCATTGGGTAATGTGATGTATCTCATGAGATAATTTTTAATATTAATGAACATGGTTCTATATTTTTTTATGATGATAATGTTTTGATTATTCACATATGTTAAGCATGAACATGATGCTAGATTTGTTCAATACTATGTGTGGTATTTGAAAAATATAAAATGATGTTTCATTTTTATTCATTTTCACATTCCATTACTTTTATCAAATATTTCCCTAATGATGTATATGATGTTTCTATGCTTATGATATGATGATGATGATTATTATTCTCACCCATGTTGTATTGATTCATGTCCCTTATTCATCATCTTACTGGATTTTAGCTCACCCCTTTTTTTGATGTATATCCTTAGGTGATTACATGTTCCAAGGAGAAAATAATATTTTAGTATGATAAAGAATAAATATTTAATTTTTTTGTTTTATTATGTATAAGTTATGTATGATCCCAATTTTCCCAAAACACTAAAACCTTTGATTCTGGATTTACATCTCTATTATATTGTTTATCTTAAAAATTATGTAATAGTCATTTAAGAAAATTAGGGTTTCTATAACACAGTTGCAGTGTGGTTTCTTAGATATAGAATGGAGTCTAAGAGGAGGATTTTTGGTGGTTCTATTGTTTTTGAGGTGGCTGTAGTGTGGTTTTCTTGGTTGTTCCATAGTCTATCTCCTAGTTTTTTAGATCTACATCATGAACCTCACCATGTTTATTAGATTCAGATTTAACCATCTTTACTATGGAATAGTCCCATCCCTTCTACCATGGTCTTGTTCCTTTTCAATAGTTTTTCCCTATGTTGTGTGGTATTCCATGGTATTATGTTTTCCAGACTACCCGTAAAAACAAAACCCCCCTCAAATAATACTTTTATTTTTGTTTTTTCAATAAGTTATTAAGAGACCCAAGTGTATTCCTATGAGTAATTTCATCCCCCTTTCATTATCTTTCATTCCTAACCTTAGGAGATTGATAATTGATGATTTTAGTTGAGTTCCCCTCTTTTCTTCTCCCTATTTTCTCCCTATTATTCATTCATAGAAGGTTGTTGTCAAGGGAACCATTGGTTTTGGTGATGATTTGGTATGAGAATGATGTGGGACTTTGTGTCCTATGTTAACCAGGGTGCTTTATTTCATTGTGGTGCTAAGCAGTTATCCAGCTCTTATTCTAACCTTGGGAAGTAGTTCAAAAAGTCTTATTAAGGTTAGGGATCCTTTATTTTATTCAATTTGTACATGATGGAGGGATCATTATTTTTTTACTTTGGAGAGATAGTATGCACTAGACTTATTAAGATAATAAATAAATTTAATGAAATTGATGGGCAAGGGGAAAGAAAATGTTTTACCTCTTTTTATATTATTTTTATTAAGATTATACATACATGATGCCTTACTAAAAATCATAGATGTTTGGGTATTTTATTATGTATTAGTTGATATAATGAAGGAACCCTTGTTTTATGATTGTTTAATATCACATTGAACAAAATGGATAAGAACTTATATATGGATAAATAATTGGTTGCCCCTATAAATTTTGGGTTGTTTGAGAATTCCCTTAAAAAATAAGGTAAATGTGATGAGAAGTCCCTTGTTTAAATATAAAGTAAGATATGAAAAATTTATGAAATGTGTTTTTTATGTGTGTGGTGGTTGTGATGTGTAGTTTTGGTGTGTGGGGAAGGTGTGATGATATGTGGGTGTGATACATGTATGTTATGATGAGTAGGTGGTTGTGATGTGTGGTAGTGGTAATGTGGGAATTTTTTAGATGAGACAGCGGTGTGGGGAACCCTTTTATCGATATGCTTCTTATTATATCATAATAAATGAATGTGTTATATGGTGAGAATGCCTCAGTGAGGATGGTATTGGTTAGTTGAACAGTTTAGGTGTCATTGGTTCTATTGTTTCCTCACTGATGCATTAATATAATCTCTTTCACATGTGCATGAGGGACTTTGGGTTTGATCATACTGAGTATACATGTATTCTAAGCCTACATATATAAAAATAGTTTTTAATGTTTCCAAGAGGACCTCATGGATAGTTCTAGAAATTACTGGATCGTACTTCATAGCCATTTCTATTTTACTGCTGTTGAATCCAACCAAATAAGCATCATCAAATCCAAAATGGAAGAAATACCTAGATATGGATATTATTTTACCCACAAAGGAAAATAAAGAAGAAGGTGGAAAAGAACCATGGATCTTGTGAGCCTCCAAGGAATACGCGATTATGTGACCATCATAAAGGTTACATGATGGATCCATGTGTAATGAAAATATTGTGGAAGGTCCTATACAACCCCTTTTGATAAGCCCTTATACTCTCATGAAAACACCCTAGACAATCACTGATCATGCGGTGACAGTAATATAATCTCACCAAGGTTATGTGACTTGTAAATCGACAGACTTCTCACAAACCATCTGAAATTCCTTCGAAAATAGGGGGAAAATATCCAAAAGGAAGGATCCTCTTATGGTCATAAAATTCATGTGACACATCATCGAGGGGGACGATGATTGTCCTTGACAATATTCAAGAAATCTTACGAGATCCCCAGTATTTGTAAAATAAACAAAGGAAATAAAAAGTGGAAAACGTGGTATTCTCTTGTGGTTATAAAAGTCACTCGACACGACCCTAGAGATTTGAAAGACACCACAAGAACCCGGTGACATGACTGCCTCATCTCACAAAATCCCACTAGCAATGGATTTCTCATCATACGAAGAGCCTCAGGTATGTGCAGGCAACCTCGCACTCCCATTTTGGCTCCATAAAATCAAATAGATTGAATTGTCTATGAAGTGATCATGAATTTCCACAAATCCCTTTTTTGGTCACGCATATCATCACTAATAGGTCGAGTGACTGTCCTTGATAACACTGAAAAAACCTCACAAAATCCCTAACCTTTGTTACATAAACTAAGGAAATAAAAAGGGGAGGATGTGGGAGCTTCTCATAGTTGTAAAACTCTCACAACACGCTAAGGAATCCACAACATAGTCTCATATGAAACCTTAAAAATCTAGCATGATCTTGAGAAGTCCCCCCCTGAAAATCCACCCTTGTATCGCGGAATGTCCCAAAAAAGTCACCTGAGATCACACGAAGGCCTTTGGATCAGTGAACAGATCTCATAAAGGCCCTTGAGCATATGAATATGACAATATGAAAGTCCATTAGTGTGTTCACATGATTAAAAAAATCCCCATTAATTGGAAATAATCCAATAAATTAGGCATTAATGGGATGATCCCATCCAATGGCCCAAAGGCCTTCATTTTTTATTGATTTTTTGAAAATCCACCTTTCAAGGGGTGAGGTGGAACCCTTATAATTCTCATAGGCATAAGTATTACATGTACCATAGGACTTAGAGGAATTCATTGCCCATAGGCTTTTCAAACATTACATACAACCCATACTAACAACTTGGAACTGCTCCTCCCCACCATCTTCATCGTGAAATCAGCTCCCCACCTTCGCATGACTGTTTGGCTAGGCATTCCCATGCATGCACAGTTTTGTCCCGATGGAAGGTGCCATAACCTCTCATTCTTGCAATCCGTTTAGCTTATGCTGTGGTGAAATCTCCTTTTCTCATCCTCCTTGTAGTGCTTGTTCCTTATAGGTTGTCTGGTTTGCATCAACACTTAAGGTGGTCCGAAGGCCTTGAGGTTTCCCGAAGGCCTTACTGACCCAAAGGCCTGGGTGGCCCAAAGGCCTTACAAAGATGCATGACGTTGAGGCCCTCCACTGACTCCGTCCTAGATTCACATGATATGTGCCACATAAAGAAGGAAACAACTGGGGTGGTGAGGCCTATAAATCTCCCACCCCAGCCTCAGAGAAGGGGTTGACCATTTTTCATCCATATGCACTAGCGCACCCAAACACCAGATTGGATTTCTCAGAGTGGATGATATCACGACAAAAAAATATTTCCATCAGGTAAGATATGGGGAACATATAGATCAATCATGAATCATGCATAATCACTTTTTGTGATCACGCATATGTCATGTGAAATACTACTAGAGGGATATCTGAAATACATTCCATATATGTTCTAAGTCACACAAGACTTAAAACAAGATAACACTGAACAAATCTAAGGCATTCAAAATATAAAGGCTAGAGTAAAGAATAAAAAAACTAGAGACTTAGTTGAAAGAACATATATGATGATCCTCATGTATTTCACAAGAACTACCTAGGACAAGTGGAAACACTTGTACATGTTACCCAGATCTCAAGAAGTTCTTTTGGTATACTATTTTGATCACATGGAGTCCCCTAGAAATGTAAAATCAAGTCACACAACACCCCCAGGCATTCCAACCTAGTTTCTTGAAGTCCTCCGAGCATGCCATCAAATCCTTGCAGTTTCCTTTAGACTTGTCAACCAACTCATATGGTGACATTAGTACATGTCAACTGAGTCTTGTGGTAGCACCTACAAATATCAACTGGATCTTGTGATGCCCTATGGGCATGCCAACCAGGTCTCACAATGTCCCCCAAACATGTTATACTAAATCATGCATCACCCTCCAGATATGTTGCATGGACTTTATCAACATACCTCAAGTGTTTCATCCAACTTTTATAATAACACCAGTGAAAGATGGATGGATCATGTGATTCCCTATGGACATGTTTTTTGGGGTCATGCGATGGATTCCAAGATCAACCAGACATGTCTTGCGATTTCCTTTGAAAAAGTCATCCTTGATCATGAGACAACATTTGGACATTCCATCCAGGATATGCGATGTCCCTTGGACAAGTCAACTGGATCACATGATTTTATTTTGAAATATAATGAAAAAATTATCCGACATGTTAAGAAGAAAACCGAGGCATGAAAAGCGAACAATCAACACATGTCATGTAGACAGGAAGGCCAGGTCAAAAGGGAATCCTTGGACTTGATAAACTTGTTTATCCTTAGTGCGTAAACTCCAATTATAATGTAAACCTTAGCGTGTAAGCCCCAACCAACTAAACTATGAAAAATATGATTCCTTCCATAACTAGGATATATAGGATTCCTTCCTATGGATCGAGCTCCATATCAAACCTCTAAAGGGTACCCCAATACATGAGTCTTATATCTATAAAAAATAAAACTAATTATTTTCCATACCCTATTTCTCACACTAAGAATAAATCACATGGGCTTAGGGAGTTTCAATAATCATGTCATTCATATCATAATCCTGTACATAATATAATGGAAACCACAACATGTAAGACCTGATCAGTGACATAACATGATATACCTCACATATAAAGGTGATGTAAGTGTGTAAGACCCAACCAATTGAACTACAAGGTCTCTGATTCCTTCCATAACTAGGATTTATAAGACGCTTTCCTAATTCCTGACCCCCTAATCAAATGGGCATCCAACTCTGTGTAAGTTCTATAATGTCTCTATAATTTCAACCACCAGGACCCAATAATTACCATGGGATGATCATCTTACCTCATCCATCAGTAGACAGAGAAATGAATTAAACTACAAGGACTCTGATCCCAACCATAACCAGGATATGTAGGACACCTTCCAATGTATAGAGAACAAACTTAAATGGGAATCCAACTCAGTATAAGCCCCGTCATGCCTCTATAATTTCAACCATGAGGAACCAATCATTCCCATGGGATAATCATATTACCTCACCCCATAATAAACTGAGAAACTAATTAAACTACAATGAATCTAATTCCTTCCATATTCAGAATACATAGGATTCCTTCCTAAGGCCCCAGATCCATATTAAGCATCTTGAGGTATTTCTTAGTACATAAGTCTCGAATCCATATGAAATAAGGGTGATCACTTTCAATCCCTTGTTTCTCACATTGATCATAGATCATGTGGGATTAGGGCGTTGTAATGAACACATCATTAACATCATGAGTCTCTACCAATTAGGGAAATCTCGTCCTGTAATCCTTGATGAGTGGAATTATAAAAACCTACCCCATTTGAGGACATATACCTTGGGGAAAATCCCATGTGTAGGATCAAACTATAATAACTTTTATTCCTAACATAACCAGGATATGTAGGATTCCTCCTCAATACTAAATCCAAAAAATCTAGTGCCTAAGTGTTTTTTCATATTTCCTTTCCACATCATGCTAAAATGCAAAGGTTTAATAAACTAAATGGTTTCTTTATTCCTATAATAAATATGATTCATTGGATGCCTCATAATGGATCAATCCCCTCCTTGTAATATTAACCACCTCCCTACATGGAAAAAAATTTCAAAGTGTATGGCTATGTGGTTTTAGCATATAAGTAGCTATTCATTACTAAGAAAGAGATGAAGTACCATAGATATATGCAGATGGATTCACCAATTAGATAACCTCTTTCTTTTTCATGAAAAGAGATTTAACCTATAATTGTTTTGTTAGGCTAACTAGTCCCATATCAATATTAGAAAGAGATTCTCGAACACATCCAAAATCTAAAATAGAGTCTCAGATTAGGCAAAAATTCCCCCCAAAAGGTGATATGAGCCCAAACTCCTCTGATATTGACCAAAGTGAATCCCTAAGTGTCACTAGGTCAGAAACCCTAAATAACCACCTTCCTTTAGAAAGTAGGTCCACACCCAGTTATGGATGAAGTAACCATTGAGATTTTCCATTAAGAATGAAAATGGTTACCTCATGTTAATGATTGTGAAATAAATAAACCCCTCAAAATCAACCATTGGTATGAACCATACACACCTAGTGGTTTTCTCTTCCCCATTGAATAAAAAATGGTGAACCAGATGTGAATATCTCAAATAATAAAATGATTGGTTTATTATTTACCAGGAAACTATATTTTCACACTATACATAAAAAAATGGTGAACCCGATGTGAATCTCTCAAATAAAAAAATTATTGGGTTATTATCTATTAGGACACTCTGTTTTCACACTATACAAAAAAATGGTGAACCCAATGTGAGTCTCTTAAATAAAAAAAATGATTGGGTTTTTATCTATCAGAACATTTTGTTTACACACTATATGAAAACAAAAATGGTGAACCTTATGTGAATCTCTCCAATAATAGAATGATCTGTTAATCATGCATCCTGCCACTTTATTTTCTTATCCTGCATAAACAAAGCTATTAAGATAAACATGAATCTTACTACTGATCCTTTGTAACTGGGGTTCCAATGAAATAAGTCCATCCTCACATTGATAAGTCCACTTGAGCATAATGGCCAGATCAGGAATAAAAGGACAATTATATTAACTATGCATATCTGATTGAGCACATCATACCTATACTATTTCACTAATTGGTGACCTTATCCCTTGTTGTCTACATGACTGTAGATATTTCTCTTATCAACAACATACTGATCCAAAATAATGTCATCATCTAGAAACTGTTTTAGCAAGTCATTCATGGATACAATCCTCAAAGGTTGCAAAATAATCTCACATGCCCAATAGCTTCACCATCAGGTGGTGCACACATTGGTCTGAGAGTACCATCAATGTGGTATAACACAGAACCTCAAAAAATCCTGTGAAGGTCTCTAAGAATTGAATCCAATGAGTTTGCATCATTCTGAGAAATCTTCATCTAAGCTAGTGGTCCTCACTTCGATGACCAAATACTTCAGGAGATTATCCCTAGAGTGCGACAATTACCACCTTCAATCTCTGATGAAGGTTGATCAGGGAGTCAAATAAAATTCTCTTCTAATTTAGGGGCCATTGAAGTAGGCCCCTATCAATTTCCATCTCCATCACCATGTCATTGGTACCCAACATTCACCTACTGAGGGTACCACCTGACACAATACCGCCTCTAATACCCATGTACATGCAACAAGGAAGACTCATCGGGAAAGGAAGGTGTTGGATATCTAGGGATGATCTCATATCCCCAATCCCACTGATGATGTCTATCAGCATATTCTAATAGTATCGAGTAAGTAGGCTCATATCCATACTCACTCAGAACAAGTCTATGGGCATATCCCAGTAGCAGGCATGGGGGAAGCGCATATCCTTACCCCATACATACAGTCCATATGCATATTCTAGTAGTGAAAGGATGACATAAGTGGGATTATATCCCCTCTTAAATTAAAGATATATAATATTATATAGTGGAGAGGGAAAATATACATGATTATATCCCCATTCACACTTTTCTAAAATGATAATATATTTTAGAAACAACTAAATAACTTTTTCATCATATTCTAGAACTAGTACATATATAGGGATAGGTGCATATTCTTATCCCTATATCTAGGAAAGCTCAACACTTTGATCATTATGAATAAATGGTTTCACAAGATAATTATCACATTCTTTCTCCCATCCAAGTGGATTATTAGTATATTATAGTAAAGGACATGTCATTGGACCGGTCTCATATTCCCATTACAAATAGGGATCACAAGATGAGAGCAGTACATCCATCAGGAAAAGAGAACATGGTTGTCAAAAAACTACAGTGGCATATTCTAAAGGCCTAGGATTTGGATCATATCCCCATTCTAGATAGGGCTCACCAAGTGAGAGGGGAACATACCTCAGGATAGGCTCATATTCCCATAGAAGAAGTCCAACAACATACTCCAAATGCCTAGAATCTAGAATATATCTATATTTTAGCTGGGGATACCAAACTGATAATGGAACAAGCTTTGTGAAATGATCATAATCTTTTTAGTGAATATGCCTAGAATATTCTAATAGATCATGGAAGCTAGGTGCATATTTGTAACGTCCCGGACCCGGGTGCCACGCAACGGGTGTCCCGAGCCCGGTTCTCCATGTGACCTCAAGTGCATTTCCCCAAATGCCAAAGGCTACCGACTAGCAGTGAGGGCCCAGGTCTGATAGTGGGGAAACTATTCCCTCATTTTTCAAAGTGTAGCGCATCAGAATTTAAATAAAACATACAACGACAACGGAAGTAGTAAACCATACACAACGGAAATAAACTACAGCAGTGGATATAACCAACAGTATATAAAGGATGATGCTACATGTTTCAAGTTCTAAGAAAACAACCAGAACATGTTATACATCAATACAGTACAACAAAATACAGAGCACAACAAAACAGGAAAAATAGCTGGCAGCGACATCGTGAGCCTAGGCTCGGTCCCATGCCCTCCTACTCCTCAGCAACAGTCAAGTACCTGTATAGGGACTCTTGACCCTATCTACACCTATAGAAACGTAATATGTTTGGGCCGAAAAGTGTGGCCCAAACAGGGTGTGAGAAATATATCTCAGTAGGCACCCACAAAAGGCCCGTGCCCAACTGCGTGTAAGCATGCAACAACAGCGTGCAATTGTAAAATGCAATAAAGTAAGTAATACTAAGAAGTAACTAACTTAACAATTAAATTTCCATTTTATTATTCATTTAATTTATTTAATTTAGTAACATTCTTGTGCTCAACAGCACCAAGCCCTCAGGCCAACCAGAACCGTGCCCTCAGGCTAAAATAGTAACCACGCCCTCAGGCTTTCCCTCAGGCCATACAGAATCCAAACCATAGGTATTGAACTCAGGCATAGCATAAATTATCACCCTCAGGCATACGAAGTGTCACCCTTAGGCACAAAAGTCATTCCCTCAGGCACGAAAGGTTGCCCTCAGGCGAAATAGAACGTCGCCTGCAAGCTAAAACAGTCATGCCCTCAGCCTAATCACAACAACGCCCTCAGGCTAACAGGTAACCGGGCCATTCCAAAAATGTCAAAATCAGTAAAAAAGAAATCCCTCTCAAGGAAATTCTACGATTACTACTTTAAAGGCATACCCTCGGGTATCCTGGCCAAACGGCTAAATAGTGAAACACACCCCTGGGGCGGTTTCGGATCCAAGAAACGATCCCAACCATCATTTTATTATCACAATTTAATCACCTATGCAATTCTAGGCATTTAATATAGCAATGACCTTAGCCACACGACACCCCAACATGGGTTAGTGGCACAAAAATGCACAAAAACGCACGACAGTTGGAAAATAAACACAAATCCACCTACCTTATATGCCAACGAACGTTATACCCGAACGCCGACTCCAGAAACGCCCAAGAATGGCGTAGATCTGACAAAGAAAAAAACCCATTCAAACATAAATAACTTCTTTTGGGAGAATAATTGATAATAATCATCCAAGGAGGTGGAAGCCCTTACCCGTGCGGTTCCAATGGGATCGTCCGAAGCCGAATCGGATTCCAAACGAACACCCGGTGGATCTTTAAAGGTCTGGCTTTCCTCCTTGGCTCCAAAATGGCTCAAACACCTCCTCTGCCAAATGAGGAGGCTACTGTCTATTTTAAGCCGAAAAAAAGTACACGGCGTGTACTTCTTGAGTACACGGTGTGTACTTATATCATTTAACTGTTCACTTTGCGGCACCGCCACACTGTTCGACCGTCGACATGAGTACACGAAATATACTCTAAAGTACACGGTGTGTACTGTCACCCAGCTGTCGGCTGCTCCACCGCCTTACTATTTAGGCCTGCCAACTGACTACATGGAGTGTGAGGTACCACTACACGGCGTGTAGTCGGTTCCTGCACCCTTTGTTGTTGACATGGCTACATGCCCCGTGTACTCATCCCCACCCAGCCATAAGTACATGGAGTGTGAAAAAGTACATGGCGTGTAGTTCCAAAATTTAGGATTTTCCCCCATTTTCCATATTTTCTCAAAAACACTTAAGGAAAAGGAAAAAGAAGAAGCCCGTACCTCAAAAATAAGAACCAGGTTCTTACAAACTCCCCCCCTTATAGCAATTCATCCCCGAATTTCCCTTCCAAGGGTGGCGAAGATAAAGCTCAGAATAGCTCTGGCCACTGAGCACGTACGTTGGCCTCCTGCTCCCAGATCTCATCCTGCACTCGGCCATGCTTCCATAACACCCGTACGAGAGGAACTGACCGGCCTAAGAGAACCTTCGTGCTTCTTTAAATGATACATATCAGATTCTCCTCAAAGGGCGCATCATGCTAAAGCTCAACCTCCTCTGGATGAAAGGTGTGAGATGGGTCTGAATGGTAGAGACGCAACTGAGACACATGGAAGATGTCATGCATGGCTCAGTACCGCTATGGTAACTACAACCAATAGGCAACCAGACCGACTCTCTCTAGAATCTCGAATGGTCCCACATACCTTGGTGAAAGCTTACCATGTCTCCTAATCCGCTTGTGTCCCAGCATCGGAGAAACACGTAGAAAAACCTGATCCCCGACCACAAACTCCAAAGGTCGTCTGCAACGATCAGCATAAGACTTCTGACGAGACTGCGCAGTAGCCATCCACTTTCGAATCAACTCGACCTGCTCAAATGTCTCATGCACAAGCTGTGGCCCCAGTAAAGCTGCCTCACCTACCTCTAACCAGCACAAAGGTGATCGGCATGGCTTACCATATAAAACCTCGTATTGTGCCATCTCAATAGTTTCCTGAAAACTATTGTTATATGAAAACTCGACTAAGGTTATATGCTTCTCCCAAGAGCCCCCAAAGTCTAGGATGCATGAACGCATCATGTACTCAAGCACCTGTATCGTACGCTCTAACTGGCCATCTATATGAGGGTGGTATGTTGTGCTCAGAAGAACCTGTGTACCTAGTGCCCTATGAAAACTCTTCCAGAAACGAGATGTAAAGCGGGTGTCCCTATCTGAAATGATAGAACGAGGGACCCCATGAAGGCATAAGATCTCTCGGATATACATCCTTCTGAGCTCATCCACACCGAAGGTCTCTTTGATCGGCAAGAAGTGAGCTACCTTCGTGAGTCTGTCCACAACAACCCATACGACGTCATTGCCTCGAGGTGACATCGGCAATCCCATCTCAAAATACATTGAGACATCATCCCATTTCCACTTTGGAATGGGTAACTACTGTAACAACCTAGCTAGCCTCTGGTGCTTTGCCTTCACCTGCTGACAGGTGGAACACCTTGTAACAAAACCAACTATCTCTCTCTTCATAATTGGCCACCAGTACTGACGTCTCAAGTCTCGGTACATCTTGGTAACCTCGGGATGAACTGCCCAAGTTGAAGCATGAAAATACCACATCAGATCCTTGCGTATATCCCCTGGAACCCATACTCGTCCATGGAAACGCAAAACCTCATCTTCACCTATCGTCCAACTGGGAGGAGGGTCCTCACTTGCCACCGACTCCCGTAGAACTTGGCCTTCCGAATCAGATAGCTGTCTCATCCTCACTCTGTCCAGGAGGGTAGAAGTCACAGCTAATGAGGAAAGATATTTCTTCCCCTGACTGTCGTGCACCTCCAAATGCATCTCAGAGAACAAATCCATAAGCTCCCACTCACCAAGGGCCTCCTGCACTACCTGTAGCCGAGTCTTCCTGATCAATGCATCAGCTACTGCATTACCTTTACTAGGTGTATAGTCAAGATCAAAATCGAAGGACTGTAGGTACTCAACCCACCTTCTCTGCCTCAGATTTAGGTCATGATGAGTAAAGATATTCTTGAGGCTTTTGTGGTCAGTGAAAACCACAAAATTCTCTCCCAACAGGTAATGTCTCCAACAGCGCAACGCATACACAACTGCAGCCAACTCGAGATCATGTGTCGGGTAATTCCTCTCATGTGGCCTCAACTGCCGAGACCCGTAAACAACAACTCAGTCACCCTGCATCAAAATTGCTCCCAGCCCAATCCCTGATGCGTCACAGTAAACTGTATTGATCCTTCCCTGCTCTGGGAGTATCAGGATCGGTGCTGATGTCAACCTTCCCTTCTGGTCCAGAAAAGCTACCTCGCAAGCTTCTGACCAAACGAACTTCACACCCTTCTTAGTCAGACCCGTCAACGGTGCTGCTAAGAGGGAGATGTCCGGTATTAAGCGTCTATAGTAACCAGCCAGCCCTAAGAAACTTCGTATCTCAAACACGTTCTTATGCTGCTCCTAGGAAACTACTACTCTCACCTTCTCTGGGTCTACTACAACTCCTTCTTCTGAGATTATATGACCTAGGAAGTGAATCTAGTCCGTCCAAAAGTGGCACTTCGAGATCTTAGAATATAGCCGATGCTCTCCTAGTGTACTCAATATGATATCAAGATGGGTGGCATGGTCGTGTTGAGTGTGAGAGTACACCAAGATGTCGGCCATGAATACCACCACAAAATAATCAAGATACGGATGGAAAACACGATTCATCAGAGCCATGAAAACCACTGGTGCGTTCATGAGTCCGAACGACATAACCAAGTACTCGTACAGACCATATCTACTCCGAAAAGCTGTAAACGGTATATCCAATGGTCTCACGTGCAGCTGATGATATCCCGATCTCAAGTAAATCTTAGAGAACACTCGTGCTCCACGAAGCTGATCAAATAGATCATCAATCCTTGGAAAGGGATATCAGTTCTTAACCGTCAACTAGTTCAGCTTCTGATAATCCATGCAAAGTCTAAGGGTACCATCCAACTTCTTTGCAAAAAGGACCGAAGAACCCCAAGGAGAAGTACTGGGTCGGATAAAGCCCTTCACCTATAACTCCTCTAACTGCCTCTTGAGCTCCTGCAGCTTAGGTGTAGCCATCCTATAAGGAGGGATGGACACCGGTGCTGCTCCTAGCACTAGCTCAATAGAGAAATCCACCTCACACACCAGAGGTAGACCTGAAAAGTTGTCTGGGAAAACATCCCTGAAACGATCAACAACTGGAGGGAAATCCGTCTGACAAGTCCCCTGATCATCCAGATATAAGCTCGTAATCTGGGATATGACTCCACCTCTCCCATGATGCTCTGGTCCATCTCGACTCGCCTGAACATCCCATTCGCCCTTGTATAGAAACTCTCCGCCCTCTGGTGACGTTAAACACACCCTGTGATGATAGGAGTCTACAAAGGCTAGAAAGGGAACCAACCAGTCCATCCCAAGAATGAAGTCATAGCTCGTCATCTCTAAGACATATAGGTCCCAAAGAAAGTGACACCCTCCAACTTCAAGGGGGCACTCCTTACACTGACACACACCAGCCGTCCTAGTCCCCAACGGAGTGTCTAGCATCATGATACCAGAATAAGAAGAAACACAGAGCCCAAGGCTCTCTAAAACAGGTACAGATATGAAACTATGTGTATCACTCATATCAAAAAGCACTGAAGATAAGACAAAAGATACTAGAATAGTACCTCTGACTGTAGAAGGTACGGGATCCTGATCATGCTGGGTCTGTTGCACTGCATATGCCTGCCCAGTGCCACGGCCCTATGACACAGCCTGACTACCCTGAGTTGTCCCGCCCTGCTGCCTCTGAGATCCTAGTGTCTAGATACCACGACCACGACCACCATCTCTGCCTGCACGCCCTGACGTATTCCAGTTCCCTGACTAGTAAGAATCCACTGGTCCTGCTCCTGCACGCGGAGTCTGTACAAAAACCCTCTGACTAGACACTGGTAGAAACGCCCTACAAAAGCGCTGCAGATGACCCATCTTTCCGCAAGCTCGGAACTCCACTGGGTCTCGGGGACACTGCAGCCTCTTGTTCCCCTCTCTGCCACACTGGTAGCGCTTGATCGTGCCACCTGAAGAAGCTGCCTGGCTGGTACTTCCACCCTGAGAGAAGTCCATCTGTCTCTTCCTCTTTCCAGTAGAAATAGTACCAGTAACTGGTGATGAACCGCCCTGGCCCACACCACTAGCTCCCCGTAGGTTCCTCTCTGTAATCAGCACCTGGTTCAAAAACGTGTGTACAATAGGCAACCTGAAAACATTCACCAGTGCTCGGATGTCATACTAAAGACCATCCTCAAAACGTCTGGCTCTCAACGTCTCATCACCCACCAGCATGGGTGAAAAACGCTGAAGCTCCGTAAAACAAGTAGAATAGTCCATCACCGACATAGCACCCTGCTACAGATTCATGAACTCTCGAGCTCTATCTGCCCTCAGCGTCTCGGGAAAGAATAATTCATAGAAGACTGCCTGAAAATCCTCCCACGCCATCTCTCTGTGATACTTTGACTGGGTGGTGACATCCCACCACCTCTTGGCGGAATCACGCAGCATGTAAGTCGTGATCTTGACCCTCCCTCCTGGAGGCATCTCAAGATGATCGAAAATAGTCTGAATCGATCCTAGCCAAGACTTCGTAGCCTGTGGTCCTATATCCCCTAAAAATGTAGGCAGATGCTGCTTTTGTAAGATACGAGTCAGCTCAGCCATAGATGTGGCAGCCTGCAGTGCTCCCTGAAAGGTCTGCATGAACCGTATAAAGCCTTCACGGAACTGCACCTCCGTGCCTGTGTCCGGTATAATCGCTAGCACCGCATCTGGCTCTGCTAGAGGATCAACAGGTATCCCATGGCCCACCATCTCTGGAGTATAATCGTCGCGGCTCTCCTGGAGAACAACTCACGGTCGTCTAGGCGGCATTACACTACAGGGTCAAAATCACGCCTCAGATTCAAGATTATTAAGGCTGATAGCGAAGGAACCACAAAGGAACAAGAGGAAGAAGGCATTTCATAATTTTAAAAACAAGACTACATGGTGTGTATACTGACTACATGACATTTACTTGACTTCCCTTCCCCTGCCCGGGTCCCTACACACAGCTAAGCCACACGGCTTCTGCTGAACAAAAACTACACGGTGTGTATAATATCTACACGGCGTGTACATTGTTAATTTCCAACTGCCCGTGTCGTCTATGACATGACCGACTACTTGGCTTACAACTACACGACGTGTTACACCCATACACGGCATGTACAACACCCCGTTTCCTAGCCACATGGCTAAAACCACATGGTCTGTCCTTAGACAAGACCACACGGCATGTCCCAACGGTACACGGCGTGTTCAGGGAGAGGTGACACCGGCCCGTGTTGTTAGTTACACGACCGAGTCCCCAGGTCACACTACACGGCGTGTTCATCATTGACACGGTGTGTTCTGTACAGGAGTTCACCGACCCGTGTTGTTAGTTACACGGCCAGACTCCAGGTCACACTACATGGTGTGTACAAAAGCTACACGGCGTGTTTTACCCTAGCCTTTCCCTACCCCGTGTCGCCTCCCACACCGTTTGTGACACGGGAAGAGACTACACGGCGTGTACTCAGAGTACACAGCATGTACTTAAAAGTTCATTTTTCTTCCCGAACAGAAGAACATATATGGCGTGTATGAAAATACTACACGGCGTGTATACTAGGATTTTAGACAGTATGCCTCATAAACTTTCCCGGAACCCAGAAATTACTGAAACCAACACATAAGTGTCAAATTCCGACCCGTGGGGGACCATACTCCCCACGAATCAAAGTTTGACATCTCATATGTGCTATAACCCATAAAAAGTCAATGATCCACGAAATTCCAGTCAATGGGGGCGCATACTCCCCAAAAACCAAAGTTTGGCATCCATTCTTTAAACAAGCTCATACAAGGAATACCCTATCACAGAGCAGGTATGTATCAAGCAGCTATCACAACATCTTGCTTTAGTAGCACAACAACTATCACAACAACATGAAAATTCTAATGCACCTACATGGCATGGAAACTATGCATGGCATGTGATATCTAGCATATTCCTATATGATGCATAAGACGACATACCCTCATCTCATCGGGTTTCAACTAAATAGAACCCATAGATAAATTATAAACAACACAATATCAAAGTGCGTCACCCAACGATGAAAACATATCAACCGTAAAACTGCAAAATCAAAAGAATGAAAAATACGAGATAGACTGGCTTTTCCCTGTACACGGGTTAGCTACATCCAGGCACAGCTTATTACCAACTATCGTTCCATCCTATCCCTGACTATGGCTCCAAATAGTAAGTCAAAGAAAAGAAACTCCTCTAATACCACTTTGGAACATCCCGGACCTGGGTTCCACGCAACGGGTGCCCCGAGCCCGGTTCGCCATGTGACATCAAGTGCATTTCCCCAAACGCCAGAGGCTGCCGACTAGCAGTGAGGGCCCATGTCTGATAGTGGGGAAACTATGCCCTCATTTGTCAAAGTGTAGCGCAGCGGAATTTAAATAAAACATACAACGACAACGGAAGCAATATACCATACACAACGGAAATAAACTACAGTAGTGGATATTACCAACAGTATATAAATGATGATACTACATGTTTCAAGTTCTAAGAAAACAGCCAGAACATGTTATACATCAATACAGTACAACAAAATATAAAGCACATCAAAATAAGAAAAACAGCTGGCAGCGGCATCGCGAGCCTAGGCTCGGTCCCATGCCCTCCTACTCCTCAGTAACAGTCAAGTACCTGTATAGGGACTCTTGCCCCTATCTACACCTGTAGAAACGTAATATCTTTGGGCTGAAAAGCATGTCCCAAACAGGGTGTAAGAAATATATCTCAGTAGGGACCCACCAAAGTCCCGTTCCCAACTGCGTGTAAGCATGCAACAACAGTGTGAAATAGTAAAATGAAATAAAGTAAGAATTACTAAGAATTAACTAACTTAACAATTAAATTTACATTTTATTATTCATTTAATTTATTTAATTTAGTAACATTCTTGCACTCAACAGCACCAAGCCCTCAGGACAACCAGAACCGTGCCCTCAGGCTAAAATAGTAACCACACCCTCAGTCTTTCCCTCAGGCAATATAGAATCCAACCCACAGGTATTAACCTCAGGCATAGAAGAAATTATCTCCCTCAGGAATACGAAGTGTCACCCTCAGGCATAGAAGTCAAGACCTCAGGCACTAAAGGTTTCCCTCAGGAGAAATAGAACGTCGCCCGCAGGCTAAAATAGTCACGCCCTCAGGCTAATAACAACAATACCCTCAGGCTAACAGGTAACCGGTCCATGACCAACATGTCAAAATCAGTAAACAAGCAATCCCTGTCAAGGAAATTCTACGATTACTACTTTAAAGTCATACCCTTGGGTATCCTGGCCAAACGGCTAAACAGTGAAACACACCCCTGGGGCGGTTCCGGATCCAAGAAACGATCCCAACCAGCATTTTATTATCACAATTTAATCACCTATGCAATTCTAGCCATTTAATATAGCAACGGTCTCAGCCATACAACACCCCAACATGGGTTCGTGGCACATAAACGCAAAAAAAACGCACGATAGTTGGAAAATGAACACAAAGCCACCTACCTTATACGCCAACGAACGTTATTCCCGAACGCCGACTCCAGAAACGACCAAGAACGGTGTAGATATGACAAAGAAAAAAACCCATTAAAATGTAAATAACTCATGTTAGGAGAATAATTGATAAGAATCAGCCAAGGAGGTGGAAGCCCTTACCCGTGCGGTTCCAACGGGATAGTCCGAAACTGAATCGGATTCCAGATGAACACCCGGCGGATCTTCAAAGGTCCGACCATCCTCCTTGGCTCCAAAATGGCTCAAAAGCCTCCTCTGCCAAATGAGGAGGCTACTGCCTATTTTAAGCCAAAAAAACAAAGTACACAGCGTGTACTTCTGAGTATACTGTGTGTACTTCTTTCATTTAACTGTTCACTTGGCGGCACCGCCACACTGTTCAACCGTCGACATGAGTACACAACATGTACTCTAAAGTACACGACATGTACTATCGCCCAGCTGTCGGCTGCTCCATAGCCTTACTTTTTAGGCCTGTTGACTGACTACACGACATGTAAGGTACCACTACACGACGTGTAGTCGGTTCCTGCACCCTTCGTTGTCGGCATGGCTACACGCCCCGTGTACTCATCCCCACACGGCCAGAAGTACACGGCGTGTGGAAAAGTAAACGGCGTGTAGTTATAAAATTTAGGTTTTTTCTCCATTTTCCATATTTTCTAAAAAACACTTAAGGAAAAGGAAAAAGAAGAAGCCCGTACCTCAAAAATAAGAACCTGGTTTTTACAATATTTATACTTCCACTAACAAATGACTACAACAATATATTTCTTAGGCAATATAGAAGGAGGCTCACATCCCTTATCCAATTTCGATGTTCTGTTGCCATATTCTTGTGGGGAATGAATATTTAGACTAGGATCATATTCATTCTCCAACTTGGGCTCACCAAGTGAGAGCAGAACATGCCTCAGGGAAGGCTCATATCCCTACCAAGAAATAACAACAACATATTCTAATGGATTAGGATTGTGCTTATAATCCCATCCTTATCGAGGCTCACCAAGTGAGAATGGATCATGACTCTGGATATGATCACATTCCTTTTATTAATGAGACATATCATTAGAATATTCTAGAAGATTCTCAATGATGGGATCATACTCCCACAACACCATAATATTTTAAACATGTTCTGATAATAGTCATACCTCAGGCCCATATCCCTACACAATTCCAAATAGAAGGACATCATATTCCAACCACGACATATGATGTGACCCATATTCATAATCTGATCAATTCCAGTGTCCTTGAGGTCATTTGAGACACATTCTCAACACCAAAAGGGCCCATTAACTCTTCCACCGAATAAGAAGATAACCATTACTGTGATAGTCCTCTTCATGATAGTGTGGGGATGGATCACAAGGACTCTAATCCTGACATCCATGATGGCCAACCTCCCCATGTAAATATCTCCCATAGACAAGGAAATAATTCCCTTGCCCAAACACCTTTGTATAGAGAGGTGTTAAAATCTTAGACAACTTCATATAGATTGGTGTTAAAATCTCAAACACCTTCGTATAAAGAGGTGCTCGAAACATTGGGGTTAACTATATATAGTTCCTCATCAACTTCCAACAACACTCTATTCCAGTCATTAGGTGACCCTTAGAGGCATTTTCTATGGTCTAACCAAATGGATGCATGCAAGTCTAATGAATAGGAGGTCAACATTGATATATCGAGGGAGTTATCTGAAAAAACCTCCCCATCATGTTCTGGCCCTCACTACTTATAACTATGAGATCCCAGATGAGCTAGAAAAGGAGTTCATGCCTTATCTATGCCAAAATATGTGGTCTACTCATAAGTGACTGAAGGATAGAAACCCCCCTTATCCAGGATATGTGGGTCACTATCAGATCATCAAGATACTCTGTTATTTGCCTATCATAGCAATTATATCCATGTCATGAGATGCAAAACTGTAAAATCACAACAAAAATCTACATCATGATTGATTCTATTGCATTAAAACCTTTCAAAAATTGATCTTCGAAGCCACTTAAAGCATCTATATTTGAGGACGAGGAGATTATAGAGAGTTATAATTTTTTCACCCCTAAAACATCAGAAACCCTTTAATATGGAATCCTATAATGTCGTAGACTCTGGTGAAATCAATGGGTAAAGTAATGCTCAGGCTATCTGGTCACTAAAACAGAATTCCCCTACTTTAACAATGCCCATACATCACGAACATAGGGAGAGGATATCCAAAAAACATTAAACTAGGCCCCTCAAAAAATAAACATGAATTTATAACATAGAAGATGAAGTTATGATCAAGTGGACAACTTACCATAAATAATGATTCCCACCCTGGGATGTCATTTTACCCATCTCCTATGAGAGAACAACTGCACCACATCCAATAGGCCATAGTAGCAGCATCCATAGAATCAATCTAGAAGATAATCAAACTTGTTGGGTTGGGGGATTATCTACCACCACCTCCACCTCTCAGATCGTCAATTCTCAAGTGGATTCAGGATATATCCTCTATAGATGCAAAAAAACCCCAACCCAATGGGCTAGGGGAATTTATATCTTAATCACCATCACCAGGTTCATCATCCCTTGAGAGGGTCCTATAGAAATCAATGATGATTCAAGATCAATCCCATTCTACTGGGATGGGGTAATTTATATCTCAATGTCCATCCCAAGAGTCATCAAACCCCAAATAGAAATCACTGGATCCTCAACAACAAGATCCTTCAATGAAAATTGTGTCCCTGAATAACCCCCACCCCATAGGGTTGGTGGAATTTTCATCATCACCATAACTAGATATAGAATCATTATTCTCTAGGTTGGGGAAAAAAATCAATGGTCGACATCCCACCTGCTCCTCCCACCATATGAAAAACCAATGATTGTTGGGTACCACTCAAAAATCATGAAAGGAAACTCCCTCAAGGTCACTATTCATAGAATAAGTTAGAAGGAACATACAGTGAACGAGACTAGACCTCATTGGGGTCACAAGCCAAAATGACCCAATATGGACAAGGGTTCAAATAACGACACTAATGAAGGCCGTGCATAATCAATCTGTTACATCGAAAGTAGTGATGAAACCACCATTCCTTGATATGCCTCTATGAATTTTGTTACTTTAAACATGAAATACAATGTGGATAAGGATTTAAATGAAGAGGGATGCAACATTACCAATATACCGTAAGAGGAGGGTTATTTGGATGCACCAACTGAGCCTTCATGCACCCAAAACCAGAGAAGGCTCCAAAATTTGGAACCACCAAATAATTAACTACCACATATCTGGTGGAACAATTACAATGAAAAGGGTAAAGGTATAGAAATATTTCAATCACCACCCATAAGAGTTGAGGTCACTTCTATAGAGGAACAATTTTCACAATATGATAATGAAATAAAAACTCTCAAAAAACTCATTAAGAAGGTACTCAGGGGAAATATTCCCACTGGGTATCATCTTTCGGAAGAGATGAATATTTTCCATCGCATATCCAATCCTACAAAAAGAGTGGTATCTGAGAATCAGACTAGCTTCGTATCCAGGTATCTAGTCTACATAAATGAGGAAGTCAAAAATGATCATGACTTCACTCCATTGTGGTGATAACCTCTTACTCTCTAGGGAGATCATTTATTCTTAGGAAGAATCAATAATCAGTCGGAGAAAAAAGTGGGGCCATCTCATCGACCCCCATCCACTCCCTATAGATACGTGTTGGCTCAGACAATAGTAGCCCTAGAGTGCTTAACATCACTAAGTTACTAGCTACTAAAATATAATCCATGGAGGGGTGACATGCATTGTGTACCTGAACATGAATCCATATCCTGAATTGATGGATGATAATCTACCTCCACCCAATTTCAAAAATCCAAACTTATACAATTTTTATGATTCATGCAACCTTGAACAACATATCTCACACTTCTTATCCTAATATGGACTGATGATGTTCCCCTGATATCAATAGGAGGCGACAAAGATGAGTGATTTGTATAGACTTTGACAGGGCTAGTTTTGTATAGTACAACAGCCTGCCAGTAGGATCCATTTAAGGATGGGAAGACATTCATTGTCAATTCCTTTATCAATTCATCTCTATGCTGAGGAAAATGATGATCATCAACATAAAGAACTAAAAACAACACAAAAATGACAGGGTGTCGAACTTTATTGCAATATGGAAGAGTTTACCCTATTAAATCAACATTCCCCTCTTGCAGGAGTAACTATTGGAACTCTGTGATGAAAATATCTAGAATGAGTTGATGACACCTCTTATCCCAATAATGTATCCAGGCGGGTTCTATAAGTTTGTATAAACGGAACAATGTTTTGAGTAATCCATTCAGTGAATCCTATCCAAAACTCAACTCATGTTCACAACACATGAAAAAATGTTAGGCAAAGAAAAAACTATAGCTATCACTCTCAAGCTAGCATTAGTGCCCATCCATGCACCTAAGAAAGTACCAAACCACCCGACACCTCCAATCGAGTGGTGACAACCACAGAATCTCCCTCATCCAGAACAACAGAGAAATATTGGTCCCTCGGGTTTTGATGAATGGATGAATAAAGAATACACCATCCGAAATAAAAAACTACCCAATTATTTCTTGGAATCCATGGACAATAACCCGGTCATGCAACTATAGCCTAGAAATCCTGATGAGGTCAACCTCACCAACCACCCCGACTAATATCCTTTCCATAGAAGGTCAAGTCATAATATCCATGACTAATTCATCTTCAAATAAATACATTAAGTAATGGTCAATTCCAGACAATTGGTGTTAGATAACTTCCCAGAGTAGGTGTCTTGCATAACCGCTACCCATTCAGAAGAAGAATAAAATTGGTAGAAACTTCCAACTAGGCATGAGCGGAAGTTCAAAAACTGGATTACTGAAAAAAATAGTTGACCAAGATCATTCCAACCAGAGATAATAGTTTATTATAACCAAAATAAATACACTACCTAATAAGGATACAACATATTTACCTCCCAAATATGGGCGTGACCATCATAAGTTGGAATAAACAGAAGGGGAAGATTCATATTCTGCTCCAATGAAAACTGTTACTCTTGCAAATTATTTCACTACAATATCTATAGCATGGTCACCACCCCACCAAATAGAACCCTCATCAAAAAATAATATGATATTTGGTTCTTTCAATGTGATACACATGGCATACCCCTTATCTGATGATTAATATCCCTCAAAATATGAGTTTCCTACATATAACTGAGGAATGAGAGGCCACAAACACAAGAACCAAGGATAAAGGGGAAAAAATAGGCATGGTTGGATCCAATAGTTCAGTCATGTACCCATAACAAACATATATACATCTGATACTTGTAGAGAATCACTCCAGCAGGCCCAAAAGAGGTATGTAGGTGTCTTAAAACCCTCTAACAGTTGCCCACACCCAATTTTCTTGCATGAACACCTAGCGGGGGTTAGATTATTTGATCATACTGGGAAATGGGGAAGGACATCAAAATTTTCTCCATTGGAAGTAGATTATCCCACAACCTCTACATAAGAACCATTCCCATCCACCTCTAATTCCCCGACTCTTGATTCGTATATCAAATAGAAATCCCACATCAAGAAGCACCAATCCCTAGCACAAAATTATGAAATTTTGAAATAGCTAGTGATTGTCCCGACTAATTTATAAATCCAATTTGCACTCTATCTCTCAAAATAACTCATTGAGGAACTTATAGAATCCCTCTGGAGCCCATAGAAATTTGAGATAGAAGTTGATGTAGTCGGGGTTTATCAAGTGGAGACCATGCCAGCAGAATGCCATGTTGCTGTCTCCTTCACTAACTAGGATCAGGTGGAGGTCATACATGGGCACATCAGACCCTAATATGATTTGAGAAGACTCAAAAATGTCGACATACAAAGGGATATGATTGATAATGGTTCCAGGATCAACCTCATCACAATTCAAACCCTCCTATGTTTGGGATAACGATGGGGATTTTTCTCCCACAAGGCTGACCATTCAAGGGTATGATAACCATGAGAAAAGACGTTTTGGGTTGATGAACCTAAAATATCAATTTGGGGATCTCATATATGAAGTTGAGTTTATGGTTATCTAGTAAGAAACCACATACAATGTCCTTCTCAGAAGGCCCCGTCTCTAAAGCCACATGGCGATAGCTTCAACATTCCATCAGTGTATGAAATACCCTATCGGTTGAAAGGTTTTCATGCTGCATGGGGAGAAATTCCCCTTCATGAATTGTAGATCCACATATGATGAAAAATATTTCTACAAAATGATATGCAAACAACAAACAACAGAGGATGATATATATGTTTCATCCACCATGGACTTGGGTACCACCCCTAAAAATCCCTTGAGTATGCTCAACAACGATAATGTTATCCTCATAAATCTAGTTTAGGTAATAGACCTAATATAAGAGGTACAATCCCCTCCTGTCCTTAGTGATAGTGTAAAATAAAATTAGATTCAACATCTATCTAACAACTCAGGTAATAGGGGATGATAATGTCTATTCTCATGGACCCTCTCACCTTAATGGTGACAGAGAATCCAAAATTTACCTTATTCATTTGGAAATATCTATATAAACATGGAGGTGGAGGAAGATGAGGATAACCTTAGGAAGGACTCCCCCTCATTCAATGAAGGTGACTTCAATACCATCAATGAGATCAAAAATGTAAATATGGTAATAGAATAATACCAATGGCCTATACGGATTAGTTCTTCCATTCCCCTCAAATAGAAAGAGATATATTTTTTATTTGAAGTAACACATATATGTGTTTTCTTGGAACAATATATATTTTCCTAAACTAAATCTAGATATGAATACGCACCATCTCAGCTTACCCTATGAGCATCAAGGCATCAAGTAGGCATCCATAAGGATAACCCCTCTCATACAAATAATGTAGAGGAGGAAGTTTGCAAGTTGATTAAAGAAAACTTTTTTTTGAGAATTGAAATATCCAATATGGATTTACAACATCATCCCTACCAATAAAAAGAATGGGATGATTAGGGTCTGAATTGATTTCAAAGACTTTAATCGACATTTCCCAAAGGAAAACTTCTCATTACCGATCATATAACTCTTGATTGATGCAAATGTTGGATTTCTAGACCTTTCCTTCATCGATGGTGCTGAGAGTACAATCAGATAAAGGTGGCCCTTAAAGATGAAGAAGCGACTGCTATTAGAGAACCTTAAGGGATATTTTGATAGCAGGTCATTCCCTTTGGTTAATAATTTTGGAACCACTTATCAATTCTCCATGAAACATATATTTAAGATGTTCTTGGGAATAATAGAATAATGTTATTTCAATGACCCTATGGTCAAATACCAACAGCAAAGTGAACAATTCAGGAATCTCCAAACAAACTTTGACAAGCTGTGACAACACATCCTAAAGATGAATCCACTAAAATGTATCTTTGGGGTAACATCAGGGAAGTTTATTAGCTTTGTGGTATTCTACTGTGACATCAAGGTAAACCTAGAGAAGAATAGTTCTATTCTAGCAATGTCATACCCTAGAAATCTAAAATAACTAAGGGGGATCCAAGGGAGCCTCACCTAGATTTGGCATTTCATATCCAACATGGACAAAAAATCTCTCCCATTTACTAAGATTATAAAGAATGGAATCACCTATCAATGGGATGATGACTACCAAGAAAACTTTGAAAGTCTTAAGAAGTATCTACTGTAGCCACCAGTTATTATGACTCTAGTAGAAGGGAGGCCACTAATATTGTACATGGATTCCATGAAATGCTCACTAGGAACCCTCCTTGCATAGAAAAATGGTGTGGGGAGAAAGAACAATCTCTACTACCTTATCCAGACAATTCTAGTTACAGAGACCTGATACTCTGATGTCTAGAAGAACTAACATGCACTCATCATCGTAGTAAAAAAGCTGAGGAATTACTTACAGCACCATGAAGTCTTTCTAGTCTCTTTTATTGATCCACTCATGTAAATCCTTGTCCTTCTTATGTTTAATGGGTGTCTGGACCGATAGGTGGTCATTCTGCAGTAATACAACATTCAGTTCATATCACAAAAATCAGTGAAAGGGAAATCCCTAGCTTATTTCCTCATAGAACATATTTCCTTGGAGAATACATCAGTAGACATCGAGCATCTAGATGAAAAAGTATTACATTACCGTAAAACTCCCCACAGATGGCAGATATATTTTGATAGCGTCTCCTAAAAATTTTTCTGTAAAAGGATGGAAAACTGGAAATTCAATTGGGTTCAATTAGGGATTGTATTTTTCTCCACAGACAAAGTGTTTTTTCTTGATTATTTTTCACTATCTGAAAGCTACATGGATAGAAAGGAAGAATACCAAGCCCTCATCATAGGCTTGGAACTAGACCTACAACTACAAATAACCTACCTGAATATCAATGGGGATTCAGAGCTAGTGATAAATTAGATCAATGAATAATATTCCATTTAAAAGGAAGAATTAGACCCTCTCACTAGCTATGTCAGGTGACTGATGGTAGAGTTCCCTTTAGATCCTACATTGCATCAGGTTCCCCGATCACACATTGCTCATGCCACCGCCTTGGATAATGAAACCACAGTATTGTCCAATCCTGATATGGAGGAAGCAATCATCCATACCATGCATCTAATAATGGTATCACCGATCATCATATTTTATATGAAATAAATCAACCAGGTTAGCACCACCACAAAGCATGATGAACCCACATCCAACCCTAGATGGATGGATTATACAATCATTTATCTCTAAAATGGGACTCTTTTGATGGATCGAGCAAGAAGGAAACAAATTTGGTTCCAAGCAGTGAACTTTACCATAAAAATGGTTCAAATGAAAATATGGACCTATAAAAGTGTGGATTTTAAGAAATCGTTAGATGCATACTAGAAAGAGATATTTCCCCCATCATGGAAGAAGTCTATGCAGGCTTTTGCAGTGCTCATCAGTCTAGAATCAGGATCTCCCACCAAATCAAGAGGCTGGGATACTATTCAAAAACAATTATAAAAGATTTTTTTGAATACACCCCTAAATGTCATGCTTTTCAGGTATATGAAAAATTCATTCATCAACCCCCAAAATTACTTCATACAACTAAATATTTTTGGTCATTTTTTATTTGGGGAATTAATGTTGTGGGGCCATATCCCCCAACCACAACTAAGTAGTTCAAGTACATCCTTACTAATATAGAATTATTTTCCAAATGGGATGATGCAATAACCCTTAATTAATTTGGGATGAATAACATCACCAACTTCATAAAGTCTCATATCATCACCCAGTTTTGAGTTCCTCACAAAATATTGACGGACAACAACAACAAATTCTATTATACAAAGTTGAATAAACTATACCAGGACTAAAATATCGAGTCCAATAACTCATATAACTATCATACAATAGATTATGGATAGATAAAGGAATTTAATAAGACTCTATCAGATATACTCCAGAAGATGATGAACAAGGATAAAGGTCAAGAACATAAAATCTTGTCCATGATTTATGGGCCTACCGTATCACCACACATATTGCTACACAAGAAATTCCATACTTATTAGTGTACGGTACTGAGGTAGTGTTACCCATATAATTATATAATTCTTTACTCCAAATATCCATTTGCAGATAACTCTCAAATGAAGAGTAATTGAAGAAGCGACTGGATGAATTGGAGGGGATCGATGAGAGTAGGTTGCGTACAATGCACAACCTTAAAGTCCATTAGAATTGGATCATACAAGCCTTTAATAAGAAGGTTCTCCTATGGTCATTACTTCAAGGATAAATTATGTTGGATCTCAAGACCCCAATGATACTAGGAAAGAATCCTCTAAATATGGAACCCAAGTTGGAAGAGAATTACATCATACATAAGGTCTACCATAATAGATCTTACTAATTGACCACAATGGATAGGGAGCATGTCACACCCCCACTAATGTGAGATTTCTCAAGAAATAATTTTCATATTTTTAATCAAGCACATATCATCCTAGTTACATGATGCTAAAATGTATATGCATTTCCTGGTTGTATGATGTTAAACTACGCCAGATCATCCTCACCAAAAGATATCAAACTGTACTAATGATCATCCTAGTAGTAAGAAGATAAATTACATATCACCTAAAATCCTGGTAGAAAAAATTTAAAATGAATGGTATACCTCACCCTAACCACATGATGATAAATTTTACAGAGTCATCCTTTTTTCATGATATTAAACTGCACAAGTTTTTCCTAACCACAAGATGCTAAAATATATGGATCATGTACTCACCGCCTGATGTTAAAATTCATGTGAATCACCATATCACTAACAACTAACCATACACAATACATATCTTTGATAATTAAGGATAAAATTTCCTCATCCTTATGTGATATTCAGTTCCACATATATAATCTCTTCGCCTAAGAACTATGTGTGTCTTGATTCTCGCAATCACACGATACATTATGATTCCCAAATATCTAGTTTTGTCCCAGTCACAATATTCCTTTCTCTCATGTTGGGTGATCCATGTACTCACTGTATGATGTTAAAATACATGTCATATTTCCTCACTTCATGATGTTAAACTACATGGATCCCCAAATTATTCATCTTCCTTCATGTCTTGTGACCCTTGTATTTTCCGTATGACATTAAACTTCACTAGTTTTATAGAAATATGTATGGATTGATTATCATTTATAATGTGATACATGGGGAATACTCAATCATATATCTTGGTATATCCACCACATGATACAAAATCCCCTTTCAATATCCTTAAATTGCCTCTACATAGTAAGAGAAACCCTTTTTATTTATTGTTTCTCACACTGAGCATAGCTCACGTGAGATTAGGAATTTTGGTGAGGGATTACCCATTAAAACAAGTCACGATGGATCATGACAAGTTAATTATGGTCCTGAATGTAAGAACATAAAATAAATATCACGAGTCCTTGTGACATGATGATAAAATGTACGGTTGGTGTACCTTTCATGACATAAAGCTACCCATTTAGGAGGACCACACCCGAGAGGACCACTATAGCTGGTGGATTGTCTCTTACCACACCTCCCATCAAGAACTAAATGTGACTTGATTCTAGAAATTACATGATATGTAGTGACACTCGAATACTGAAATCCTAGTTCTAATCACAATAAACATAAAAATTCCCCCTCTCTGTGTACAGGCCAGAATTTCATAGTGTGGACTTTTTCAAGAAATATGTATGGATTGATTCCTATTACCATAGGATATGCAGTGTCACCTAGATTTCTATCCTTGGGTCCAACCATAATACCTCTTTTCATGTCAGGAAGCCAAATTAATTTCCGCATGATGTTAAACTACATGGTTTCTCAAGAACTACATGTAGCTTGATTCCTGTCAGTATGTGATACATAGTGATACCCGAATATCCAATTCTGGGTCGAGATACAATTATAAATGGAAACAATTCCCACCTCTGTGTATGAGTTAAACCTATGTAAAGAGTTTCCCATTCAATAAATATACGTGGCATGATTCCTGTCATCATCGGACACACAGTGACACCCAGATATTCAATGTTGGGCTCAACTACAATAACTGACAAAATAAATGCACCCCAAATGCATAAGGGCCGAATAATACAAGACCACTTTGACTAAATGTGAGTTAGATACACATATGTACTGATTTCACATGCATTATTCCTTGAATAAATTTTCACATCAGTTATAATGTCCTTACCAAATGATGTTAAACTACAAATCAAACTTCCTGGTCTTATGTCATCAAAACTGCACAACAAAAGCATCCTTACCACATGATGATAAACTACATGGAAAGCATCCTTACTATATGACATTAAACTGAATAGAGACAAATACATCCCTACTACATGATGATAAACTATACAGACCACTACCCATTTTTCATCACTTATCAAAGTACCATGAGATCCTTACCTTGATCATCCAGAGTATGGGGTATTTCCAAAATATTTTAAGCATTCTCAATACATAAATCATACTTCATGTCTCGAGTACATCAAGTTTACACAAATCTTCCATGACCCTTAGAAGAGATACCTGGATTCAAGAGACCCTTTTTTGACTATGCATGTATATATATGTCTCCTGAATATGTTCCTATGGTCATTAACCAAATATGTCACTCTTAAAAAAATATTTTTGATCCTTCTGAGCCCTGTAATCACTGTGGAAGAACTCAACATGTCAGCGTGATTTTATCAATTCTTTATATGATTATCCCATACCATCCTCATGATATGAGAACCTTGAACCATGATTTTCAACAGTCTCATCTCCAGTTAAGAAGGATATTTGGGTGATCTTGACCCTGTATATCCTAATTTTTCTATCCTGTATCATTCCTCATATCAGGTCCATGTGCACTATGAACTTAATTTTTCTTCAATTTAGTCAAAGTCGTACGACCTTAAACTCTAGCCTATAATGGTCTAAATAAAAAAACCTTAAACTTCTGGGGAAAGAGACACAAAAATTTTCAGGTTGAAATCCTTTAAAGGGAGTCCTGAGTAAAATTCGAGTCTTCTCTCATTAGACTCTTCAACTCCAAAGTTTAGGAAAAAATTAGGGCACAAATCAATATGGAATAAAGATCATTGGGCCTACATTATAGCCATGGTAAAAGCCAAGCTATGTTTGCTGTACCCCCTAGTTCAAGAAAAAGTTAGATGAATGATTTTTCTTATCATTTCTCTATGAGAATATGTTTGTTAATAAATGACACAAATTTTAGAATTCTTGAACCCTTATTGAATATTACAATTTCTGAAAATCACATTTCATGATTTGGGGGACTTGGATCATTATAAACCTTCCATGGAACTTGGAAAATATAATTGTCTTCAAGGGACACTTTAATTTACTATGTATGAAAGCTTATGGATAATTCATATGAGCCTATGGACATCAACCAAATGAGTCAGTCTACAAAAAGGGATTTCTAACTCTTTTGATATCTAACATCATTATGGTAGAAACCATCACTTCAATGTGTTTTGGGTCATTCCTGGTATGACTATCTCATATCATCCTCCCGACCCGATCACTTCTGACCATGACTTACACATCTCTCTACCAAATCATATAATATGATTTTATATCCTTTATGTCAAGACATCATGTTTTGTACCCTTTACAAAGTTAATAATGAAACGCCTCATTCATGAACTTATGTTGGACCACACTTAGTGATTCAAAACCACAAAGCATAGGGGTCGAGCTTCACAATTCAAGAGATAACTACCAATGGGTGACAAAACCCTTCCTAGATGGCCTTCATTCCATAAAAAACCTCATAATATATATGTTTGAGTCTATAAATATTTCATGGACCTTAGAAATGAGTGGATATAATCTTTGTTTAACCAAGATATTGACACATAAGTGACTTGACCCACCAACCAAAGGCATATATTTATTGATAGAAAGAAGTTTCAATCCTTATGAGCCCTGGAAACACCATAGTAGAACATAGCATCTCAGAGTGTTATTGGTCATCCACAAAATGTCTAACCCATCCCATATTCATAGACTCAAACACTTATGTTATGACTTACATCACCCATATTCCAACTAACCAGGCGGATCTAGCATCCCTAGTATTTCAACCCCAACTGATACTACCCCCCATTAATCTTCTTTGACCCTTGGAAAAGAGTTGATACACCTCTATTTTAAAATTATACTAATTCATAAGGTCTCTAAACCACTAACTAGAGGAATCTTCTCCTTATAGGAAATGAGCTATGATCCTCATGATCCTTATCAACACCACAACAGAACCCAACAACCTAGAGTGTTTTGGGTCATTCCTGGCATGTCTGCACTGTATTCCATGATCATCGATCTGGTATGATCTAAAAGACCCTAAAATATAGAAATATAAGGTCCAAGCTAAAAGACCATAAACTAGAGAAATATAAGGTCCAAGCTAAAATAACCTAAACTAAATCAATAAAAGGTAAGATCTAAAAGACCCTAAACTAAAGAAAAATAAGATCTTAACTAAAAGAACCTAATATATAGTGATATAATTTCTAAGCTAAAATACCCTAAACTAATGAAATATAAGGTCCAATATAAAATTCCCTATGATACAGTGATAGAAGGTATGATCAAAAAGAAATTAAACTACAATGATAGAAGTTCTGAGCTAAAATAACCTAAAATAAAAATGATATATTGTCTGAGATAAAAGTCCCTAAACTATATCATGTCATCAATTTAGTATTAAAGGAAAAATAAACTTATAAGGCCCAACATATGGCATCTTAAAAAATAAAGCTATGGTCGCTAGGCCTATCGGCTTCTGAAAAATAAATAGCACTCTCCGTTCGGGATGTTTATCCTATCTAGGTGATCCTTCTTACAAACAGGTAATATCAAGATAATTGAAGAATATACATCAGTATGTAATCTCATGATGGTGGGAATTCATGATTACTAACAAAAACGAATCTATTATGATTAAAATATTTAGATCCACACATTCAGGTTTACTTGATATTATGAAAAATATGGGTATCTTTAGTGATTCATATAATATCAGATAAACCAAAAATTCATGCACAATATGAATAAAAGAAAAATGAAAAAAAAACATATAAAGTTCAGTATATCTGTTCACTAATAGCATACATGAAGAGGAATATCTACATACCAGATTCTCTCCTGTGAATATAAGAGCCTAATAAAAGTTAAAAAATTAAAAATCCATCATATCATGTGCTCTTAGGGTTCCTTGAGTTCAAAAAGCCTCTGCTCCAGAGAGGTAACAAAGTGATGTAGTTTATCAATAGATTCAATTTATACCTCTACAACCTGCTATAAATACTTCACTTTGGAAACAATATCAAGATTGGATTTCTCCTCTACATCGAGGAGTCCCTACTGTTCCGATATAGTCTTCCCTAATATCTAAAGTAAATTTTGTAATTGGGATAATTATTCTTGAAGAAATTTTATTTCATATTGAACAAGGTTAGTTTCAACCTTCCCAAAATTGTCTATGTCCTGATGAGAATCCACCTCCATCGTATGTTGGGAATCTTCTTTTATAGTTTTGTCACAGTTCTGCTTCACTAAAGAGGAAGCCTCTGCAACTACCACCCTCGATTCAAGGCCCCTATTCTCTCTCAGAGATACTTCTTCCTTAACCTAGGAATATATGGAATAATAGTTGAAACCCTCATAACCAAGGGTGAGAAACATGAATTGAAGATGATCTATTCTATCCTCCATCCCATCCAATTGGATTTTTGTCACTAAAATCCATACCTCCCTTCACATTTGTCACTGCATCGACTGATAAAGTGATGCAGACCTGGATCCTTGGTCTAGATTTATCCTAGGAACAAGAATATATTTTGGGACCATATCACTAAGAGAAATGTTTATGGTCATAGTTTTTGATGATAAGGGAAGCGATCTATCCTCTTCTTTGGTTGATCTAGTCGGAGGAACCCCTATAGGGGTAGGGACCAGAGCCTTCAAACTATGAGGTGAAGACAATGTAACATGAGAAAGAAGGGGTTGTCAGTCATAGGATAAACAATATGATATCACTAGGTAATCAATAGATATGACCAATGTTAGGAACATCTATTTGTCAATCACATCACTGGTTACATCCACTACCTTGACTCCATCCTTGGGTAATGAGGTGAAACCTTCCTATGATGAATGACTTCATGCTACCTCTGGTGATTTTCTTGAAGATGTGCTTCACTCACCAACCTTGAGTACTACATGAATAAAAGAGAATATTAAGAGATATGACACAAATAAACAAAGTGTACAGTCTTGAAGAAGTATTCAACTTCTCCAAAAATTTCTTCCATCAAAGATAATATTGTAGATAAAGAGATATATGTTCTAGTATTCTCTAAAAGTGAATCAAACCATTCCAGATCAGGTGTTGTGATCACAAAGAGGTTTGAAGTAGGAAACATGCACAATTGGGACAACACCTCAGCCACTACCATTTCTTGACAGATTTATCCCAACAATTAAGGGTCTACAAAAGCAACCGAACTCTTACCCTTATCCTCAAAAGTATACATGTTCTCTTCCAAGCATGATTAGTGGGGAAATAATTTTTTTTGAAAAATTTGGATGTGTTTATAGAACAATCCAAAATAAGAAAAGTGTGAGATACCACAATTACATGATTATTTTGGAGGAGAGGACCCTAAGAATTAAGGATACTTTCTTTTCCTCTTCCCTTATAGGGAAGGCTCTCTGGAGGGTGATAGAGATGAAATTGTTGTTCCAGAAGATGAAATCTCCACCCTTATATGGGCCAATCATCCCAGTGATTCCTCATCATCAGTCTACTGGTCAATGGAAAACTCCTCTACCATAATTGTACAATGTGGGGAGTATTCATTTGGATGACAGTACTGTCCAGTATTCAATAGTCTCCCCCCCCCTATGTCAACAAAAACATAAAGGACATAATTATAGTTGAAATGGAACCACAAACCTTTTAACATAATAGTGATCCCAGACTTACCGCTTCCTTGAAGATGGGATAACCCTATTTTTCCATAACAATTTCCAGCATACCCTAGAAAAAAATTTGTTTGAAAAATGAGAAATAAAATATCTTACCCCTGATACTCACAAAATCCATGAAAAGGTCTTGAAAAAGGTCCCTAACCTCCTTAAGATAGTCTTCTAAAGTGATACCTAGAGGGGTGGAAATATAGGATAAACCTTCCAAAAGTACCTCTTCTTGGTACAATATACCCTAATAGTTAGTATATGAGTTCTTCATACTCCAAGATTCCCATTTATGAGAAGCATCAAGAAATGATAAACATGGTGCAGTCTCACCCATAGGTACTAAACTTTCTATAGCCGTATCAGTTAGTGCATCTATTTAAAATGGAAAATGTTTGGATTTCTTACAGGGTGCTTCCAGGACCATTATCTCTCTAGAGGCCAATTGATTTCTGGGACTAGAGTTGCTTTGAACAACATAGGAGGACTCTATTACAAATATGGATAATTTCTCACTGGGATATGAGTAGATCTATACCTTGTCATAAACATGAGACAAAACAATTTACGCATCATGGAGAGGAAGGTTTATCTCAGAACAAGTCTCCTCCTTGGTGAACATCAACCAAAATCGGTGAGCCACTATCAGATGATCATTTTATCAAACATAAACAAAGTGGGGAAATCCTGATTGAAAACATAGGAATTTATGGATGAACTGACAGGGTCTGTACCATTCACAAAGGAGATCCACTTTGATATGGGTGGAGAAAACTCCCTCAAGAAATGACATCATATAGGCCCAAATGTCAAGGATTTCCTCACCAGTATTACAAAACAATTTATTAGCACCAGCTTGTATGGACTAAAGGAGAAATGATTATAGCAGATCATATAATCCCGGACATCCTGATCTTGCAGTGTAATAGGTCTCACCGCACTGATACATTATATATATGGTATAAAGTGATCATTTGGGACTCCTGGGATTCCCATATATTTGTAGTATACCAAATGAGCTCCCATACGACCACATAATAATTTTAAGGGGACTATGATTTTGTAAGTGGATTTTTATTATAAACATGGTGTAGAAGATGATAAAGTTTGGAAAACACAGGGATGACTATCTTGATATGGTCCCACTTCCATAGAGGTCTCCATCGTGAATGTAGAAACTCCAACCCCGCCTTTTTTCTTCCAGGTAAGTAAGTACCCACTTAGGTACGTAGAAAGGAATTTGGATAGTTGGATGATCCATTCAACACTAAAGACAATTTTCATCCCCATTATTTATATTTACCTTCTTCAAACATGGTCGAGTAACCACTCGGTGAACAATGAGAATACTTTGTAAGCCAGGACTTTGGCTTCTTAACTTCTAGCTCGGAGCCAGTCTTCCTGAAAAAGTATCCCGTAAATTTCTTGAATGGTATATCCTCTCCAGAAAGTGGCACTTTCAGGAGGGCCTTTTTACCTATCTTGATCAGTTCTCAGGTAAGAGGAGGGGTCCTCTTCAAGTCATACTAGGTGGATCATGGGGAAAAGAACTCGTTATACATCCCCACCAATATAGTCTCGCCATAGATCTTATCCACATACCAAAGATTGATGCCCACCTCTCCATGCATGAGGTGGAAAGTGTTCATGTTTGGAATCCAATGACTAAATAGTTCTATCATGAGACCCTTGTTACAATAGGTATGTATCTATGATATCCAAATAGCCTCATACATTCCAATTTTTCTCAACTTCTCATTGAATTCAGAAACAATGTACTATACCCAGAAGGGTCATCCCTAGTCTATCTCACAACTACCTCCTAATCATATTTCCCAGTGGGGAACCCACCCAAACTTCTGGTTGGAGTAAGACTTCCAAATTATTGAGTGGTACATAATAACATCCTCATCGGGTTCACTATCAGTCTCATCAAAGTATGTGGGCATGAACAACAGTATATGCCCATATTCACAGTCTCCCTAAGAGACAAAGTATCCCCCTTGATATATGTTCTCCCAGAAGGTGTTTTGGGTCTTCTCAATCTAGGAGGAGGGTATGAATGATGATTATGGTGAAGGAATGATAGTATCATTAGTAAGACTGAACCCGTAAAGAGGCAAAACATCTGAAAGGGGATAATCCCCATTTTTTACTTCCATCAGCTTTATTAGGATCATCTGCAATGAACCAAAAGAATGATGATATGTAGGATCTATGATATCTGTAATAACATCATGATGGGATATCACTTATTTTGCCTACTTCTTTAAAGGTTTTCGAGAAGTACGTCATGAACCAGAATCCATATGAAGAAATGTAAGTGGAACATATCAGATAGATAATAATAAATTATTGTCAAAGAAAATAAATAAAATTTTGGCAGCATCATGTACATCGCATGAATCAGAAAAAGAATTCATGAACCCCATAAATTATTAATGAATATCCTAACCCCCAAATATCATGTATATCACATTAAATCGAAAAGTCATCGCTAGACCACATGACACCTCGAAGACTTATGATCACGTGACCTTGACATGGTCACAGGAGCTACATGATAGTCAAGAAAATAATTCAATAAAGCCAGTAGATTCCTTAAAACCCTCAATAAAATTACACCCCCATGGTATACATTTAAGAAATTACCATAGCATAGTTCATGGTTGGTTCGAGTGGGCACCTGGGTAAATGAGGTCTTGCGAAGGAGTTCTATGAAAACTGTCTTGCGAAAGGGTCCTATGACCAGGTCTTGTGGGACAATATTGTGATGAGGTTTCATGATGGAAGAAGGGTGAGAGAGCTCTAGGTAAGTGAGTATCTAGTGATTGAAGCCACTCTACACTCCCCTTTTATTGGGTTTCCCATGGGATACCAAACATTACCTGACAAGACCAAGTGTCACCTGAGACACTAATTAGAGACATCGCCAAAGACTGGGGAAGGCATTCACTTTCTTCATAAATAAGATCTTGTCCCAATAGACATCGATCCTGAGGGGGGGGGGGTTATTTTTTGACCCCCATAAAATGAGTATCATAAAATCCAAAAATTAATAAATAAATGGATATGGGTATTATATTTCCCATAAAAACAAAGGAAGAAGAATATGGACAAGACCTGCACATCATGTGAGCTTCCAAATAATACACAATTGAGTGACCATCTTAAAGGTCTTAGAAAGGACCCATGAGCTGCACAAACCCTTTGGAAGGTCCCACAAAACCGCTTTTTAAATTTTCATTAGCACTCACAAATATTCCCTGGACAATAGTTGATCATGCAGTGGTAGTCAAATAAGCTCCCCAAGCCATGTGGATTGTCAACCAGAAGATTCCTAAAAAACCATAAGAAATTACTTAGAAAAAAGGATGAAAATATCCAAAATGTGGGATCCTTGTGTGATCGTAAAATTGATAAGATGCATCACTGATGGGGAGGATGATTTTCGTTGACAATATTAAAGGAAACTTATACATTCCCCAGCCTTTGTAAGATAAAGAATGGAAATAAAGAGTGGAGGAGGTTGGAGACTCTTGTAGTCATAAAAGTCCTGTAATGTATCCCTTGAGATTCTTAAGATGCCTCAGGAACCTGATGACATGTACGAATCAGCTCGTGAAATCCCATTAGCATGAAATTATCGTCATGTGAAGATCCTCAGGTATGTACAGGCGACCTCATGCTCCCCTTTTGGATTCATAAAGAGAAATAGATAGACTTTTTTTTAAGTGATCATGAATTTTCCCAAAACCCTTTATTTTTCATGTGACTCATCATTGAAAGGTAGAGTGATTTTCCTCTACAATAACCAAACAACTTTACAAAATTACAAACCTTTTTAACATAAAAAACGAAAATAAAAATGGGAGGAGAAATGAGCCTCTCATGACATAAAAATCTCACAACATGCTATGGCTATCTGAATTATGGTCTCACAATACCCCTTAATAAGTCAGCCTAATCCCATGAATCCCACCCTAAAAAGCCATCATTGTCTTGTGTAATTTCCCAAACAAGTCAATTGAGATCATGTGAGGCCTTTCAATAGGAACACTAATCTTATGAAGGTCCTTGGACATATAGATATGACAATATAAAAGTCCCTCCACATGTATTCATGATTCAAAAAATCCACATTAATTTAAAATAATCCAATAATGGAGTCTTTGATGGTATGATCTCATGGTCACTGAAAATAAGGAAACGCCTCCGGAGTAACCCACAATGGGTTCTCACGAAGACGCATGATTCCAAGGCCCTCCACCATCTCTAGTATATATTCAGGAAATACATTCTGTGAAAAGTGGTGAACAACTAGGGTAGTGAGGCCTATAAATCACCTACCCTAGACTCAAAGAAGGGGTTGGGATTTTTGCATCCCGACGCACTGGTGCAACCAAGAAATAGAGTGGATTTCTTGGGGAGATATATCTCATGACCAGAAAAGCTTCCCATCATGTAAGATCTATGAAATAACTGGATAAATCATGAAACGATAATAAGAAATTCATGTAACCACCCATATATTACATAAAATAATTCTGGTGGAATATCTGAACGATATATAATATATTTTCTATGTCACACGAGACTTAAAATAGGCTATCTATGAAAAAATATAAGGCATTCAAAATAAAAAGGCAAGAGTAAAGATTGAAAAAAATATGACACTTCTATGAAAGAACATATAAATTGATCCTCATGTACTTCACATGAATCAACCAGGACATATGATAACATTTGGACATGTCACCCAGATCTCACGACATTCCTTTGGTATACTATTTGGTTCATCAAAAGTCCCATGGACATGTCAAATCAAGTCACATGGACCCCCTCAGGCGTGCCACCTTGGTTTCGTGAAGTTTTCTGAGCTCACCATACAAGACCTACTGTGTCCTTCAGACATGTCACCCAACTCACATGGTGATAGAAGTACATGTCATCTGAGTCTCACAATAGCACCCGATCATATCAACTTGATCTTGTGATGCCCAATGGGCACACCAACCAGGACTCATAGTGTCTTTTAGGCATGTCATCCCAGATCATGCATCACCCTCTAGACATATCGCATGGACTCTCACAACATCCCTCAAATGTTTCAGCCATCTTTCTCAATGACACTAGGGAAAGCTAGTTGGATCATACGATGCCCTTTGGACATGTTAGCTAGGATCATGCAATGATTTCTAGGATCAATCATCTAGGTATTACAATGTCCTCTAGACGAGTCATATTTGATCACATGAAAGCCTTTGGACATGCCATCCAAGATATGGGATGTCCCCTGGACAAGTCAATTGGATCACATGATTGTATTTTGACATGTAAGGAAAAAATTATATGACATGTCATGCAGATAACTGTGGCATTAAAACCATATAATCAATGCATTTCCAGAATAAAGAGATTCTATGTTAAAAGGGAATCCTAAGACTTGATAACCTTGTTCATCCTTAGGGTATAATTCTTTATTATAAGGAAAAAATTAGTGTGTATTACCTGACCAACTGATCTATGAAAAATATGATTCCTACCATAACCAGGATACATAAGACACTTTCCTAATGTCTAAGATCCATATCAAACCTCTAAAGTGTTGTCCTGATATATAAGTACCAGATTCATAAGCAATGAGACTGATTATTTTCCATCCCTTGTTTCTCAAACTGAGCATATCTCACATGGGTTTAGGGAGTTTCAATAATCATGTCATTCACAATATAATCCTTTAAAAAATATAAGGGCAACCTCAACCTGTAATCCCTAATTAGCAACATAACATGATATGTCTTAAATATAAGGACGACGTTAGCATGTAAGCCTCAACCAATTGAACTATGAGGACTTTGATTCCTTCCATAACTAGGATATTTTGGATTCCTTCCTAAGGTCCGATCCCAAACTCAAATGGGCATCCACCTCAATGTATGTCCTATTATATATTTGACATTTAAACCATCAGGAACCAATCATTCCCATGGGATGATCATCTTACCTCATCTCTTAGCAGACAAAGAAAATAATTGAACTATAAAAAATCTAACTCCTTATATAACTAAGATATATAGGAAACCTTCTTAAGGCTTGATACCAAAATCAAATGGGCATCCAAATCAGTGTAACCCCCATCATATATCCAACATTTAAACCATCAGGACCCAATAATTACCATGGGATGATCATCTCACCTCACCCCTCAGTAGATTGGGAAACCAATTGAACTATGAGGACTCTAAATCCTTCCATAAAAAGGATACATAGAATGCATTCATAAGGCCCGATCTCCATATTAATCAACCTAAGTGATATCTAGTATATAAGACCCATATCCATATGCAATGAGGCTAATAAATTTCTATCCCTTGTGTATCACACTAAGCATAAATCACATGGGATTAGGGATTCATAATAAACACATCATTAGCATCATAAGTCTCCACTAGTCGAGGAAATCTCAGCTTGTAAGACTCGATGAGTGGCATGATATAAAACTCCCCTATATGAGGAAATTTAACTTGGGTCCATTCCCAAGGTCATGATAAAACTATGATAAATATGATTCCTATCATAAACATAATACATGGGATTCCTCCTAATGACTCGAGCTCAAAAATATTATGCCAAAGTGACCGCACATATGTCTTTCCCACACGATGTTAAACTATATGGGTTTAACGAAGTACATGGGTTTTGATTCCTACAATAAATAAGATATGTAAGATTCCTCATAATGGATCAAACCCCCTCATAATATTAACCACCTCTCTACATGTCATCAAATTCCAAAGTGTCTGTTTATGCAGTTACAACATATAAGCATCTATTCATTACTGTGAAATGGATGAAGAACCTTGGATACATGAAGATGGATTCAACAATAGGATAAACCCTTTATTTTACATGAAAAGAGATTTAACATATAATCTTTTTTAGGATAACTGGTCCTGTATCAGGATTAGGAAGAGATTCCTAAAAACATCTTAAATCTATAAGAGAGTCCCAAAGTAGGAAATAATTCCCCCCAAAAGGGTTAAATGAGCCCGATCTCCGACTCTCTAGACTAATGTGAGTCCCTAAGTGTCACTGGGTCTGAAATACCAATGGACCACATTATTTTGGAAAGAAGGCACGTACCTAGTTATGGATGAGGGAACCGTTGGGATTTTCCATTAAGAATGACAGTGGTGACCCAATATTAATGATTGTGAAATAAATAAACCCGTCATAATCAACCATCGTGCTGAACTATATGCACCTAGTATCTATCTATTACCTGTTGAATCAACTACCTTATGATTTTATTTTGGGTATTTATTTGAAGACTCAATGTATTTTTTTACATTATCATGAATTGTGGGATGATTTTTATTCCATATCTTTTATATTATGTCATGGAGTTGTTTTTAGTTTGATTTATCCTATCTCCCAAACCGATATCTTTGAGGGTAATGCTTTACATACATGATATTCTTATACCTCAGTGATAGTATCTAACACAGGGCTTGCTAGAGGTGGGAATTAGGTGTCATTATCTCTCTTCCTTCATTTTCATCCAAGGAGGGGTACCCTTGGAAGGAGGGGTCCATGAAAGATCTAGTCTATACTATTCTACAATGTTGAACACACAGTGGTGGTGACCAATATTAGTGGAAATAACTAGTATATTAGGGGAATCCTTATGGTGTTCATATTGGATATAAAAATAGTCAAGACATGTGAGTTATTCCATGATGTTTATCATGTTATAGGGGAAAAATGTCAGGCAAGGCAGTTTTATGCCTAAAAGTAAATATTTTGGTAGTGAAGGATGAATGGAAAACCTATAATAATGTTTGACTAAATTTCAAGCCTCCTGCCAATCCTCTTAAGCAATATTTATAAACACCCATGATTTTCATACATAAATAGTACATATTTTTAGATGAATAATCAATACATTTCAGAAATACATGTCCAAGGATCATAAAGGTTTATTTTTTTGGAGGCTAGATACACAACATTATTATTTGATGAATGATCTTCAATATATCCCACAAATATTTTACTATTTATCACCCTTCAAAAATATATCATTACTTAAAACGATTATTAATAACCTAGTGACAAGAATCATAACAAATAACGAACTTAGATGCTCAGTAAGGGTAAACATGGGAGTTATCAACCAACAATCAAATGAAATAATAAGACAAGAATAAGTGTATGCGATCAAGACTATGATTCCCAAATTTCAAACCTAATTTTATAAATGATCATAAAAATAAGTCATGGAATAATTATTGGTAGTTTAGAAGACATGAATCATAAAGGAAATCAATGAACATAATCCATGAGGTTAAAACATAGGCATAGTAATATGGAAAAGACGTAAGATTATAACACTTTGAAAACATATAAATAGAGACAAGTTAACTCATTAAGTTGAAGACATGAAATTAGACCCTATTATAAACTTATAGAAATGAAATCAGGACCTCACATAATCTTATGGAAAGGAAAATAGGTCTATAAATAACCTTATGGACATGAAACTAGGTCCTCACATAACCATATGGACATTAAACTTTTTCCATACATAACTTTATGTACATGAAACCATGTCCAAACATAACATTGTGAACATGAAATCAGGTTCATGCATAAAATAATTAACTAAGGAGTTATAGATATTTACCCAATGAATTGGAGGGGGATATAGATCCCACCCATAACATAATGGAAACCATACACGTGTTTTCCATAATATCATAAAATATTCATCATACCATCATATCATAACCCATGTAATGAAAATGAGTTTCATAGACATTTCATCAATCCATCATAGCATAATACAAGGAAAATAAATGGGTTTCATACAAATATCATCATAATAATCATAAACCATATAGATAAACAACATGGATGGAATCATTGGATCATATCCATAGTAAATCATAAGCTACAAAAAAGGTTGTTGTCATTGATAAATAAAAATTCCATAAAGAGAATATTAAAACATTCTTGAGGAAAATAACATTTCTACTTTAAAAATCACAATTAAAACTAAATGTTTACAAAATATTGTGAAAATAATTTTAATTGAAAAGTCCCATAGGAACTTCTAGGGCTGGGGCACGAAAGGGAGAGGAGAGTTAAGAGTGATCCTGTATCCTGATTTGATAGAATAAGTACCAGAGGCTTCCTTACTCTAGTATAATTTGTCTAATCCTCCTTCTACCATAATTGGAATACTAAGAATAATATTAAGGGCCCTATCATTAAACTAGGAAGGTACCTTATCCAAACACTATCCATCCTAATCATCATTAAATAACTCTCAAACCTTGTCGTGTTCCAATCCCAAACCATATATGTCAATAAATGCTATTTAACTAATTGTTTTCAATATTTTTTTGACATTACACAACTTCCTAGGAGGTCACCCATCCTTACCCTACTCTCAATCAACCTCCCTTAACTCTTTAATTACGAACCACTCCTTCAAATTAATTTAAATGTAATAATATATAAATAAATATTACATAATCTATTTTAAAAATAAAAAAAATATAAATAAATAATGAATAAATTTAAAAATCTGTAATGAAATAATAATAATTAATAATAATTAATTATTAATATTTACCAATTAAAAATTAATTAATTAATTAAAAATAAACTCATTAATAAATAGTTATTATTAATTAAAAATTCATTAATAATAATTAATAAGTAATAATTAATTGTTATTTTAAATAACAAATAACAAATAATTAATAATTGATGATTAATAATTAATAATTAATAATTAATAATAAAAAACCAACAATTAATAGTTAATAATATAAAATTTCAAATTAATAATAAATGATTAATAATTAATAAAGAATAATTAATAATTAATGATTAATAATTATTTTTGTTTCTAAAAATTTATAAGTGATAATTATAAAAAATTACAAATTAATAATTAACAATAAATAAATAATTAAAATTTTAAATAATAAAGAATACTAAATACTAAATAATAAATATAAATAATTAATAATTAATCAGTAATTAAAACTTCCACCAATTATTATTATTGATTACTAATTATTCATAATTTCATGATAGTTTTTAAAATACCGTTTATAAAATTATGTAGAAATCGATAAAAATAAAAATTTATATTTTGCATCAGTTAGTACCTATGTTAAAAACCCACCCCTAACTGGTCATGTGTTTTTTAATAAAAAATCATGAAATAGAGACGATTTTATAAAACCATCGCTAAAAAAACATTTAGTGGTGGTTTTGAAAACCCTTACAAAATGATCTTTTTCCTATAGTGCACATTCTCTAAAGATGTCAGGGAGGAAAGATGAGGAATAAGTGTGTTATCATGCTGCTTGCATAGGATAGAAGTGATGTATTTAATATATTTTGGTATAGGTAGCACATGGAGTGACTCCTCCATATTGGTCAAGGGGAATATGTTTTTTGGTACTGAAAAGATATTATTATATACCCCACAATCCATGGGTGATGCTCGTATGACTTGGAAATGAAATCTATTTCATTATAGTTTTAATTTTATAATTATTATTAATTTCTATCTTATTTTTTTTTACAATTTGAGGTGTTTGATCTTATCACACTCATCTATGATCATGACGAAGAATTTGTTTTCATCTGTGTGGTTTTCCATATATCTTCATCAGACCTCAGAGATCATGTTCATGCTTCATATGATAATGTCTATGATGAGGAGCCCTAGAGATATCCCAAGTCCCTTGATCATGTATCTCCTCCCCATGATTATGAGGCACCACCCCCAACCTGATGACAAAGATATTGACATCGTAGAGATACCCAAGTGACACCAACTATTTGACATAGATAGTGGGCATACCATTGTTATCTCATACTCATGAACAGAAATGAAGTGACCACATAAAAAAAAATAAGTGACCACATAAATTTTTTTAAATGACCTCAATAATAAAAACAATGTGATGAGAAGATTAAATTTGTAAATGTATTGAACTTAATTTACGAACTACAATCACTTAATTTCTTTTTCGTATTTTAGCTGAAAACATGTTCTGTTTTATTTTCTACTCCTACATTTTGAATTACTTCTTCTTTTCTTCACATGTATATCTTGATTTAATTATTTATTAAATAATTATTAATTATTTTAATAATAAATAGTTTTAGTTGGAAGATTTTTATAGAGTATTAAATTCTGATCACGTGGGTTAAATATTCACACTAGTTTCTTGGGAAAACATGAGTTCAAAATTAAATGTTGTTGGAATTTGAACATTTTATCTCCCATACTTTATACGATTTTTCCAAGGGACTTTAATGATGATTATAATTATTTGTTGGTCCTATTTTAATTATTTTAATATATTATCACTATATAATATTTTTTGAATATTATATAAAATTTATAGAGATCTCATGTGGATATTAATAATCTTTCTTCTATATACACATGAAACATTTATATGTGAATTAAGCATGAGGAGTATGAATTTATAGAAAGAGAAATGTTAAATTTAGAATTATTTTTGAATATGAAGAGTTAGTCTCATATGGGTTTTGGGAGTATTATAAGGAATTTATGATCAATGTCTATGGATGTGTTTGTTTCTTTATTAATTGTTTATTTATTTTTATAATATTTTTTTGTATAACATGATTTTAATTTTTAAATTATATCAAATCTAATTAAAATATATTTCCACATAAAGATTTTATTGTTGGAATTTATGAAGAAGAATCATTGGTTTTAAAGTAAAAAATAGTAATTTATATTTTTTATTTAAAAATACCAAGTTATGAAGGGAGGAAACCTAGACATGAATCTACTTTACTCTTACTTGTTGTATAGTTTTCAAATGAGTCTTGGAATTTCATTGTTCATCCACTTTCTAAATATACTATGGGTTTCTTAGGCTTCATTTTTTCAACATCTTGAAGGGACTAAGAAATAACTGATTATAACTCCAACATATTCATCATGAATTATTCACCAAGATTCATTTTTTTATACTTTTTATGTAACTATTTTTGTTTTATCATATCACTTAGTGTGTCTTAAAAAGGGTTATACCACCCTAAAAAAATGTATTTCTGGGTTTAGTCTATTACCTTGGAAGACTGATCTCCACTTAACCCATAAAATAACAGAGGAATAGACCGATCATATAAGAGTTCAGGTTTAGTATTTTCCCTGAGAAGATTAAGTTTCTCTTGAACTGCAACATAGAAGAGGTTAGGACTTTAAATTTGAATGTCTAGGTTGGGTATACATTTATAAAATAATGGGTTAGATAAAACCCATTAAAAAAATAGGTTCTATATAAACCTGAAAACTATAATAGGTTAGGATTGAGTCTGTAAAAGTCTAGTATGGGTCTTCTCCTGTAAAATGATTGGTTTTTTAAACACATAAAAGACTAGGGAATTGGGTTTTGCCTATAGGTGTGAAAATGAAGGATTTAAAGAGTTTTCATTATCCTTCAAAAGTGATATAATTTTTTTGGGTTTCATACACCAGGTTTGTGTGTGAAGAGTATATTTTAGATCATTTAGTTCCAAAATACTTTAAAACTCTTGTGTTCATCATCTACCTTCTAGAATTTAATTTTATTTCTCTTTTTTCATATCTTTATTGTTAATTTTTTTAATATTTAGACAGATCCTTTATACTCATAGAGTTTAAAGTCTAATTAATTTTTAAAGAATGATAATTCACTCCCTATATTTTCCATCACCATCACTCCTTTAGGACCATTCAATATGTATAAGAGGAAGCTCCTTTGAGGATAAGTTAGTTTTTCACTTGTTTGATACCTCACAATTAGTATCAAAGCGTATCTATTTTAAATATATATTGTGTATCATCTTATCATCTATTTTAATTGTGCTAACTTTTTATCCAATTACTAAATAAAATTAATGGAAATATATTTTTCCGGGATGAAAAAATTAATGAATTAATTTTTTTCTTGAATTCAACATTGCCACAACATTTCAGTGCTAATAATTAAAAATAATGGAAGATCCGAATGGAATATTATTTAAATATTATTGATATTTAATTTTGGGATATTTTGAATAATTCTTATGTTTTACTTAAATATAATCTGGTTAATTTGAAAGGATAATATGTTGTTAAATATGATCTTAATTAAAATTTCATGAATATTCTTTATTTTTATTTTTTTGGATTTTTTTTTACAAAATTTTTTAGTTTCATAACTACTCATAAAATTTGGAAATAGTTTGAAACAACTACCTATAAATAAGTATATTCCATAAAAACTATTCCTTTTTATTATAGAAAGTTTTTACTTATCAAAATGGTGTTTTTATCCAAGAAAAAAAGAAAAAAATCCATTTTTCTAAAGGAGGTATCACTCAAGGTAATTAATATTTTAATTTTGATCAGTAAAATATTATTTATTATGGTTGAAGGAATAAAGGATATATTAAATCTAATTTTTCAAATCTCAAAAATCTGAGGAAGCTTAAAAATAACGAAAAGAAATATTTATCCCCATGGAGTGATTCTGAAATCTCATTCAACAAAGATGGAATTAAAAAATAAATAGGTAATGATTCATTTATGGAAAATTATTCATGGGTAATATATTCACCTTCAAATTATTTTCAAGTGATCTTGGTTTAATTGATATAAAATATGAAAATATATGTTCGAATATTTTAAGTAAAAAATTAATTTTAATTTGGATTCTTATGCTTCTATAAATTTTGGAAATGATTATTATAGTATTGAAGATCTAAAAGAAATATTTGATTATTATAAAGATATAATAAAAAAAACTTCTATACATGTGTCTCTAAAAAAATATAAAAGGGTTCATGGAAAGGAAAAGAACTTATCATTTAAATTAATAATATTGGTAATGAAATTTTAGAATTTATGGAAAAAATAAGATGTTAAATGAATAAATTTGAAACATAGCTTCCTCCAAACTTGAAAGGGATTGTGATGATTTGGAATTTGTTCATAAAGAAAATAAAATTTTAAATATTGAATTATATTTAGTTACAAATGAAAATGTTTCTTTGAAAAGGTAAATTTATAATAAATATACTTCAATGTCAATATTCGAAAGAATAATTATTTCAATAAATGTTAAGATAAAAATAATATAAATTTTTGTGATTATTTTTTTCCTACTGTGTTTATATATAATTTTGTGAAAGGAAAACCTTCTGGAATGTCATCAGTTAATTATTTTAAATATGGATATTATCGCCATTATGATTGTGATTTTAGTTTTAAGTTCATTGAATATTTTTGTCACAAAAGTACTATTATGTAAAAATATGATTTCAAGGATAAACTCTCTAAATTGATTACTTCTTGGGTACCAAAAGGTATGTATTCTAATTCATGTGAAATTAAAGAATTATTTATACCCAAATAAAATGTATTTAATTTCATATTCTTATGTCTAGAGTTCATTCCATTATAGTTTTATACTTGACATGTTTTCATAAGAATTATAAGTTTTAGTTTTTCATTTCAGATATGATTTAATAAAATGTATCATTTTAGGATGCTACCATGTACTTTAATAATTAACTTTTATTTTGGTTAGTAAACTTGAGTAAAACTCTATTTATATGTCATGACTTTGAATTTTCATTTTCTTATGGCTAGTGAATATGCTACTTTAGTTGTAATATATATTTTACTTATATGATACCATCATTTTGTTTCTTTCAAAATTATTTCAATATCTTATAACATTTTTCATGACTCCTTGTGATATTAAATTTTTTTTGGAGGTGTGTTAACTACTAGAATTAAAATTTTGTTTATAATATTTTGATAGTGACATTTTGAAAAGAGGGAATCAATTTTTTTGGGGTTACTCTTTTATTCATTCTGAATTCATATTGGTTATTTCAATTATTGAAAACTATTATACATAGTTTTGTGTGTAAAATTTTCAAAACATTAAATATAGTTTAAATACCAAATATGTGAATATTTTTATTTTTGAAATTTTAAAATATGCATGGACATGTTTTTTATTTCTTGATATAAAGAATTTTAAATTAATTAACAAATACTTGTTTATTATTTTTAAATGTATTGCCTACTCTTGAACTATTTAAGTGTTTAATTTTTTGATTTTTAGTTCATTTATATTAAATTTTTTTAGTTTAAATTTGAAGTTATTTAAAGTGTAGAATATTTTTTCAAGATTCAAATAAGTACATTTTCCTTTAAATTATAAATCTAGTTTATCAAATTAAATTTGTGTCCCTAAAATGCATTTTAACCATTTTAATCTAAAATAGAATTCAAATTTTTTATAAACTAGTCTATTTATTCATGATAATATAGTTGGAATTGGGGTGTGGATTTTCATTCGAAATTTATATATTTTTAATTGATAAATAGAATTAATCAATTAAAGGGGAGATATCATCATTTAAATTCAAAATAATTTATAGAAAATTAATCTTGTATTAAGTCTATTTTGAGCATGTCAGAATCCGTTTTGTGTTATTTTGGGCATGATGAAATATTATACATGTGTTTTTTATGGTTATATAAAGAATGGTATATTAAATCCAATCTTAAAAAGCTCAAAAATCCATGTAAGTTCAAAAATAAAGAAAATAAATTTGTGACCACATGGAGTGACTCTAAAATCTTATGCAAAAAAGGTTTAAATTAAAAAAGAAATGGGTAATGTTACATTTTTGGAAAACTATTCCATCTGAATATATTCACCATATGATTATTTTTTATGTGATTTTGGTTCAAATGGTAGAAAATCTAGAAATATATGTGTGATATGTATAAGTAAAAAAATGATTTTAATTCTGATTCTCATGCTTCTGTCAATTTTTGAAATGATGAGCCAAGTATTGAAGATTTGAAAGAAATGTGTGATTCTGAAATGCACTGTGTTGCATTTGTTGTCAATGAGGCATGATGTTGTCATGGAATGAATGGATGTCAAGGAATGTCAAGATTTTAATGACAAAGGATGTTATGGTGATGGTGATGAAGGAGAATGTCCATGGTACTTAGAGGCATGTCACTTAGGAGATTCACTAAGTGGCATAGGAGATTATGGTTGAAACATTCTCCATGAATATCAGATAATTGTAGAACTGATATTAATGTTTCAATACTTGTATCAAGATGATACTAAGTTACACCACTTGAAGAATGGATGATGATAGAGCATCATCATTACATCAGACGATTATTGAGCTGATCCTTAAGTTCTAAGAACTTGTATCAACTGGATACAATGTCACAACAAAGTTAGAAGACCATGCATTGTCTTCACACTGCATGAGGAGTTGAAGATGATCCATCCACAAGTTCTAAGTGGATGAAGTGGTTTAATGAAGTCGATGCACAATCACTTAGTGCATGATGAATTGAAGATGATCCAACTTGATCTCTGATTGGATCATTGAAGAATGTTGAAGAATTATTTGATTCAGGAGCTTCGGTTGAAGATGAACCTTCGGGAATGTCACTCCTAAGTGAAGATTAAATGTTTAAAAGGAATGGAGGAATTCTTAAGAAGAAGAGACGAGAAGAAATGAAGAAGGAAGAATGGATTAGAGGAAGATGTGACATTTGGAATTTGAACTTGGTCACTTTGTTTTTAAACAAAGGACTTGTTCTATACTCAGGCAGAAAGAAGCCACCAAGGGCCAGCCTTAAGAAGGGTTCAACCCCAAGGCACATGTGGGACTCGAGGTCGCCAAGCCCAAGGGGGATCCCATGAGGCCAGCCCGAGAGGCCGCGACCGTGTGTAAGTCGGGGCCACGCAGGGGATCAGGCCTGCGCAGCATGGGCGCCCGAGCGCATAGTAGGCGCCAGTGGCGCACCCGCAGGGAGCAGAGGTGGGCGCAGAGCGCGCCCGCAGAGAGAACACGGTGCGGGGCGGCACCGTGGAGGGAGAAGTTCAACTGGCCGTCTCTGGGAGCAGCTGGTTGATAAACCACGAAAAATTTGTGGTTCGTTTCGATGTGGGACGCGGGATTTTGCCGCGGAAGAGATCCTGGCCGCCCATCCAATCGCGCGGCTGATCACAGCCGCCCATCGCATCCCGCGCGAGATCTTCTGATCACGGCCGTCCGATGTCTTCTCTACTCCGGATCCGACGGTTGAGGAGTCGTCCTCTACCTTGAGCTCGCCCGAGGCCACCCGCGACTCCTCCTTAGAACCAGGAGCCTCCCGAAGATGGATTTTGAGTTCCTGGACATCTCTGAATGAGCTGAAGTGTCCATGGAGTTCGTCTGGCCCTACTGAACATATCCATGCATAAAAATGGGCATGCATGCAACGTATCGGAGAATTCGAGGTTGGCCGAAGCAACCAGAGGTGCGAGACCATGATGGTTTATGTTTTGTATGGATTATCCTAAACAGAAGTCCATGCATGCATTCTAAGTCGGATGCACGTAGAGGAAAAAATAAAGGAAGAGACCCGCGTGGAAACAGAGGAAAGATTCAAGATTTGAAAAGATTTTGAAAAACCGAAAACTTTGGGAATTCGATTTATCCCACGCGGAAGATTTGAGGCATCCCTCTGCCTATAAAAAGAGAGGCCGAGGCTCTCTGTTTTCTTGCTGATTATTTGCTGAAACTTCGAAGTCCGATGAGAGCTCTCAAAGTCTCGCGAAGAACAGCCTGCGCGCATCACTTGCGCGGCAGCAGCCCGGAGCTTTCCTAGCTCCGTTTGGTTCCTTTTACGCACTCCTTGCGCGAAAGAAGAAGGGGAGAAGACCCCTGCACGCCTTCCCTTTGCGCGGCAGGAGGAAGGAGCCCCGCGGTGTTGCACCTTGCACACCCGAGGACTTGCGTGCTGCCTTGTGCACCCAAGTGCTTGCGCGACAGAAGAGAAGAAGGCCACTTGCACCTTGCGCGGCTTGCACCCATTGAACCCTGCGCGGTAGTGGTGAAGAGGAGAAGCACATGGGCAGTGTGTGTGCTAAGTGGAAAGACACACCTACAGGTTGTGTGCATAACAAAAGAGGAAGGCCGAGACTATACCTTGTGTGTGCACTAAGTGTGTGTGCAAAGTGGAAGAGCACACCTTGTGTATGTGTGCAAGAAGTGAAGAGAAGGCCAAAGACAAATAAGAACACTTTGAGTGTCTGTGGGCAAACAAGAACAAGAAGAGGCCGAACCTAGTGTGTGCACTAAGAAGTGTGTATACACTTAGAAGAAGAGGAGACCCCCACACTAAAGTATAAAACACATTCAAGTGTGTAAATATTAAGAACAAAGTGTATGAAGGAAGTGAGAAGGTGTGTGCTAAAAAGGATTACACCCTTTGTGGGTTTATTGCACCAAGAGAAGAAGAAGGGGAGTGCATGCTTGCATGCATGCACATGCACACGTGAACAAAGCTAAATCAAGCTGTGTGCATTTGAGTTGTCCAAGACCAAGTGTTCTTGAAGAATATTGAGAATCCATGCAGTCAGTGCATGAGGATGCAGAGATGCCATGCACTCAGTGCATGAAGATGATTTGAAGTGAGACTGAGCCAGACTGAAGTTAAAGAGATTAGTTGTCTGAGTTTTCAGTAGATTGAGAAGAGCCTGATCAACAGAAGTGATCAGGAGTTGCTGAGCAAGACCAACAGACCTTTTTAGAGGCTGTTGAAGATTCTTGAAGAGAGAGGCCAGGTCATCCTAAGAAGAAGGAGATAAATCCTGAGAAAGATGAGAAGACCTATTCATCACAAGTGAGCAGAGGTACAGAGCAAGGCCAACAGCCTTTATCCCAGGCTGCTGAAGATACTTGAAGAGCTTAAAGTGAAGAAGAGCTACTTGTGTGACTCGAGAAGCCAGGAGAAGCCCCCTGTGAGACTCAGGGTGGAAGAAGTCTTCAGTGGGATTCTGGAGCAGGCCAGTGGGACTCTGGTAACACTGTGGGACGCAGTATAAATACCCTCCTGTGGGACTCAGGAGAGATACAGTGGGACTCTGTATCGACCATTGTAATACTAACAGATTATAATGGAGAAACCATGTTGGGGCTTATAACCAACATGGCAAGGACGTAGGCCTTTGGTGTCGAACCTTGTAAATCCTTATGCCCAGTTCCTTTACATTTACTGCATCATTCGAGGAAAGGTGAGAGATGAAAGAAGAGTGGATCGAGGCTTTAACCAGCCATAGAGGTTTAATTGATAAGGAATCAATTAGTAAAAATTTTTAAGGGATCACTGATTCACCCCCTCCCCCTCTCAGTGATTCACACTGATCTGGGCACTTCAGATTCAAATGAAGATAAAATAAAAGGAATGAATTTTATACATGTGTATCTTAAAGAAAAATATAAAAGGGTCTATGAAAAATAAAAAAAAATATTTTTAAATTAAAAAAATTCATATATAAAAATTTTGAAGCTTATGGAGGTAAATGAGATATTAAATTAAATTATTAGAAACAAAAATTATTCCATAAATTAAAAGGTATGTTATCACTTGTAATATGTTTAGAAATAAATTTAAAGGATTAAGAAGGAATTAGATAAGAATATAAATGAAAATTTATATTTGAAAAGGTCAATTTATAATAAACGTGATTCAAATATCCATATTGGAATGACTTCCTATTTCAAGAAAATTTATGATAAATAGAATAGAATTGGTTTTGATTTTAAATACTTGAGCTTGAAGTACTTGGACATTATGTTACATTTTCGGAATACTTAATACATTATAAAAACAGATGCCCAAAAACCATATTATTTTAGTGTCTTTTGAAACATAGAACATAATCTTATAATTTTGTGAAAGATCTTCAACATCTCCAATAAAGATCTTTGCCTTTTGTTTTCCTACCTAAAACCTTTCATTATATCATGGGGAAAATAAAACATAAAAATTGTGAGGTCAAATGACCGGTAAGGGTTAACATTGAGAACATAAAACAAACTATAAACATAAGAATGTAAAAACATGAACATAAAGTTTAAATATCAAAATCAGGAGTCATGAAATAAATCTTGGAATTTTTTAAGGCATAAATCTTAAAGAAAAATTATCCATGATAAAATTGCATTGGAATAAAACATGGAATTATGGAAAACAAAAAATCTATTGATATGATTTCCATAGTATCAAAGGAATTACTTCCAAGACCATTATAGTGGACAGAGTCCTTTACTGAACTGGGTTTACTTACCATTCCAACCATATATTACTAAACTAAATTCACTTGACCTTCTAGCCCCATATTACAGAACCAGATTTAATTTTCGTTCCAGCCATGTTAATCTAATGAGCTATAAATCTTTACCCAATGCATTGGAGGGAGATATAGGTCCTACCCATCTCATAATGAAATCATTCTTACATGTGGCACAAAACATAAATCATTCATCATAGCATAACCCAAGAAATAAAATGGAATTCTTAAACATCATTTCATCATAACATAATAAATATAAAATATAATTCCATCGTTAAAACAATAAAATAATACTAATAATAGAAACATAACACTATTTAAAGAGTGTAATCTTGTATGGAAAATAATTTTAATAAAACACATGAACTTAATTCTTGATGAAAATATCCATTCTTCTTCAAAAACATTTTCTTTTCTCATAATACTGAGAAATTTTAAAAGTAAATAATTTAGTATAAAATAAACTTGAAACATTTTAAATGAATCTTCATGTAAATAAGGCATTATAAATACATAAAAATATGTTTGTGCCGTATAAGTTAAAAAAACATTATTCTTGTACATTTTCCAGAAAAGTAAAAAAGTATCACTTATGGTAAACAAAAGAAAGATTCCTTCCATACCATGTAGTAAATTTCAAGAGTGGGTAAAAATGGGTTTAAAATTATATTGAATAATAGTAAACATTTTATGTAAACATTTTTATAAAACATGGACATGGATGATAAATATATCCCCAATAAATACTTACGTATAAACAATCTTAGATAAAAATGAGATTGCAAAATTATCCCTTACCAATTTATAATCAGTAAAATCGTATACCTCATAAAATAAAGAAAATTATATGTTTATTTAAATATAATAAAATTCAAAATAATAATAATAAAAACATTCATGGTTAACATAAATACCACACAAAATAATTAGATGGTGTATAAGGCATATGCCCCATTGAAATAAAAGTGAGACAAAATAATCCCTTACCTTAGGTCCGATATGATTCATATCTATCTGAACCTACAATATAATGATTTAAATAATGTTATTGACTTATTCCATAATTATATTCATTTTTATGAAATCAAATATGATTATATTATCACATTTTGTTAGTAATATTTCATTGTTACTCGTTATTCGGGTGTTAACTGCTTTATATTGTTGTGCATGTTTTGTCGAATAAGTTTAGGTTGTCCTTATTAGGAGATAGATATATCACTAGAAAATTATATTAACATAATATATACCATGTTTATTTATTATGTACATTTATATAATCATGGTTTAATGAAGATCATCTAGAATAAATCACATCGCATCGTGGTAACAGAAGGTCGTACGTACACACAAGCGATGATATCATTCAAATAGCTGTTGAATGGGTTTGAATTGGATGATGAATAAAATTTAAAAATCAATATAATTTTATAATAATCATATATAGTTATTACTTCCATCATTATACCCATCTAATTAAGGTGGTGGTGAAAAACAAAGTACACCACGGTGTGGAGATGGTAAGCCATATGTACGCACGCATGGTGATTTCATTTTTCATAATATGGGTAGAAGGTGGAATATGGTTGTTTAATAATCATAATAAAATATCTGTATATAATTAATACTGGATTTATTACTTTATAATGAAACAACTCATGAGAAGGAAGTAGAAGTAGAAAGATGTTTGAAAGAATCGGTAAATGCTATTAGCTCTTCTTCGACGTGCCACCTCTAAATCTCCTTTTAGTGCACTAGAGCTGGTCTTTGAAGAAAAGAAGAACATATATAATGTATATAGGGATGTTTAGAAAATAAATGGGAAGGGTATAGATTAACTTTAAGGCTTAATTAATTTTAGAGAAACGACGGAGGAGGTGTCCTTTTATAAATGGAGTGAGGGACAGTTTTGGAATTTCTGAAACTATTAAATTATAATAATTTTAATATAAAAAAAACTGAAAAAATATATATATTAGAATATAAGATATTATAAGATTTAAATATAATCAAAAAATAGAATTTATACAAGTTTTAATGTCAATTTAAACATTATCCTTTTAATTAACAATTAGTTATTCTATTTAATTGTAATTAAGATAACAAATGTTTCAATATTAAAAGGGTGAAATATTTACTTATTTTATTTAAATTATACCATAAATGAATAATTTAGAACATTTTGGACCATATAATGATTTTTCTATATTTTTAACATCGTTTTATGATTTATAAATAATTTTATTAAACAATATTTTTAACAAAATATCAATTGTGTCAATTTTGACCTTATTCATTTCATGGATTTTTAGAAATATCAAGATATGGTTTTATCCTAAAAAATATTTTATTATATCTCTAATGATTAAAGTGAATATATAAAATTCATTGTAAAAATTAATTATCCCAAATTACATTTATTATAATATTTTTAATAAAATTTATTTGATATTTCCCTTAATAAAATAATTACTACATCAATATTGTATATTTATTTCATATACTTATTTAATGAATAAAAATAGAAATAAAAATACTTTTATGAATATTAAGTTACTATATTTCAAAATAATATATTTAATCGAATTTATATTCTTGAAAATACAACATTAAAAATTTTATACTTATTAAAGTATGAATGTGACAATTTTAACATTACTTTTAATAAAATAATATAATTTTCTTAATTTATTCCATATGAATCTAAATAGATCATAACTCAACCATTGGATGATTATGATCGATATATACTCGAATCATAATATTTGGTAAAGTTTTGTTTCCCTTTATTGGTCATTATCATTTTAATAAAAATTAGTTTATTGATTTTTCATCCATTAAATAATTTCTATATCATCCATATATAAAACTTTAATGTAATTATTATTTTCCTAAAAATTTAAAATAAATTACCATGATAAATATAAAATTTCATATTTCAAATAAGTATTTATTTTAGTATTTTTCTTCTATATAACCTTATTTGAAAAATGATTTATTTTCTAAAACATGAATGTGACATATTTAAATTTTCAATAAATAAAATATCTGAAATACTATAATATCTTCCAAATGGTCCCAAAACATAAAAAATAAATTTATATCAGTTAAATATGTTTTTTAAGTTGAAAATTAATGTTTATATTTCTTGATACCATCCATTTTTCCATATTTGAAAACATAATAGATATTAAAGACAAAGAAAATGACAATTTGTGTCTTTCTTTGATTTAAATATTATTTAAGTCATTTTCAGGAAAAAATGTCCATTAAATGACATAATTTATATCCTTAAGGTATGAGGGTTGAATTAAATTCATCAAATAATTTTTTTTTCAATTTCTTTGGTCATTATATAGTCATTATAATTTTATTTTTAACCTAAATTACATAATTTACAATTTACTGTGGTAATAAAATTTTCCATAATTACTATTCATATTAGTCAAAACTAAAAGGTAAATATTTAAAAAATTTGGACCTCATGAATTCAAATTTTACATCCATTTTTGAAAATTCAATACACAAAAGTTACAGAATTAAATTTAGAAAAAAATCATTAAAATGTCACGAAAAACAGTTTTTGGAAAAATGCCCCTTTTAAAATGGAAAATGTTTTTATAATAAATTAATGTATAAAATAATTTTCAAAAACCATAATTATATAAAAATTAAATAATTAAAATTTAAAACTAATCCAAAACATAATTTTACTATTTAATGACTTTAAAATAAAAAAATCACTATTTTTTCTATTTATAAAAAAATGAAACTTATCAGAAAAATACAAAAAACTCAAAAAAATAAAATATTTATATTACTCACTAAAATAATAATTATTTTTTCAAATATAATATATAAAAGTTTTGAATACTAGATTTAAAATGGGTGCGCCGTCAAAAGGCGACACAACTGTATTTTTTGAAAAAAATACTTCTTTTGTCTAAAAAATTGAATTTGTTCTTATATCATGTTAACATTATATAAAATTCAAAATGTTTTTAATAATATTCATAAAGTCTAGTTTATACCCCATTAAATAATAATATTTTAATAATATATCATTGTTTAGTGAAACTTGATATTGCGTACAATGCAAGCTATTGGGGAAGACTACTCTTGCATGTAATGCAAGCCAAGAAGAGTGTTGCGTATACTACAAGATAATACTGTGTTGCATATGGAGAAAGATAATATTGGTTTAGTGTACAACACAATACATCAAATAAATTAAAAATAATCTATCTCATAAAATCTCATGGTGTGACTTTCTACCCCCTTAAAATAAATTTTACCCTCGAAATTCATTAGGGTTATTAAAGGTTTACTACTTAAAATATTCTCTCATTGAAACCAAAATCATAGAAAGGAATACTAAAACTCCATTTTAAAAAGCTAAGTTCGAAACATAACAGTTTTCCAAAGTAAATCATCACCAGGTTTCTACATAAGAGAACATAGGTGGGAAGTGAAAACATGGATATGAAAGAGAAATAAAACCATCATCTTCTGATGAATAGTGATATAGAACAAGGTTTGGAGAAAGTTAACTACCATAAAGCCATAAATCTATGATGATTTAAGGGAACTTCTAATTCATCGAATAATATGGTACTAGGATAACATTTTTGGTTTTCATGATCTTTTTCCTAAATTTGAAGAATTTTTCATGAGGATAAATACTAACTTGATTTTGGTATAATCTCACCATTGTTCATGCCTTGAAAAATTTCCACTTAATCTATTATTTAAATAAATGAAGTTGAATTTTTAATTATTGAAGTTTTAGAAGATTATGCGATAGAATGATAGGTCATTCCATCTGTTTCAACAAAAAGGTTAACATAGGTAATCAAATATGCATAAGGCCACCTATAGTTAGATAATACATTAATCTAAAAAATTTAAACTGAAATATAACTTATACTATCCATAAATGGATAACATTATAATACTTTAAAAAACTAAAATTATAAAACTTTTTAAATAGGTTTACTAAATCAACATAACATTTACCTCCCATATCTCATAAGGTGGTTCTTGGTTGTCACATTCCAAACATGTGAATACCTTAATTATTTATTCTCTTAAAACATGATAATAACATGAATTACCATAGAACCTTAGTGAAAACATGAATTATGTCAAAATAAACTCTTTCCACACACCAAAAATACTAAACATTCTATATACTCAAACCATGATATAACTTTTTCCTTATATCAGTCATGAGGTCATTAATACTATCAAACATCTCATTATCTCTTTAACCCTTCATTATGTGCATATCATGTGATTTCCAATAATATCTCTATCACGTTTTATAGTTACCGGTACTATATAATTATGTAAAACCACTATGGACCAATACATAGATATTACAGTATTCCATAGTACTATAAAAGATATTTTTCAACACTATTTTGGAATCCCATTACATAAACACATAATCATTCCACCACTTTGTTTTCATAATCAACATCACCGGTAGTTCTCACAGTGATTTAACTTTTTTTTCAGCCTTAAGAGGTTTTATGCATCAATAATAATCTATAACCCTTGGATTAGGGAATTGGTTAGCATAATGTCCCATTTCCTTTCACTTTTAACCCTGATTCATGGGAGGTTCATTATTTGCAGCTTTCTATTTATTCAAATTACTTTTGTAGTAAATTACATGATGACCTTATTTCCCACAATTAAAACATTTATGAGTCCCCTTAAGATAAATTTTTCCATGCTTCCTTCCACATTTTGAGAATAATGAAAATATTATATTCTTTTCTCCATAATTTTTACAATTCCCTTTTAATTCTATCCTTTTTTTCTTATCATAACCATGATATAGATGAGAAACTGCAATATCCTTTTTTGTAAGAAGAACATGAGGATGGTACATACTGAGAAATAAGTTCTTGAACTCATCACAATCCATTAAGAAAATTTTATCTTGTTTCCTTATATTATTGATAAAGTTACACAATATATTCTCTTTACCTTCCAAGCAATAAGTTCCCAACTTATCATTTACATGTTATGAACAATGAAGAATGAAAAAAAATCTTTTCAACAGTAGATATCCATTTCTCTGCAACTAGTTAAATCAGTCGTTCCACTAAAATATAGTGGATATTTCCTTTAGAAAGATTCAAGAGAACATTGTTCCCACCTTTTCTCATTTGGAAGCCTACCAAGATTTGTGGTAATAGAAACAAGATTCTTTATTAAAACTCCCATAACATTTGGTTGTTTAGGAGGAAAATCATTGAATTTCACATCACATCCAACATTAACGTGGTTCTTTTGGGGTCCATCCATTATCTGAAACCCAAAAATAATTGTGTGAGTGGAAAAAATCATACTAGGGTAACAACAGAATCAAGGGGAGTACTTTCAATCTATAACATATTAGGTTTAATCCTAAGTTATTCATGATCATTACCATAATTCTAGGACTATAACCTATAGTTAAACTTACCCTTAAAGAAATCCATAGACATACCTTAGAAATATCTCTAGAAATATCACTAAAGTTTTCACATACTAGTTTTCAAAGGTTAACTAAACCTTCACTCTGATACCAACTATAATAACCTGAGTTTGATGTATGTGGAAATTACATTACTTTTGTGGAATACTTAATAAATGAAAAAAATAGACACCTAAATATCATATTAGTTCAGTGTTTTTGGAAACATGGAACATAATCTTATAACTTGGTGAAAGATCTCCGACATCTCCCATAAAGATATTCCCCTTTCATTTTTCTACCCATAACCTTTCTTTATATCTTAGGGAAAATAAAAAATAAAATGGTGAGCGCAAATGCTCAGTAAGGGTACACATTGATAAAATACAACAAACCATAAACATAATAATGTAAAAACATGAACATAAAGTATAAATATCAAAATCACGAGTCATGAAATAAATCTTGGTAGTTTGTAAGGCATAGATCATAAAGGAATGTTAACCATGAAAAAATATAATTGGAATAAAACATAAAATTTTGGAAAACAGAAAAGATCATGATATTATTTCCATATTATCAAAGGAATTCCAAGACCATCATAGTAGACAAAGTCCTTTAATGAACTGGGTTTACAAGCCATTCCAACCATGTTTTACCAAACCAGATTTACTTGCCATTCTATCCCTATATTACTGAACTAGATTTAATTGTCATTCTATACATGTTTATCTCATGAGATTTAAATCATTACCCAATTCATTAGAGAGATATATATGTCCCACCCATCTCCTAACGAAATCATTCTTACATGTTCCACAAAAACATAAATCATTCATCATAGAATAACCCAAGATGTAAAATGGTCTTTTAAACATCATTTCACCATAACATAATAATATAAAATATCATTCCATCATTAACACAATAAAATCATAACAATAATACAAACATAAACCTATTTAAATAGTGTCATCAAATATGGAAAGTAATTTTAATAAAAAACTTGAACCTAATTCCTAAGAAAAATATCATTTCTTATTAAAAAATGTTTTCTTTTCTCATATTGCTGAGAAATTTTAAAAGAAAAAAATTTAGTAGAAAATAAACTTGAAACCATGTAAATGAATCTTCATGGAAATAAGTCATTATGAAGACGTGAAAATCCATTCATTCCTTATAAGTAAATAAACATTCTTCTCATACATTTTACAGAAAAGTCAAAAAGTATCTTGTATTTAAAAAAAAGAAGGAATCCTTAAATACCATTTATTAAAAGTAAAAAATGAGTAAAAATGACTTTAAACATATATAGAAGAATATTAAACATTTTATGAAAACATTTTTAGAAAACATGGACATGGATGATAAATATCTCCCCAGTAATTACTTATGTATAAACAATCTCAGATAAAAATGTGATTGCAAAATTATCCCTTACTAATTTATAATCAATAAAATCATATACCACATAAAATGAAGAAAATTATTCGAGAATGTAAATATAATAACCTTCAGAATAATAATAATAAAAACATTCATGGGTAACATAAACACCACACAAAATAATTTGATGGTGTATAAGGCATATGTCCCATAGAAATAAAAGTGAGACAAAATAATCCCTTACCTTAGGTCCAATATGCTTCATATGTATCCAATCCTCCTGTATAATTATTTAAATAATGTTATTTACTTCTTCTAGAAGAATATTCATTTTTATGATATCCTATATGATCATATTATCATATTTTCGTTGTAAAATTTCATTGTTACACGTTATTCAGGTGTTAACTACTTTATGTTCTTGTGCATGTTTTGTCAAATAAGTTCTAGTTCTTTTTATTAGGTCATAGTTAAATCATTATAAAATTATATTAACATAATATATACCATGTTTATTCATTATGTACATTTATATAATCATTTTTTCAATGAAGATCATGTAAAATGAATCACATCACATTGTGGAGACGGTAGACCATACGTACGCACGAGCGATGATATCATTCAAATAGTTGTTGAATGGGTTTTAAGTGGATAATGTATAAAATTACATAATAAATATAATTTTATAATAATAATAATATATAGTTATTAATTCCAACATTATACCCATCCAAGTAAGGTGGTGGTGAAAAACAGAGTACACCACAACGTGGAGATGGTAAGCCGTACGTACGCACGCGTGGTGATTTCATTTTATATAGGATGGGTAGAAGGTGGAATGCGGTTGTTTCATAATCATAATAAACTCTTATATATAAGTAATACTTTATTTAATAATTTATAATGAAAAAACTCATGAGTTGGAAGTAGAAGAAGAAATAAGTTTGAAAGAATTGGTAAATGATATTACCTCTTCTTAGATGTGGCTCCTCTAAATCTTTTTTTAGAGCACTAGAGTTGGTATTTTAAGATGACCAGGACCTGTATAATGTTTCTAAGTAATATTATAAGATAAATGGTCAGGTTATAAATTAACTTTATGGCTTAATTATTTTTGTAGAAAAGAGGGAGGATGCGTCTTTTTATAAATGGAGTGAGGGACACTTTTGAAATTTCTAAAACTATTAAATTATAATAATTTTAAAATCAAACAAAATACCCTCAAAATGAGATATATTAGAATATGTTATATAATAATATTGTAATATAATCAACCAATAAAATTTAGAAATTTTTTTATTTCAATTTAAACACTATCATTTTAATTATGAATTAATTATTCTATTTAATTGTAATTATGATAACAAACATTTCAATATTAAAAGGGAGAAATATTAACTTATTTGATTTAAATTATACCATATATTTATAATTTAGAACATTATAGACCATATAATAATAATTATATATTTTTAAAATTTTTTTTATGATTTTTAAATAATTTTATAAAACATTATTTTGACAAAATATCTATTGTGTCAATTTTGACACTATTTATTTCATGGATTTTTAGAAATATCAAGATAAAGTGTTATACTCAAAAAATATATATTATTATATCCCTAAGGGGTTAATATAATCTATAAAATTAATTTTAAAAATTAATTATAACAAATTATATTTATTTTAATATTTTTAATAACATTTATTTGATATTTTACTTAATAAAATAATTACTACATCAATATTGTGTAATTATTTAATATAATTATTTGATGAATAAAAATTAAAAATAATATACTCTTATGAATATAAATTTACTATATTTTATAATAATATATGTAGTCTAATTTATCTTCTTGAAAATACAACATTAAAGATTTTATACTTATTAAAGTTTGAATGTGAGAATTTTAACATTACTTTAAATAAAATAATATAATTGTCTTAATCTATTCCCTATGAATACAAATGGTCCATAACTCCACCATTGAATAATTATAGTATATATATACTCGACCCATAAAATATGGTAATTTTTTCCCTTTAATGGTTATTATCATTTTAATAAAATTTTTTTATTGATTTTTCATCCATTAAATAATTTATGCATCATCCATATATAAAACTTTTAGGTAATTTTTTATTTCCTAAAAATTTAAAATAAATTACCATGATAAATATAAACATTTTATATTTAAAATAAGTATTTATAGTAGAATTTATCTTCTGTATAACTTTATGTTAAAAATGATATATTATTTAAAACATGAATGTGACATCTTTTAATTTTCATTAAATAAAATCTTATAAATATCATAATATCTCCCAAATGGTCCCAAAATGTCAAAAATAAATTTATGTAAGGGTAATATTATTATTAAGTTAAAAATTAAAATTTATATTTATTGATACCACCCATTTGTCCATATGTGGATACATAATAGATAATAAGACAAAGAAAATGACATTTTGTGTCTTTATATGATTTAAATATTATTAAAGTCATTTTCATGGAAAAGTGTCCATTAAATGACATAATTTAGATCCTTAAGTGATGAGGGTCGAATAAATTTTATCAAATAAAATTATTTCATTTTTTGGCCATTTTATAGTAATTATAATTTTATTTTTAACCTAAATTACATAATTTACCCTTTACCATGGTAATAAAATTTACCATGGTTTCTATTAATGTAGTTCAAAACTAAAATGGAAATACTTACCAAATATGTAATTCCTTAATCCAAATTTGACATCCATTTTTTAAAATTCAATACAAAGAAGTTACATAATTAAATTTAAAAGAAAATCATTAAAATGTAGGGAAAATAGTTTTTGGAAAAAATTCCCCCTTTTAAATGGTCAATGTTTTTATAATAAATTTATGTATTAAATCATTTTAAAAAACCATAATTGGATATTAAGTTCATTATCCTTATGATTTTATCATTTTGGGATGCTACCATTTAATTCAATATTTAACTTTTATTTTGGTTAGTAAACACAAGTAAAATTGTGTGTATATATCATGATATTAAATTTTTATTTTCATATGGCCAGTGAATATGTTAATTTAGTTATAAATTCTATTTTACATGTATTATATTAATATTTGGTCACTATAAAAATTATTTCTATACCTTATAAAATATTTCATGGATTTTATGATATGAAAATATGTTTTTTGAAAGATTGTTAACTACTGTAATCGAAATTCTATCTATACTTTTTTGATAGTGACATTTTGAAAAGAGATAATCAATTTATGAGGAGTTACTATTATTATTAATTTTAAAATTGTCTTTGATATCTCTGTTATTGAAATCTATTATAGATAGTTTTATATATATACTTTTTAAAACATTAAATCTACTTTAAATACCAAATATGGGTATATTTCATTTTTTAAATTCTAAAATATGAATGAACATGTTTTTTATTTAGATAAAGAAGTAAAAATTAAATAAGAAAAAAAATTCTTTGTTATTTTTAATTTCAATCATTAATTCAAATTATTTAAATATTGAATTTATAGATTTTTAATTCATTTAGTTTTAATCAGTTTAGTTTTATTATGATGTTCTCTAAAGTGTAGCATATCATTTCAAGATTCAAATTTATACCTTTTATTTTAAATTTTAAATCAGATTTATCAAGTTAAATGGGTGTTCTTAAAAGTTGTTTTAAATATTTTAATTTATGATGGAGTTCAATTTATGTATAAACAATTCTTTTTATTATTGATATTGTAGCTAGAATTGAGGTGGAGATTATCATTTTAAATTTGTTTATTTTTAATTGGTAAATAGAATGCATAAATTAAAGGGGAGTTAACCTTATTTAAAATGTGATATTTTCTTATATTAAGTCTATTTCAAGAACGTTAGTATCTGATTTTTATTTTTTGGGCATTCTAAAATCATAAATATGTACTTTAGTGCATAACATGATAAATTAAGGGAAAGTTTAAGTGTATTGTTTTTAAGTATAATTAGTTATACATGATTAACCTATGTAGTTTTCAATTTATAAAATATGTTTTCAATAATTTAGTCATGAACAATCATGGTTTTAAAATATATACAAATTTGAGTTTTATCTTATAGAAACATTTTTATTCTATAAAAGTATTGAAGAATCATATTTAATAATCAAATTTATGGGGAGTTTAAATGTGTTTATATATTTAAAATTTTCAAATTTACAAGAAATATAAATTAATATGGAATATGTTTTTCAATTTACTACTTCAATGCACATTTGATTATTATTTTAAACCTACTCATAGATACCATTTGTTTTAAACTTATTTTTTGAACTTTTAATTTATATAAAATTTTGTTTCAGGAAGTTTTTCTCATTAGTTTTTACAAACTCCTTTTACATTTTTCTAGTTCCATATCCAGAAATCCTTTATAACACTCCAGGACTATTGATATTGATGTTAAATTTCATTTTCTTAGGGTTTATTTTTTAAAAAGGAAATATAAATATGAAATTTATTTCTACATAAAATGATCTTGATTATATATTTTTTAATCACCATGATTTATTTAATCTTGATAAAATCAAATTTTCACTTTTAATGATGGAAATTTAATCAAACAATATATATTTAGGGGTATTTTGACTTATAGTTTGAGTTAAAACTATAAATTTAATCCACTTGTCTAGTGTGCATATTGCATTAGTTTTATTCTATTAGCTCATTGGAATGTACTTAAGTAATTGGTTACTATTTAATTCATTATAAATAATTAAAACATTAATTGAATTTTATTAAATGTTTTATTGTATATTTAAGGATTCTAAAAAATCTTTCCAAATGAATTTATAATATTATTTACAATTATATTTTAATGTCTAAATATATTGTTTGATTTTGTTTTTTAAATTTAGGGGAAGCATAGTTAGGTGTTCTATGTAACTTTTTGGGTTAGTTTCATTCCCTTTAATAATTAAGTGGGAGATTTGATTGATATTAAATTTATAAGGGTTAGTTTCTTTCCTCGTAATGTTTATTTATTTTAGGGAGATAATATTTAAACCTGACACAGTTAGTACATTTAAAGAGACATAGAAAAATATTTTTAATCAATTTCAATGAACAGAGAAAAATTATAATTTTAAAGAGATAAATTTTATATTGAAAATTTATCTTTTTGAAAATTTTAAAAAGAGGGATAAGTTTTGAAATTATAATTGATTTTGTAATTATCAAAAAGGGAAGAATGTTGAGTGGCTCCTTGAAGTCATTTATTTTTCGATAATTATAAATCTTTATTTATTTTATTTAACATGATTATTTAAAATTATTATATACATTGAATTGTTTAACTATAATTTCAATATATAAAATTTCTCAAACACTATATGATTTTTTTTCTTTTTTGAGTTTTTACATATTTTGGTTAAATCCTCAAGTGACCACATGATAGAAATAAATTAACCTTACGTGTGTTAAAGTTATCATGAGAAGTGACCATGAGAAGTGACCTTGATATGTGACTTTGTTGGAAGAGATAATGAGTGAAAATTTAACAAATCTAGAAGCTACTAAGAGTGAAAATTTGACAAATTAGGGAAGTGACCATGAGTGAAAATTTGAAAAATTTTCAAAGATAACATGAGTGAAAATATGAAATAGTATGGAAGTGACCATGAGTGAAAATTTTATGAAGTCTAGAATGGGCCATGAGTGAAAATTTGAGAATGTCTAGAATAGTCCTTGAGTGAAAATTTGAAAAAGGATGGAAGTGACCATGAGTGAAAATTTGATAAATATTGGAATCAATCAGGATTAAAAACATGAAAAAGTATGTAAGTGACTGGACGAACAAAAATGAAGTGATCTCCTCAAAAAAAAAATGAAGTGATTGCATGAAAATAAATGAAGTGACTACATGAACAAAAATGAAGTTACTGAATGAACAAAAATGAAGGGACATACTAAACAATAATGAAATGATGACATGGATAAAAATGAAGTAACCACATGAAAAAAATGGAATTAATGCATGGAAAAAATAAAGTGATAGATAGATGAAAAATAAAGTCACTACAATTTTTAATTTTGAAAAGTAATGAACTTACTTTACAACCGATAGTCACTTAATTCATTTTTCATATTTTAGATTAAATAATTTTCTATTTTATTTTTATTCTATATTTTAAATTACTATATGTTTATTTCAAATATTTATCTTGATCTAATTATTATTTAAATACTTATTAATTAGTTTAATATTAAATAATTTTATTTCAAATAATTTTATGTTGGATTAAATCTCAATTCGTGGGTTGAATTTCCATGCTGGTTTCTTGGTAAAATTTTAGTTCTAAATTAAATGTGGTTGGAATTTGAACAATTTAAGTCACATTCTTTGTGAGAGTTTTCTAAGGGAATTTAATATTGATTGTAATTATTTTTTTGGTTCTTATTAATTTCCTAACTTGTTATCATAATACAACATGTTTTTAGTATCACAAAACATTAAGAGAGAGCTCACATGGATATTAATTATCTCTCTTTTTTATACATGTGAAATATTTATTTGGGAAATAAGTATGAGTAGTAAAAATTTATAGAAAGAGAAATGTTAAAAGTATAATTTTTCAAGAATATGAAGAGTTAGTCACACATGAGTTATGGGAGTATTCTAAGGAATTTATGATCAAATTTTGTGGATGTATTTACTTATATATTAATTTTTTTATTTATTGTCCTAATAAATTTTTTATATATCATGGTTTTCAGTTTTATAGTATATAGAAGATAATTAAAAGATACTTCAACATGATGATTTAATTTTATGGATTTATAAAGGAGAATATTTCCTTTTAAAGTGAAGAAAATATCAATTTCATTTTTATATATAAAAATATCAAGGTATGGAGGGAGGAAATACAAAATCTCCACCACTTTACTATTTTGTGTTACATAGTTCCCAACTAAGTCCCAAAGCTTTTTCATTCAATTACTTACTAAAGTAAATTACTGGTTGACTAACCCTCTTTATTTTAAAATCTCAAAGGGCCTAAACACTACATGATCTAAACACCAACATATTCATAGATGATCAATAATTGGGTTAAATTCTTTTATTTTCTCTTTGTAACTATTTTTTTGTATAGTATCAATTAGTTTATCTTTCACGGGGTTATAATACCATAATAAAAGGTACCTCTAGGTTTACTATATCCCTTGAGAAGATAGGGTTCCACTTAACCTATTAAAAATTATGGTAAATGACCACTCCTATAAGAGTCTGAGTTTAGACTATTCTCTTAGAAGACCGGGTTCTAATTGAACCATAACATAGAAGAGGATATAGAATTTAATTTGAAAGTATAGTTTGAGTTTACACTTGTAAAAAGCTAGTTTAGATTTCTAGCTATAAAAATTATGTTTCATCTAAACCAGAAAAAGGAAAGTGGTTAAGGTTAAACCAATAAAATATAGGTTGGGTCATCTCATATAAAATGTTGGGTTTCTTATGAACACATAAAAAAGGGAATTGGGTTAAGAGTCTAGGTGTGAAAAAGGGGGTTTTAAATAGTTTACACTCCCATTAAAAAGTGACATGACTTAGTGAATTACAAAAACTAGGTTGATGTGTAAAGAGTAGCGATATGACCATTTAGATATAAACTACTATAAAATTATAATATACATCATTTACTTTCTTGAATTTTAATTTTTCTCTCTTTTTATATATTAGTATGATTTAATTGATTAATATTTGAACCTATCACTTTTCACTCTTAAAATTTTAACATTGATTAATTTTTGAAGAAATAAAATTCACCCAAACTTATCCATTTCCATCTCTCCTTCAGGACTATACAATTGGTATTATAGGGAGGTTCATTTAAGGATAAGGTATATTGTCACATTGTATAATACCTCATAATTGGTATCAGATCTTGGATCTATTAAGGATATATTTTTCTTCATGTTATCATTTATATTGATTATTATATCCTTTTATCCCATTCCTTAACAATACTATGGGAAATACATTTTTCAGTTATGACTGACTTATTGAATAGAAGTAGTTTTAAATGGACATTGTCACCACATATCAACGCTAGTAAGTATAGTCGGCAAATGATCTAGATGAAAGCTAATTTAATGAGTATTTATATTCAATTTTGAGATATCGTGATTAAATATTATGTTTTATGAAAATTTAATCCGGTTGATTTGAAAAGATAAGATGATGTTAAATATGATCTTAATTATATTGTGATGAAATTTTTTTTTGTTCTTTTTTTGGAAATATTTTTGACAAAAATTTCAGTTCCAACACTGCTCATAAAATTTGGAAATATCATGAAAAACTACCTTTAAAGAAGGATATTCTTGGAAAATTGTCGCTATAAATATCAAAAATTTGGACACATGAAAATAAAGCGTATATGAAAGAAAAAGGAAACACCCATTTTAATAAAATTTATATCACTAAAGGTAATTAATATTTAAATTTATATTTTGAAAATAGTATTTATTATGGTTTTAGGAAGAAAGGAAATATTAAATTCAATTTTCCAAATCTAAAAAATTATAATAGGGCCAAAAATATATAAAATTTATCTATGACCCTATGGAGTGATTCTAAAAGATCAATAAACTAAGAAAAAAAAGTCAAAATCAAATGGTAATATTGCATTTATGTAAAATAATTATAAGGTAATATATTTACCTTCATATTCTTTTTCATGTGATATTGGTTCATATGCAAGAAGATCTAGAAATATATGTGTGAAAAGTATAAGTAAAAAAGTGATTTTAATTCAGATTCACATTCTTCTATCAATTCTAGAAATGATGAGTCAAGTATTTAAAATCTAAATAATATATGCGATTTATATGAACTTCAAATAAAAGAAATGAATTATATACACGTGTCTCTCAAACAAAAATATAAAAGGGTTCATGAAAAGAAAAACAGATTATCTTTTAAATTAATGAATTTTGATAAAAAATATTAAATATTAAGGAAGAAAATGAAAATATTAGAAACATAGATTCTTCCACACATAAAATTTTTGGTGATGATTTTTAATTTGTTTAGAAAAAAATTAAAGGATAAATAATTAATTAGAAAAATTTATAAATGAAAATGGTTATTTTACAAGGCTAATTTATAATAATTTTTCTTCAAATTTCAATATTGGAATGTATTCTTATTTCAAGAAATGTTATGATAAAACTAATAGACTTGATTTTGATTATTTTATTTCTATTGTGTTTAAAAATATTTTTTTTATAAAAGTAAAATATAATGTAATTTCTTCATTTAATTGGTTTTAATATGGAACTTTTGGTCATTATGTGTTTGATTTTACTTTTAAGTTCACTCAATATTTTGGTCACAAAATAAATTTTATTTCTAAATTATATTTCATGGCCAAACTATCTATACCATCTAATATTTGGGTACCAAAAGATATAAATTCCAAATCATGTGAAATTACACCATTCATTATACCTGTATAATATATATTTAATTTCAGATTCTTATGCCCAGTATACATTTCATTATAGTTTTATCCCTGGAATGTCGGCATGGGTATTATAATCTTTAGTATTTTATTTTTTATAATAATTAATACCTTGTATCATTTTGGGATGCTACCATGTAATTCAATATTTATTTTTTATTTTGGTCTTAAAAATTTAGTAAAATTGTGTTTATATGTCATGCTCTGGAATTTTAATTTTCATATGGCTAGAGACTATTGTATTTTAATTGTAAATTGTGGTTTACTTGTATGATATTATCATTTGGACACTTTAAAATTTCTTTAAATTTCTTATAACATGTCTAATATCTCCTTGTGATATTAAAATATGTTTTATAAGAGTGTTCAATGCTAGAATTGAAATTATATTTATACTATTTTGATAGTGTCATTTTGAAAGGAGAGAAAATATTTACAGATATTTACCCTTATTATTAATCATTAAATCATCTCTGATAGTTTATTTATTTAAACCTATTATATATACTTTTATATGTTATGTTTTCAAAACATTAAATCCACTATAAATTCCATATATTTTCATAATGTATTTTTGAAAATTTAAAATATGCATGAACATGATTTTAATTTCTAGAAGGAAGAAAACCTAAATTAAAGAATAAATACTTATTTATTATTCTTAATTTTATTTCCTACTTATATAATATTTAAAAATTCAATTAATAAATTTTAAATTCATTTATTTTCAACCTGTTTTGTTTATTTATTAAGTTATTTGAAGGGTATAATCTATTTTCAAGATTAAATTATCTAATTTTTTTTTTAAAATTTAAATCTAATTTATTAAGTTAAATTAATGTTCTAAAAAGTTTTTATAACTTTTTTAATCTTATACAAAATTCATTTTCGTTATAAACTAGTTTTTTATTCATGATAAGGTAGCTAAAATTGAGGTGTTTCTTTTCATTTTAAATTTATTTTATTTTAATTAATATATATGATTAATCAATTAAGAAGGAGATAAACTCATTTCCGTTATAAAATTTTTATAGAAAATTATTCATGTATTAAGTATATATAGAGAACGTTGGAATCTGATTTTTATTTCTTTGTGCATTTTGAAATCATAAATATATACTTTAGTGCCTATCATGAAAGATTATGGGGAAGTTTTAGTGTCTTATTTTTAAGTATAGTCAGTAATATATGTTTAACACGTACAATTTTAAATTTAAAAAATCTATTTTAAACAATTTAAGCATGAACAATCATGGTTTTAAAATACTTATAGATTTTAGTGTTATCTTACAGAAACATTTTGATACAATAACATTCACAAATAATCATATTTAACGCTCAAATTCAAGAGAAGTTTAAATGTGTTTATATGATGATTTTTTTATATTTACATGAAATATATATTAATCTGGTATATATGTTTTACTTTAGTATTTATGTACACATTTTATTATTATTTTAAACCTTCTCATATATACTATTTTTTTATTCTTATTTTTTAAACTTTTAGTTTTCATAAAAGGTTTTTTTATGAAGCGTTTCTCATTATTTTTCAAAAATTTATTTTGAATTATACTATTTACATTTACAAAAACCCCTTAAATCACTCTAATACCAATCACATTAATGATAAATTTCATTTTATTAGGGATATTTTTCATAAAACTGAAATATAAATCTAGAATTTATATCTACAGAAAATATATTAGCTGATATATTTATTAATCCCATAGATTTATCTAATTTTAATAGAATACAATTTGAACTTTTAATAATCAAAATGTAATAATAAAACATATATTAAGTGTTTTTTTAAAAAATTATAAATTTTATGATACATTTATTTACAAATAAATTTGGTTTCTTTAATAGCTTGCGATAAATAAAAACCTATGTTTAAATGAACAACAATATAAATATTATTATTTATATATAACCGTTATATACTATACATTGAATTTATAGGTATGCACAGGTCCAACTAAATTATTAAAAATTTATGGTTTAAACATATATAAAATTAAATCATTGGTTAAAAAATGATTATAAATGAAAATAAAATCATTTGAAAATAAAAGATATGTTTTTTTTAAAAATAATTCGCACAATGTGTTTTCATCATTATAATTTTAATTAATCGCTATTGGTAAATGATTTTGATTAAATTTATATATTATATAGTCAATTAAATATTTAAAAATTCATCCAATGTTTTTTATTGTAATGTTATAAGAATAAATCCAGTTTTAAGCTTAAAAATGTTCTTTTTAGAAAAAAGTTTTCTCCACCTTTCTCCCACTTAATTTAAAATGAATTTATGATAATTATAGATATATAATGTTGAAACATGGATTACGTATTTGGAATCTTGAGGTCCAAATTTGGTAAATGTTTTCCTTTTATTTTTTTAATTATGAATAATAACTTTGTTAAACATTTGTCACATCGGTAAGGGTAAAATCGGTAAAATAGGGTTAAAACATTGGGATAAGACTTGGACATTTCTATAACACTTGGATTTATCCTATTATATTGGGGGAGTTAATATATTTACTTAAATGTATCTAATATATGGCCACTTGTTTCCACTATTCTTTGATTATGACCTTTATATTAATTTAAGGATTGAATAAATACAAAATGTCCATCCCTTGAATTTAATATTTCTAAAATATTTACATTAGGATAACAAGATCTTAAATTTAGTTATAAATATTTTTTGAAAGGTAAATTAAATTTTTATCATGTTATTTTATTTCTATTTTTTTATTAAATAATTTTCTTAAATGCTTACGCAACACCGATATAGTATTTATTCAATTAATAAAAAATAAAATAAATTATTTTAGAAATATTAAAAGTAATAAAATTTGATAAATTTTTATGTTACAATTTTTTAGATAAATATAAATTAATAGTGATGTATTAAAAGTCTATGTTTCAATTCAATTTCAATCATGTTTCCTTTAAAGTGAAACATTGTGAATAGTGTCAAAAATGACTTTAATGGTATCTTTTGTTAATCCAAATTTTTTTAAACAATTTAAAATTCATAAAAACATCATATTCATCTTATTTAATGAGATATGGTTGAAAATATTTATTATGGTCCAATTATGGGTCCCTATTCCTTTTCTGGTAACATTTTTGACTTCTAAAAGAGCATATATGTTTTTATATTGCGGTAATTGTGAAAGAGACTTACAAGGGTAAAAACTAAGAGATAATAGTCAAAACATCACTTAATCTTGAATAATTGTTTTTAGGAGTGTATTTAGAATTATTATTTCCATATATTTTAAATATATCAATTATGAGTTAATTTATTATAAAAAATAATTTAATACTTTATGTAATTCGAAGAGTGACCTTACCCCACTTATAAAAGGTCACATATTCTCCTCTTTTCCTCACACATTTTGAGCTTCATAGATTTAAAAATCCATGAAATAATACCTTTATTTATTCCTTATTCAAATACCATAACTTATAGTCTTTCCAAAATACCATCTCTCAAAGGATTTAGGTGTAATCCAAAAGTGGATTCTCAACGAAGAGGTATCTCTTAACCAAGAATTTTCAATTTTATTTATTATAATAATCACCTTAAATTAATTTTATAAATTATAAAATAATTAAATAATTATCTTAAATATTATTAATTTTTTTATGTTAATGTAACAACCATGATCCACCTTATCCCTTTCTATTTGAAAATGATAATGTCACTCATGCATACATATAGACTACCACCTCCACGTTGAGATACGATTCATTTTTATCATCATAAATACTTGAATGGTAATAAGGATAGATTTTAGTAATATATATTATATAATAATAATTCTTTAAAGTTTAATTATTCTTTACCTTTATTTTCTTTCATCCACCAAAAAGTGAAAACATCGTTCATGTGTATGTACAGCCTACCGTCTTCATTAATGGTGTAATTTGTTTTTTTATATCTATTATTTATGAATGAATGAATATATATATATTTATAATTAATTTATATTATATTTATAACATGATTAAAATTATTCATATTATAGAATAATGATTAGAGTACAAATACTAGAACCACTGAATTGAAATTTTCATGAAAAAAAGTTAACACAAAAAACAATTATTTTTAATAAGGAATTGTTAATAAATGGGTGTAGAGATGTTATAAGTGCATAATATATGATATTCTAAGTATATTAATTACTATGGTATTTAACCAAATAGATTTAAATTTATTATGTAGGAGGCTAAATTTAGTTTTAATTAATTCAAACTCAAGGTAAGGGATTTCCCGTATCACATTTATTTTTGTGAGACACATGACTTATTCACCACTTATTTCTTTTATGTGGTGTATATAGTACCCATGAATTCATTTTTTGATTATTATAATTAAAATTATTTGGATATTAATCCCCATACTGGTTATATATTTCTTGATATTTTTATTTTAAATTTACCTATGTGGTATGGATTTTATATTAAAATGTAATTGTTTGTCAGGATTGTTTATCATTAAGTTTTTAATAATGTAATGTCATGATATAACACTCATGAATCTAATGAATTTTAATCTTATATTGTTATTTCTATATATTATATGTTTTCATTTCATTTTCCTAAATTTAATAACTTAGGATACTGATTTTTTTAGGAAAACCGATTTTATTTATCAGTTTGATCAAAAATATTTTTTATTCCATATAAAATTTTGATAAAATTGAATTTAATAAAGTTTTTACTATTAAAATATGATTTTTTAAATTAATATTTACCCATGTTTTAATTTTTAAAAATTATGTTAAAAGGAATATTTTTTTTTGTTTCTTGAATGATGTACCTTTAAATTTTTCTGTAAATTTGAAAAGAATATTTGTTTTAACATATATGACATGAATGTAATTTCTTACTCTCATGATCACTCAATGTTTTAAATATTCTATTAAATGTTTCTATAGTTATTCTCAAATTAAAATTTTCCATACTGTTTTTTAAAATTTTAGTATTTAAGGAATTGATTCCAAAATGAAAAGGGTATTTTTCTCAAGTAATATTCCAAGTGGCATTTTAAAGGAGTTTTCATTGATGATAGAATTATTTGATATTACTTATGATTTATTGGGGATATTGTTAAAGGATAACAAAATTATTTTTTCTCTAGATGGTTTATTATTATGATTAAAATAAGTTTCTTAAAACCACTTATTTTCCATGATTTATGTTATAATAAAATTTTGAAATGCTTAGGAATCTTGTTTCCTTTCCACAGGTTATGATTTATGATGAATGATTTTGGATGTTGTGGCACACATATTACTATATTATGATTATATTATGGGTGGTATCAGAATTATATATACCACAAATGTATTGGGTAAATATGGATATATCATGAGATAATAAGGACTATAATGGGGCGTGAACAAAGTTCAGTAAAAAAATTTGTCCACTATGATAGTCTTGAGAGTGAAACATGAATAATGATATGATGGAATAAAGTGTAAAACCAATCCTGTATGATAGTATTGGATGTATTGATTACCTAAAGAAATTATTTTTCATACTTATGTGTATGCCACAAACTTATGTCTTATGCCAATGTTATGATTTCATGGATTATGTCCTTTGATTCCATTATGATTCATGTCTTATAAAAAACCATGATTTATACCATGAATGAATGTTACGATATTCAATATGCTAGGTATGGTTTTCAAATGTTAATATCATGTTATAATTACCTTATTCTCATATTATACTTATGAAATAGTTGATATCTCCCTTATTTACCATTATCGAGCATCTGAGCTGACCCTTTCTTATGTTTCCATTCCCCCTGTTATGATGAAAGGTTTTAATTAGGGTTTTTCTAAAAAGTTTAATAAGTGAGAAGATCATTATGGGATATGTTTAAGATATTTTATGAAATAATAAGATTGTGTATCTTGTATTTTATGTCCCTAAACTATTACGTTTATGACATGGATTGTAATGTAATGTAATGAATATTCATCTATTAAGATGTAACTTCCATTTATATAAATTTTGGGTTCCTATAGCTGGTATCATAGGCCAATTTGTTTAACATTTGGATATTAGTGTTGGTAAACATTGGTTAAAACCTTGGAGTTAATTATAAGTACAGGATAACATCCTATGGTTTTGGTAATGACAGTGGTTAACCATTGTAAAACATAAGGTTACAAATATTTAGAATAAGGTTTCATGATGTTTACATTATACAATTTATATTCCATGATATAAAAATATAATTAACAATTCTTGATTTTCATGATAACTATTTTGGTTTTAGTAAGCGATTTTAGATAAAATGATAAAGTTGAGGTGGTTATAGGTATGATCAAGTATTGAATTACCCAATTTGAGATTAGTTATATAAATTAATCTATATCATGAAAATTATATAGAAATGTTAATTCTTATCCTCAATGATTAGATTTTGAGTTAGTGGTTAAAAATACCATTGATAAGATGGCCACATATCAAGACTACAGTTCCTTTCAGATTGAGATTTATGGGAATATAATTCCTAAAAATATTGTGATTCTTTATTTAGTAGGATTTGAAGAGATTATAGGAATGTATTGAATTTATTTATATGGATCCCATATCAATTATTTAGGAATGTAAGTCCCATTATTTTTTTTGAATGAACCTTTTATCCTTATCAGTGAGAGGATGATTATGAAATTCTATTGGAAATTAATTCTGTCTTATTTGTCTTAATTCCAAGCTGTGAATAGTATTTATTTTAGATAGTTATGGAGAAAATCAATATTAAAAATATGCCTATTGTATGGGTTTTTATTGATGTATTTCCAAAATAGTTTCTTAGTCTTCCTATGAACCGTGAAGTTTAGATTTAAATATAAATCATTCATGCTGCTACACCTATTTCGAAGACTCAATATAGAATGGTTCTAATTAAGTTTATAAAAATGAAGTAGTAATTCCAAGATAATCATGAAAAGGGATTTATTTAGCCAACTATATCACATTGGGTTGCACTTATTCCTTTTGTTAATAAGAAATATAGATGAATTAAAGTCTTCATTGATTATCAGGAACTTAATAAGATCGCAATAAAGAACAAGTACCCTTTACCCCTTATTTATGACATGTTTGATCAACTTTTTGGACATCAATATTTTTAAAAGATTAACCATTGTTTTGGAATCATTAATTGAGGTTCCAGAAGGATTATATACCCAATAAAGAATTATATACAAGTTTTGAGCACTATAAATTTGTAGTGATTCTATTTTTTCTTACTAATTCACCTAATATCTTCATGGATTTTATTAATAGAATAATTATATATTACCTTGATTAATTTATAGTAGTATTAAAATATGGAATTGTTATATATTATAAGATAAAGTAAGATTATGATGATCACTTGATAATTGTACGAAATACCCTAATAAAGAAGAAGTTGTATACAAAATTTACTAAGTGTAAATTTTGGATACATAATGTTTCATTTTTGGGTTATATACTATCAAATGAGGGTATATTGGGGGACTCATGAAAGATATAATTTATTTAACATTATCATTCACCAAATACTATGATTAAGATTTTTAGTTTTCTTATTTTGGATGGATATTATTGATGATTTATAGAAAAGTTTTCTTGGATATCTAATATACTCACCAAGTTAACTCTGAAGGGAGTGGGGATCCTTTGGAAGGATTGATGTTAGGAAAATTTCAAGGAACTGAGGAGAGGGTTAGTCAATATACCTTTGATTACACTAGCCTATGGTGGAGGATGGTTTGTGATATGTATTGATGCATTGAAGAAGTGACTGGGATGCATAATTCTGTAGAATGATATGGTGATAGCTTATGCCTCAATCAAATTGATAGTTCATGAGAAACATTACCTAACTCATGATTTGGAATTAGCTGGGGTAAAATTTCCATTAAACATATGACCGCATTATCTTTATAGATAAAAGTGTGTTACATACATTGATCATAAAAATTTAAAGTATATATTTACTAAAAAAGAGTGGAATATTCATCATAAAATGTAGTTTGAGTTGGTTAAATATTATGAATTCACAATACATTCACACCATAGGAAATAGAAAAAGGTAACCAATTCTTTGATTTGAAAGAAAAATTCTATCTTATCTACGATGAGGATAAAAAATATCTAATATTTCTGGTTTTATAAAGGATGAAACTTGAGATCTTTATGTAAGGGGGGAAATCTTGTCTTTCTCAAATAAATGTTCAACCATATATCTAAGTGAATATTAAAGAGGTGAAAAAGGGTGATGCGGAGTTTCAAAAGAAGGTAATAAATTTTCTTAAGTTCAATATTGATTACGATGGAGTGATAATGTTTTGGAACCGTGTATGTGTCCCTTCTATACCAAATTTTACAGAGCTATTAGATGAATATCATAGTTCACAATTCTCTATTAATCCCAAAAGTATAAATATTTATAGTGATTTGAAAGAGTATTCTTGGTGGAAAAAAATGAAAATAGATATTGAAAATTATATTTCTTAGTGAATGGTATGTTATAAACTAAATTCTAAGAGATATAATTCTAATGGGATGTTATGAACATTACCCATGAAAAAAATATAGATGGGAAAACATCACCATGTACTTTTTCTCAAGACTCCCCAAAGCATCCAATGGAAATAATGCTATTTGGGTTGTATACAATCACCTTATGAATTCATCACACTATAATAATATCAGATAAGACTTATATGTTGATATTATTTCCATAATATACATTATAGAAGGTTTAAGGTTGCATGGAGTACCACATTCAATTATATTTGATTGGGATCATAGGTATACCTTGAAGTTCTAGTGAAGTCTTCATCATGATCTAGATATGGAATTTAGTTTTTGTACTGCTTATCATTCTCAGATAAATGGCCAGTCAAATAGAACCATTAAAACCATGGATGATATGTTGAGATCTTATTATATGGATTTCAAAGGTTTTTGGGATCAACAACTTCCTCTAGTTGAGATTTCTGACAACAATAGATTTAACTTGATAATTATGATGGATCCATATGAATCCATATTTAGAAGAAAGTGAATAAATAAAATATACTTGGATGATGTTAGAGAAAGAAATATATTGGGACCCTATGTATTTGATAAAATGGAAGAGAAAGTCAGATCCATTCAATAACACATTAAGGTAGCTTAAATATGATAAAAAATTTACACTGATAATTATTGTTGAAATATGGAATTCGAAGGTAGTGAGAGGGTATTAGTACTAATTCCTTCATGGAATAAGTTTTGGATATTTTTAAATAATTTAATGCTAATACCACACTATATTGGCCCCTTAAATATTCTTGATTGATTATGGATTCTATATAATCTTTTAGAACTTTCACTGAAACTCTCTCAAGTTCATGATCCATTCCATGTATCTCTCCCAAGGAAGTACATACTTAATAATTAACATTTACTAAAATCAAATCTCATACCAGTGGATCATGATATTTAATATAAATAAAAACTAGTATAAATAGTGGGTTGTAGAGATAAAGTGATATGGAACAAGACTAATCACATGTTTAACATTCTATAGAGGAATTAGAATTTCAAAGATGCAATTTGGGAGCTAGAGGATGTGATGAAATTGAGATATACTTATTTGTTTATATCAAAGTGAAATAAATTTTAGGGGAAAATTCATTTTAATGGGGTATAATTTAACACCCCAAGATTTATGATATATTTATCTATAAATAAATTTAATTTCATTGGTAACTTTTAATACACCCAAACCCTTGTTTAATCAAACCATGATATAGATATTATTTTTTAAATATTACCATTATATACTAGACATTGGATTAGATGCTATGAATAGGAACAAATAAATTATAAAACATTTATGGTTTACACATTTATAAAATAAAATTGTTGGCTATAACTTGATTAAAAATTAAAATAAAATAATTTGAAAATAAAAGAGATGTTTTTTCTTCTGAAAATAGTTTTTATGCGTACAATGTCTTATAATCTTAATAATTAAAATTAATCATTATTTTTGAATTATTTTAAAATAAATTTATATATTATATACTAAATAAAATATTTTAACATTAATATAATTATTTTTTCTAGAAATGGTATAAGAATAAATCCAGTTTTATGCTTTAAAATGTATGTAAAAAAGGTTTTCATCACATTATGAGAACTTATTTTAAAATGAATTTATACTCATTATATAAATTGAATCAAAAAAAATTTGTTAAATATTTGGAATTTAGAGGTAAAAAATTGGAAAATAGGACCCATTTATTTTTTCATTATGAATATTAATATTGGTAAATATGTTTCACCTCAGTAAGGGTATAACTGGAAAAATAAGGTTAAAAATTATGGATAATGCTATGAAATTTCTCTAAAACTTGCCTTTATACTATTAGATGGGTGTATTTTGTAAATTTCAATATAATTATCTAATATATGGACACTTGTTCTATTTTTCGTTGATTATGACCTTAATATCAATATAGGTAAATAATAAATACAAAATTCCACTCTCTTGAATTTAATTACTCTAAACTTTCTATATAAGGATAAAAAGAGGATAAATTCAGTTATAAATGTTGATTGAAATATAAATTAATTATTTTTAACATTTTAATATATTTCTATTTTTTAGTGATTAAACAATTAAATATAAATTCATACACAATACTGATATAGTATTTATTCAATTAAATAAAAAAAGAAAATAAATGAATTTGAAAATATTAAATGTAAAACAATTTGGATGAATTATTGTGTTCCCCGAATTTTATAGATAAATATAACATAATAGTGATGTTTCAAAATTATATATTTTAATTCCATTTAAATAATGTTGCCTTTAATTACAAACATTGTAAATAGTCTTGAAAATGAATTTAATAGTATCTTTTTTAAATAATATTTTATCAAATAATTTAAAATTCATATAAAATAACATTTGTCCAAGTGAATGTTATATGGTTTAAAATATCAACGATGTTCTATATAAGGGTATAAAAATCCCTTAATATTTTATAAATATTTATTGGATGAGATTATTTAGACTTATCCACACCATATATTAAAAATAGATCATTTTTGAGTCACTTTATTATAAAAATTAATTTACATTAATTTAATATTTTATGTAATTCGAAGATTTATTGTACCCTCACTTATAAAAGACACATACTCTTCTCTCTTTATCACACATTTTGAGCCTTATAGATCTGAAAATACCAACTGTAATAACTTACTATATTCCATAACCAAATCTTAGAGCTTATTTTCTTTCCAAAAGACCATATCTCCAAGGCTTATGGTGCAATCCCAAAAGTTTTCTCAATGAATTGTTATAAATCTTAACCAAACACTTTTAATATTATTTATTTTTATAATTACTCTAAATTCATTGAATAAGTTTCAAAAAAAGGAATTAATTATCATAAATGTTTCGATTTATTATTATTAGAATGGAACCACCATTATCCACCTTCTTCCCATTTGTTGGAAAACAATAAAATTTCTCATGTGTAAATGTGGAATACCACCTCACGCAAAGCTATGAGATTCATTATTTGCATATATATGGTAATTATGATGGATTTATTGAATATATATGATATAATAAAAATTATATAAATGTGAACTATTATTTACCTTTATTTTATTCCATTATTCAAAAAGTGAAAACAATATTTATGTGTATTTATGACCTACTATCTCCATGAATGATGTAATTAATTTTTTATATAAAATTTTCACAAATCACTATATATATATAATGAATATATATTATATTTATACCATGATTTAAATTATTTAGATTGTGAAACAATGATCAAATTACAAGTACATGAACTAATGAATCAAAATTGTTATAAAAAACGAAATAGTTAACACCCACAAACGATGATTTTAATAATTAATTATTAATAAATGGGTGTTAAAATGTTATAGGTGGGCCATATATGATATTATAAGTATTTAAATGACTATGAACTATAATTAAAATAAATTTAAATTTATTATACAGGATTTGAAAGTGCTTTTGAATCAATTCAAACTTGAGGTAAGGTATTTCTTATCTCACTTTTATTTATGCGAGACATATGTCATATTCACCATTTTTTTCTTTTATGTGATGTATATACTGACCATGAATGTATTTTAAGATAATTATCCTGAAAATTTTGTGGATATTCATATACATATAAGGTTATCTCTTTTATGAGGTATTGATTTTAATGTTACCATAGTGGTAAGGGTTTTATGTTACAAACTCATTGTTTATCAAGATTATCTTTGAATATGTTTCTGATGATGAGATATAATGATATAACTATAAATAATCTCATTAATTTTCTTATACTCTTTTTTTCGTGATATTTCTTGTTTTCCATTCATTTTCCTATCTTTTCGAATATAATAGACTTAAATTATATTTTTAAGGTAACCCAACAATATTTCTCTCTTAAATCAAAAATAATTTTTATTCTATGTCCAAGTTGTCTAAAAATGATTAAAGAATATTTTTTTTATTATCCAATGATTTTTTAAATTAATTTTTACCCATGTTTTTATTTTCAAAAAATGGTTTAAAAGAAACATTGTTGTTGTTTTTTGAAGGAGTTACTTTTGAATTTTATCATAAATGTGAAAGGAATATTTGTTTTAACATATATGTCATGAATATAATTTATCACCATCATGGAAACCCAATGTTTTGAAGGTTTATTTAAAAGTTTCCAAGTTTCTTTTCAAATAAAAATTTTTTCCATACCATTTTTGATTTTTTGATTTTATTTTAAAGAAGTGATTCCAAAATGAAAAGGTTATTTTCCTCACGAAATATCCCAAGTGATCTTTTAAATACATCTCCATTTATGATAAAATCCTTTGACATTACATATGATTCACTAGGTATTTGTTCTAAGGATACCATCCTTATTATTTCTCTCAATGATGTATGATTATGATGATGAGATAGTTGTGAACCCTATTTTTTCTATGGGTTATTCTATGTTGAAATGTCGAAATGTATATGAAAAACTTTTCCTTTCCATGGGTTATGATTTATGATGAATGATTTATGATCCCATGGAATAATTATTAATGGATTATGATTATGTGATGAGTGGGACCATAATTATATATCCCTCTAATTCATCGGGTAACGATAGATATCACATGAGATAATAAGGGTTGTAATTGGGAGTGAAACCAGTTCAATAAGGGAATTTATCCACTATAACAGTCTTGGGAATTAATGTTAAATTTAGATGTGGTGGAATGGGGAGTGAAATCAATCCACTATGATAGTCTTGGAAGCTCTCATTGACTAAGGAAATTATTTTACATGTATATTTTTATGCCACAAAATTATATCTTATGCCAATATTATGCTCTCATGGATCACGTTCTTTGATTTCTTTATGATTCCTTTATGATTCATTTCTAATGAACTATCAAGATTTATTCCATGACTCAAGACTATAATCTTTGATATAAAGGGTATTATTTTAAAATGTTAATATCATGTTCTTATACCCCTATTATCATCTTATGATTATGTGAACATTGATTTATTCCTTATTTACCCTTACCAAGCATCTGATCTCACCCTTTATTATGTTTCCTTTCCCCGGGTTATGAAGAAATGTTTTTAGTTGGGTATGTCTAATAATATTACTATATGTTAAGAATTGTATGGGAAATGTTTAATATCTTTCATGAAATAAGAAGAATTCATATCTACTCTTTAATGTCACAAAAACTTTATAGTACTGGTGTGGATTATATTTTTATTTAAAAAATAGTCATTTATTAAGATAAGATATCCATGTATGAAAATTTTGGTTAAATATAGAGTATGAATCATATTTTGAGTTAATTATATAAATTTTTTAATTTTGGACAATGTGAATATTACATTAGTTTAATTATATTTGCTTAGTGGAATGTTCATAAATTTTTTGTTAATATTTAATTTATTACAGATCATTGAATTATTCGTTGAATTTACTAAATTGGTTTCTTGGATCCTTAATTCTTATTATATATCATTCCACATAAATTTATATTATTATATACCATTAGATTTTTATATATAAACATACTATTTGAGAATATATAAATTTAGGGGAATCCTAGTAATGTGTTTGTTGTAACTTTTAGGGTTTTATTCTGATTAATAATTTAGTGGGAGATTTATTTTATATTAACTTTAGAAGGGTTAGTTTCTTTCCGAGTAATGACTATTTATCTAAATGAGAGAATCTTTAAACATTACACTATTTTTAAATTTAAAGAGACATTAAAAATTATTTTTTATCAATTTTAAAGAGTGGTAAAACCCTATCATTTCAAAAATATAATAGTTTTGTTGAAACATAATATTTTTGATAATTTCAAAAAGGGTGAAAAGTTTTGAAATTATAATTTATTTTGTAATTTTCAAAAAGGGGGAGAATGTTGAGTGACTTTTTCAAGAAATTTATTTTTTTATAATTATAAAGAGTTATTTAACATGAGTGTTTAAAAGTCTTAAATACTTTTAATTGTGTAATTATTATTTAAATAATTATAATTTCTCATACACTAAAATATTTTTATTTTTTTATTTTTTACATATTCTGGTTAAATATTAAAGTGACTATATAAAGAAAATAAAGTGACTTTATGTGTTTTAATTGAACATGATAGGTGACTGTGATAAGTGTCCATGTGAATTGACATTGAGGAAGTGAAATTGTAAAGTTACCTTATTATAAGTGACAAAGTGTAAAAATTTAACAAAGTCTAGAAGTGACCGTGAGTGAAAATTTGATAATGTCTTGAAGTGACCAAGGGTAAAAATTTGAAAATGTATAGAATCTACCGTGAGTAAAAATTTTACTATGTTTGGAAGTGACCATGAGTGAAAATTTGAAGAATTGTAGAAGTGACTATGAGTGAAAATTTTGACAAAGGAACTGATAGTGAAAATTTGAGAAAGTATGGAAGAAATTGTGAGTGAAAATTCGACAAAGGATGGAAGTTTCCATGAGTGAAAAGTTCAAAAAGACTGGTTGTGATGGTGAGTAAAAATTTGACAATGTCTAGAAGTGACTGCATGAAAAAAATTAAGTGACCACATGAAAAAAATGAACTTCCCAAATGAACAAAAATGAAGTGAACACATGAACAAAAATAAAGTGACACCATGAACAAAAATGCAGGGAATAAATAAACAAAAATGAAATGACCATATGGAAAAAATGATGTGACCATATGAACAAAAATGAATTGAATTCATGGTAGAATTAATCGAAATAAGAAAAAAGAAATGACTTAAAGTTAAAATTTGGAAAATATTGAATTTATTTTATGACCTACGGTCACTTCATTTTTCATATTTTATCTTAAAACATTTTATATTTTATTTTTACTTTTATATTTTTAATTTTTGGATGTTTGCCTCAAATTTTTATTTTTATTTAATTATCTCATAAATGATTATCAATTATTTAAAATATAAATAATTTTGTTTGGAATAATTTTATGTTGGATTAAATTCTCATCACATTGGCTAATGTTTTACAATGGTTTCTTGGGAAAATGCTAGTTCCAAAAAAATATGATTGTGATTTGAAAATTTTATCTCATATAATTTATAGGAGTTTTCAAAGGGACTTTAATATTGATTAAATTTATTCATTTGTACTATATTAACCATTCTAACATGTTATCACTGTAAAAAATGTTTTTTCATACTTTAGAATATCGATAGATTTCTCACATGATTATTATTTATCACTATTTTATATAAACATGAAACATTTATCAAGGAAACAATCAAGAGTAGTATAAATGTATGGAATGAAAAATGTTTAAATAAGTATTTTTTGCAATATGAATATTTAGTCTCATATGAGTTATGAGAGTATTCTAAAGAATTTATTAAATTTTTTATAGATGTATTTACTATGGTATTAATTATTTATTTACGATACTATTTTTTTGTATATAAGGATTTTCATTTTTATAGTTCTTAAAGCTAATTAAAATCCACTTCCATGTGAAGATTTTATTTTTTTGGATTTATGAAGTAGAATTGTGGATTTTAAAGTGGAGAAAATAGTCATTTATATCTTATATAAAAAATACCTAGGAATGAATAGAATAAACATAGACATGAATATTCTTTTCTCTTATAGGTTGCATGGTTCCCAAATAAATCCTAAAGCTTCATCATTCAACTGTTTGCAAAAGTAAAATACTGATTACTGAAGATTCATTGTTCTAACATCATTAAGGGATTGATCACCACGAGATCCAAATTTCAACATCTTCATCAACAATCATTAACTATGTTTAATTTTTTTATTCTCTATTTATAACTGTTTGTGTTGTATAATCTTGTTTAGTTCCTCTTTGATGGGGGTTATACAACCCTAAAAAACAATTCGTATGTGTTTATTCTATCCCCATTTAAGAACAGGTTCAGCTTAAACCATAAAACGACATAGAAAATGATTGCTTTTGTAAGAGTAATAGTTTAGCCTCTTCAATTAGAAGATATGTTTCTCTTAACCTAAAAAATAGAAGAGGTAGAGATTTTAACATTGAAAGTTTAGGTTGGGTCAAAAAATTTAAAATACTGGGATATGTTTTTAATTATAAAAAAACCAGGCTCCATCTAAATTTGAAGGTGGTAATAGGTTAGTATTGATCTTGTAAAATTCCAGGTTGGGTCTTCTCCTATAAAAGTATGAGTTTTTTTTTGAACCTGTAAAAGACACGAGATTTGGGTTAAGAATCAAGGTGTGAAAAAATTGGATGTAAAGAGTTTTCAATATCCTTTAAAATTAATATAACTTTGAGCATGACATACACCAGGTTAGTGTGATAAGAGTATACTAGGATCATTTAGATCTTAACTACTATAAAATTATGATGTTCATCCTTTACTTTCTTGAATTTATTTTATCTATTTTCATATATTAGTATAGTTTAATTGTTTAATATTTGAACCAATCACTTTATGTTCTGAAATTTAAAACCCCAATTAAATTTTAAGGCAAGGAAATTCACCCCTTATTATCTATTTCCATCACTCTTTTAGGATCTTAAAGTGGGTATAATAGGGATTTCCCTTTGAGGATAAGTCAGCTTGTAATTTTTTTGATACCTAAAAATTTTAATTAGAGTTTTGATCTATTAAAGATATATTTTGATTAATTTTATTGATTATATTAATTGTGATAAATTTTTTATCCTAGCCCTTAACAAGACTAAGGGAAATATTTTTTTTCAATGATGGCTGGATTAAAGAATAAAAACACGTAGAATCTGACATTGTCACCAAATTTTAATAGTAGTAAGTAAACTTAGTGGAATATCTAGATGAAAGATTATCATAAGTGTATTTATATTCTATTTTGTGATATTTTGGTTAAATATTATGTTTTATCTAACTCTAATTAGGTTTATTTTCAAGGATAAGATACTGTTAAATATGATCTTAATTATAATGTCATGAATATTATTTATTGTTCATTTTCTATAACTAATTTAAAAAAAAATTATTTTCAAAATTGATCATGAAATTTTGAAACAACTTGAAAAAAATAACTTTGAACAAAAAGATTATAATAAAACCATCCACTAAAATTAAAGAAATTATTGACACATAAAAATAGAGTGTGCATCCAAGAAAAAGAAAGACCCAATTTTCCTAAAATCTATATCAATCAAGGTAATTCAAATTTGAATTTATATTGAACATATATTATTTGTTAGGGTTACAAGAATAAATTAGATATTAACACAATTTCCCAAATCTCAAAAACCCAGGGATGGTAAAAAGTAAATAAAATAAATCTATGATGATATGGAATTATTTTGAATGCTCATGCAAGAATTTTGAAAATAAAAAAGAAAATAGTAATGTTTCATTTGTGTCAATATATTATAAGGTAACATATTAAACTTATGATTTTTTTTCGTGTGATCTTGGTTAAAATTCTAGAAAATATAGAAATATATATATAAAAATTATAAGTAAAAATATTGATTTTAATTATGATTCTCACGCTTCTATGAATTATGGAAATGATAAAAAAAGTATTTAATATCTAAGGAAATTTGTGATTCATATAAAGATCATATAAAAGAAATTACTTCTATTCATGTTTCTATAAAATAAAAATATAAAAGGGTTTTTGAAAAGATAAATATCTTATTTTTTGATTAATGAATGATGATATATAAGTTTTAAAGATTAAAGAAGAAAATAAGATATTAAATTTAAAATTTATAAATATATATTCTTACACACATGAAAAGGTTTGTGATTATTGATAATATGTTCATAAAAAAATTAAGAGGCTTTATAATTAATTAAATAAAGTTAGAAAGTAAAATGTTTATTTGAACAGTGCAATTTATAATAGACATTCTTCAAATGTAAATATTAAAAAGACTGCTTATTTCAATAATTATTATGATAAAAAGAATAGACATGGTTGTAATTCTTTTTTTCCAAATATGATTAAAAATAATTTTATAAAAGGAGAACCTGTGGGAATTTCTTTAGTTAATTTTTTTAAATGTGGATTTTATGGTCATTATGTTTGTGATTGTGCTTTGAAGTTCACTCAATCTTTTAGTCACAAAATTACTTTTATATTAAAATATTATTTCAGGGACAAAACTTCTAAATCTTATACTTCTTGGGAACCTAAAGGTATTTATTTCAAGTCATGTGAAATTAAACCATTATTTATACCCAAATAATATTTAGTTAATTTGATATTATTATATCTAACTTTCATGTTGTTATAGTTTTATCCTTGGCATGATGTCATGAGAATTATAATCTTTAATATTTCATTTTGGATAATCTTTAATACCTTGTATCATTTTGGGATGATACCACATAATTCAATATTTAAATTTTGTCTTGATTAGTAAATGTGAGTAAAATTATATTGTTATATCATGATCTTGAATATTAATTTTCATATATTTCATGAACATGATATTTTAGCTGTCAATTCTGCTTTACTTGTACGATATTATCATTTAGTTAATTTTAATATCCTTTGAATATCAATAACATGTTTCATGAATCATTATGATATAAAAATATGTATTTGGAGGAGTGTTCACTCTTTGATTTAAAATTCTATTTATTATATTTTAATAGTTTCATCTTTAATGTAGAGAATAAACTTAAATGGATTTAGTATTCTTCTTAAATATGAATTTATCTTAGATATTTTAGTTATTGAAACCAAATATAAATAGTTTTATATGTTCATTTTTTCAAAAATTAAATCTAATTTAAATAAAAAATATGTGAATATCTTATTTTTAAAATTTTAAAATATACATGAATAAGTTTTTTATTTTTGGAAATAATGAATCTAAAATTCAGGAATGAATACTTGTTCATATTTTTAAATTTATTCCACACATATTAACTATTCAAACATTAAATTTATAGATTTTTAATTCATTTAATTTTAATATATTTAGTTTAATTATTAAGTTATTTAAGGTGTAAAATAAATTTTCAAGATTAAAATATATAATTTTTCTTTTAAATTTTAAATATACTATATCACGTTAAGTGTTCATGATAAAAATGCATTTAACTAATTAATTTAAAGATGGAAGTCAAATTTAACATAGACTAGTCTCTTTATTCATGATACAGTAGCTATAATTGAGATTAAGCTTTTCATTTAAAATTTATATTATTTTAATTGATATATAAAATGAATCAATTAAGGGGGAGCTAACCATATTTAAATTATAAAATTTTTCTAGAAAAGTATTATTATAGAAAATATATTTTAGGAACATTGGAACTTGATTTTTTATGGGCATGATGAAATCTTAAATATGTAATTCAGTGCACAAAATTATTAATCAAAGATAATTTTAAGTGTTTTATTTTTAAGAATAATCTATTATATATGATTAACATGTGTAGTTTTAAATTTATAAAATATTTTTTAAATAATTTAATCATGAAAAATCATGTATTTAAAATATAAATAATTTTTAGTTTTATCTTATAGAAACATTTTCATTCTTTGACACTCATAGAGTATTGTATTTAATGCTCAAATTATGAGGGTGTTTGAATTCGTTTATATGTTAATTTTTTTAGATTTACATTCAATCTATAGTAATCTAGAATATGTTTTTTAGGTTTCTATTTTTTTACAAAATTTTATTAATATTTAAAACTTTCTCATCGATATTAGTTGTTGTATACTTATTTTTTAAACTTTAAACTTCATAAATGGTTTTTTTATGAAGGATTTATCATTTTGTTAAACAAAATTTTTTTAAATTGTGCTATTTCCATGTCTAATAATCCCTTAAAACACTTTAGGACTAGCGACATTGTTGGTAAATTTCAATTCCTTAGGAATCATGATCAAAAAGGAAATATAAATATTGAATTTATTTCTAAAAAACTATTATCTAATATATTTACTAATCTCTAGTATTTATCTAATCTAGATAAATCAAATTTTTACTTATAATGAGGGAAATATAATCATACAATATATATTTAGGGTGATTTTGACTCAGATTTTGAGTTAAAACTAAAAAATCGATTCATTTTGTCTTGTGTATATATTTTAGTAGTTTTATTCTATTGGATCACTAGAATGTTCTTAAATAGTTGGTTACTATTTAATTCATTATAAATCTTTAAATAAATAATTTAAAATCATGAAATGTTTTCCTGGATCCTTAAGCATTCTAACATTTCTTTCCAAGGTATTTTATACTAGTATACATAATTAAATTTTTTTGTGTACACATACTATTTAAAAATATATAAATTTAGGGGAAACCTAGTTATGTGTTTGGTGAAACTTTTAGTGCTTGTTTATTTCAAATTTATAATTATGGGGGTTATTTTTTCAATACTAATTTCATAAGGGTTAGTTTATTTTTCAATGATGGCTATTTATTTTCTGGGAGAATCTTTAAGCCTTATATTATTCGTATGTTTAAGGAGACATTGAAAATATTTCTTTTTAAATATAAATTATGGGGAGAAACATTTTTTTAAAGAGATAATTTTTATATTAAAAATTTATATTTTTGATAATTTCAAAATGGGGGGATAAGTTTTTAAATCACAAAATATTTTGTAATTATCAAATAGGGGGAGAATATTGAGTGGATCGTTAAACAACTTTATGTTTGGATAACTAATGTCTTTATTTTTTTATTTAATGATAACATTTAAAATTCTTACATACTAGGAATTATTTGAATATAATTTTGATAATTTTAATTTCTCATATGCTATAAGATTTTTCTATTTTACATTCTTACAAATCCTGGTTAATTTATCAAGTAGCCACATGAAGGAAATCAAGTGAACTTATGTGTGTTAAAGTGACCATGAGAAGTGACTATGAGATGTGACTATGAAAAGTGACCTTGAGAAGTGACTTTGAAGGAGTGATTTTGAGTGAAAATTTGAAAAATTCTAGGATATACCATTAGTAAAAATTAGACAATGTTTGGAAGTGAATGTGAGTGAAAATTTGAAACATTTTAGAAGGGGATGTGATTTTAATTTTACAATGACTCATAGAAACCATGACTGAAATTTTGACATGGCCTAAAAGTAGTTGTGAGTGAAAATTTTAAAAATCATGGAAGTGTCTGTGAGTAAAAATTTGACAATTACTAATAGCGATCATGAGTAAAAATTTGACAAATTCTAGAAGTCACTTCTTGAATAAAAAGTAAATGACTAGATGAAAAAATGAAGTGACCATATGAAACAAAATGAAGTGAACATATGGAAAAAAATAAAGTGACCATAAGAATAAAAATGAAGTGATTTCATGAAAAAAATAAAGTGACTGCATGAACAAAAATTAAGTCACCGCTTGAACAAAAATAATGTGACTGTATTAAAAAAATTAAGCGACTGCAAGAAGAAAACTGATGTGGATGTAAGTTAATATTTACAAAATTATTGAACTTACTTTATGAATTATGGTCACTTAATTTCTTTACTGTATTTTATCCCCAAACAAGTTATGTTTTATTTTTACTTAAATGTTTAAAATTTATGCATGTTTTTTCACACATTTATCTTTATTTAACTATTCCTTAAATACTTATAAATTATTTTAATACTGAATAATTTTATTTGGAATAATTTCTTGTAGGATTAAATGATAATCACATGGGTTTTATTCTCATGATGATTTCTTGGGAAATCACTAGATACAAATTAAATATAGTTTTAAATTGAATAGTTTATCACATATACTTTATGTGAGTTTTATGAGGGAATTTAATGTTGATTATAATTATTTTTTTTATATTGAATTAATTATTCAATTTTTTAACACTGTACAATATGTTTTTAATATTATAGAATATCGAGATAAATAAATAGAGATCAAATGTATAATAATTATCTCTCTATTATATACACATGAAACATTTTTATTGGGAATAATCATGAGCTGTATGAATGTATAGAAATAGAAATGTTAAAATTAATTTTTTTTTGGAATATGAATAGTCATTCCTACTTGAGTTATGGGAGTATTCTAATGAATTTATATTCATCTTTTATATATGGGTTAATTTATAAATTAATTGTTTATTTAATGTTCTAATAATTCTTTATGTATAACATGGTTTTCATTTTTATAGTATATCGAAGAAAATTAAAAGCTATTTCTATGTGAATATTTTATTATTGGAAATTTTAAAGGATAATCACGTATTTTAAGGTGATTAAACTAGATATTTCTATTTTTATATAAAAATATCAAGGCATGTGGGGAAGAAATGTAGATCTGACTATTATTTACTATTATGTGATTTATAGTTCACAACCGAGTCCTATAGAGTGATCATTCATCTTATTTATAAAGTTAAGTACTTATTTCTCAAGATTTATTATTTTAATATCTTGAAGGGACCAAGAACTACTAGATCCAAATTCTGGAATCTTCTTCAATAACCATTAACTAGTTTAAAAAATTTTACTCTCTCTTTGTAACAGTTTTTGTTGTATCCACTCATTTAGTGTATCTTGTATAGGGTTATACAACCATAAGTAAAAGTTTATATGGGTTCATTTTATCCCCTTAGAAGACTTATTTTTTGGTTAATTTAATAAAAAGATAAAGGAAAGGACCAATTCTATAAGAGTCTGACTTTACTATGTTTCCTTAGAAGACAGAGTTCATCTTGACCAGTAATATAGGAGTTAGAACTTTTATTTTGAAATTTTAGGTTATTTATGAACCTTTAAAATATTGGGTTAGGTTTATATCTATAAAAAAAATTGGGTTCCAACTAAACCTAAAAAAGGAAAGAGGTTCGGATTGATCCTTTAAATTTCTGGGTTGGGTACTCTCATATAAAAGGCTGAGTTTTTCTGTAAAATTATAAATGATAAGGGAATTGGTTTATGCCACAAGGTGTGAAAAAGGGAGATTTAAAGAGTTTCCCATAATCTTAAAAAGTTATATAACTTATTGGTTTCCATACACTTGGTTAGTGTGTAAAGAGTATACTTAGAAAGATTTAGATTGGAACTAGTATAAAATTATTATGTTCATCCTTTACTTTATTACATTTTTATCTCTAAATTCTTATATCGGTATAGTTGATTTTTTTATTATTTGAACTAATAAATTAATAATAATAAAGGTTAAATTGTGATTAATTTTTAAATAATGTCTATTCACCCCCCCTCTTTCCCATTTTCATCACTCATTCGTGACCTTACACGAGGCACTCCAATGGGTCTTACCTCACCCCTCCAAGCAAGGATTGACTAGCACACACTCAACCTATTTTATTACATAGTAATGGCATGAAGGTCTAAGTTATTTTTTATGGCCTGAAATTCCAGATTGATGTGGCCCAAAGGTCTCTATAGAATATAAACCAAAGGTGGAAATGACTAGACTACATCATATTGTTTCACCAGTCTTAGGCCTCATCCCCGTCAATAGTCATCACACCTTATTACCAGTTTGAAAGTCGTGCCATCCCTTCTAAGAACCATTGTGTCATTTCACCCTAGTATGAATAGTGTAAATGAAACTCTCTAAACTAAATTGGAAATATATGTGGAAAGATGGATATATGATATGCGTCAACACAACCATCTCTATTTTGAGCCTCACACCTGGTGATACCTATGTAGCAGCTTTCTTCATAGCCTATGTATTGTGCCACACTCTCTAACTGGTCCCACTATACTTATAGTCACATGGCAGGGAACCCATCCATCCAATATCATAAAACCAAGAGTATGGATTGGGGGTTGGTAGGAACAATGCACCCCTCCCTCTTTAGAGGTCATCCACCCAGTGACGCCTACGTGTTTCTATGTTTCACTGCTCGCCTATTATGCTAAGTCATTTGTCTCATCCTTCCATGTCTTCTACTTCCTCTTGATGTGCATTACCATAGAGTGGGGATATGTTTCCTTTCTATAAATGGAATGATAAATCCACAATCAAAATGGTTTATAAGGGTTCAAACCCTGCTTGTTGCAATATAACAGGGATGCCTTTACGATTTGTCCATAACCCCAACTGTAATAATTTTGTATTATTTTACGTACAGTTGATTATAATTTTTTTATATATTATGTATCATATATTGAAAATTATCCTATATAAATTAAAATATAGTGAGAATTAAATATTTATTCATTTGTATAATTAATAAATGTTTTTAAATATTAATAAAAAGTTAAATACAATTAATAATTTATAATATTATATATATAATTAATACTATATACATTTATATAATTAGTAATTCATTGGATATGATTTGTATTTAAATTTAAATTTTAATATTTTAATATTTGTTTATATATTTATATAATTATCAGTGTACAATAAAAAATATTTACACATTTATAAAATTAATAATATTTTATTAATAAAAATAATCATAATAAAATATAATTATTAATTATTAATGTTTTGATCTAATTAATAATATATATATATATTTGTGTTTTTCTTTAGGCTTTAGCAGTTCTAAAAAGGCACACGTATGATTAAAATAGATCTTTGGGATGTTATGTAAGAGTAAAATGGCCTTTTAGAAAGATACATAAGATTAAATTTCACATTTTATTGGTGCTAATTATAATGTTGATAAAATATAACATTATCGATTCTAAAATTAACCTTGATAAAATATCACTTTATCAATGCTTATATTTTTATTACTGATAAAAGTAATGCTTATCAGTTCTTTTTAGGAAGCTTTGATAAATTTTTCAATTTCCATTTAAAAGAATGATAACCACGCCACTAGTCAACCCGGTTCCTCAATCTTTTATGGAATATTACCTCAATAAATCTATATAGGAAACATTTTAGAATATTTGAGTTCCCAATCTTATGGTATGTGATTCAAACCATTTTTAAAAAGATTATTTAACCATTAATATTTTATTTTTCCCCTTTTTATCGAATTTTTACGCATTGATAGGTTTACATTACCAACCATTCTTTGATATTTTAAAGATCATTTTTCTTATAAATTTCAAATGAAATTATTTTTGGTATTCAAAATTAATTATTGAATTTGATGATTTATCAACAAATCAGGCATTTTTTCATGATTGTTTGGGTTATTATTCCTATAATTATCTATAAATATTATATTTGATTCTATCTATATATAAATATGTGAATGTGCATCTGTGTTTGTATATTTATATAAACTAGATTAGGTTAATTTAATCTGTATTTTTTTTGTTATTCTTTGTATAACCATAGGTATATATTTTTTTATATTTATATTCACAAAGATATGATGTAAGTGTAGGTTCTGGGACCAGCGGAAGTACATTGGTGGGTCAGCCCAACTTTAATTTTAGCGTTAAAAATGATCAATCTGAGTTCCGTTATGATTTAAAATGCCAGATCTTTGGAATTGAACGAAGAATGAAAAACAAAAGAGGGAGTCCCGGGACCATATAGATAGAATAATCATATGTTGGTTGTAATTAATTTAATTAATTGACAAGAATTACCTTGATGTAATTCTTTCTTCATTGATGTCTCTGGTCATGATATGGTGTGATCCGTCGTTGTGTTATAGAATCCAAGTGTAAGATTCCTCTAACTGTGATCCACACATGCTCCATTTATCTTTAGACATCGCTGAAGGGATCTCCAGGTGGTAGCATGCAAGAACCTTCACTTGCGATGTCTGCCTTTGATTGCCTTGATCCGGTGGTGGTGGACATCTCTTGGTCTTAAGAGCGTTCTTGGAGGAAAGAGTTCTTTAGGCCTTGAGAGAACTCTCCAAAATTTTTGTGCACAACGATTGGGGAAAAGTGTTGGGGTTGTGAGGATATTTATAATCGAGTTTGAGCTTATAGAGTTATGACAATAAATAAACATGTTACATGTTTTGTATATTTCATTAACTCTTATTGAAAACCCCCCATGTCGAATGATTAATTACTTGAAATGTGCCCAATCGGATTATAATAAATATCATTTAATAAAGCGATATTATTTCCTCAAAATCCCGACTGTAAAAACTACATGCTGTGTAATCATTAATACACGGTGTGTACTCGTTTTCCATAAAACTACACTGCGTCTATATTCAATATACATGGCATGTAATTTTATTTTCCATTTTTATTTATTTCCTCCACCATATTTATTAGTCCTTGAGTAATGGATATTTATTTCTTAAATAAATGTAGTTTCATTACTCACTAATAAATATATATTATTTCATCCACAATATATTCTCTCGAATAACTAGTGTTGAAATAAATGCGACCAGACATCCTTGAATAATTATTAAACCACGATCGGGAATAATCTTTATTCAACTTGTTAAATTAATATGTAAGTTGAGATATATGGACACCCTTAGTTTGTGATCCTCTAGGCCTCTTTCTTAGTGGCATTAGGCGGAGCCTGCCAAAAGTCCAAGGTTAGAATCTAGTAACACGCCAAGGCACCCATAAAGAAATAATTTAACGTCGCAATGATGTGTCACCTCCTATGAACGCTTACCGTGTAATGTAATCCCTTTGTATCAATATCTCTAATCAAGTAGGTTGCATGCCAGTACCATCAACCCATGTGCTCGATTATTCTTTCTTTGACTTCAAGGAATTGAACTCGCCCATACCTTACCATGGCCATGGATTTATTTAGGCTATATCAATTCTATCAAAGGGACTGAGATATCTACTTACATCGTGGAATAGAAGGGGCAAATCCTTTCTCGCATTGTCTATTAATGCAGTATTACTCGTGACGCACCCAACGTATCCTACCTCACTGCGAACACTGTGTCGCCACATTTTTCATCAATACATCTAAGTGTGTGAGTTATAATACCCATTAATAATAAACTTAAAGTCTAAGGACCAATACACACATCCACAGATATGTACATCCAATGACACTATGAAATTTGGATTTCTTACTAGCGAGTCTCGTTCTCATAATATCTTCCTAGATATTACCAAAGGCACACACCATGAGAAGGTGCCTCAAATTTTTATGAGTCCTCACCCCTAATGGCTTGTATTATTTGTGTCCCTCAAATAATGTCATCCGACCATAAAACTTATATTCAAGAACAATGTTATGGAACTTCTAGGTTCTCATCATTGCAAGGATCCACTATGACCCTTTAATGCAACAATTATCCTTAGGACATTATCATGTGCATTGTCACATAGAAGAACAATCTATATGTGATAAGGATTTTATTAATGAATAAAGTACAAAGTAGTTGGTTATAGGCCACCAACTCCAATAGACTCCCACTTGGACTAGATCCAACTTGTAAGAAACATTAACCTGCTAGCTCTCACATGATATTCATGCTTCTGCTGAGATATGCCTTTTGTCATGGGGTACACCATGTTCTCTTCTGTGGACACTATGCTCACTGAAACTTCACCCCTTTTGATAGAAATCCCTCAAGAGGTGATACTTTTGGAGTATGTTCTTTGTCCGTTGATGTGACCTTGTTTCTTTCGTAACATCCACTGCTGTAGTATTATCACAATACAGCGTGATATTATCTTTACTGATGGAAACCAAATCAAGCTCCTGGAAAAAGTTTCAAATCCAAACGACTTCCATGGCTGCATCAGAAGCCGCTATAGACTCCACTGTAGAATCAACAACAACTGGTTGCTTTGAACTCTTCCAGCTCACAGCTCCTCCATTAAGACAGAAAACATATCAAGATTGAGACTTCAGATCATTCTGATCTATTTGAAAACCAGCATCAGTATACCCTCTGATGACAAGCTCCTCGTCTAATCCATACACTAGGAAGATATCCTTAGTTCTTCTTAGATACTTAAGGATAGTCTTAACAATAGTCCAATGCTGTTCTCCTTGATCTACTTGATATCTTCCTACCATGCTCAGTGCATAGGCAACATCAAGCCTGGTACATAACATGGCATACATGATGGATCATATAGATGAAACGTATGAGATCTTACTCATTCTATCTTTCTCCTATTGTGTCTGGGGACACATTTTCTTAGAAAGATGTAAGCCATGTGACACTGGAACCAATACCCTCTTGGATTGTTCTATACTAAATATCTTTAGTATCTGATCAATGTATGTACCCTGACATAGTCCAAGCAGCCTCTTGGATCTATCACGAATGATCTTGATCCCTAGAATTTATGGTGCTTCACCCAAGTCCTTCATGGAGAAACACTTGTTCAGACAGTCCTTAACTGACTATAAGATTGGTACATCATTTCCAATAAGCAATATGTCATCAACATATACTACTAGGATAACGATTGCATTCCCATTAAACCGCTTATGAGCACAGGGCTCACATTCATTCTTAATGAAACCAAATTCCTTTATGGCTTCATCAAATCGAATGTTCCATGACCTAGATGATTTATTTAACCCATAAACGGATTTTTACAACTTGAAAACCTGTTTGGCTTCACATGGTGTCACAAAACCTTCTGGTTGTGTCATATAGACATCTTCTTGAAGTTTCCCGTTAAGGAATTCCATTTTGAAATCCATCTACCATATCTTGTAGTCATTGTAAGAATTAATGGAAAGTATGATTATTATGTATTTAAACATGGAAACTAGCAATAAGGTTTCATCATAGTCAATTCCTTGATGATGTCTGAATCCTTTATCTACTAGCCTTGCTTTAATGGTGCTAACTTGACCTTCCATGTCCAGTTTTCTCTTAAATACCCATTTGCATCCAACTGGATTTACATCAACTGGCTCATCAACCAGAACCCATACTTGGTTCTGATATATGGAACCCATCTTAGAATTTATAGCTTTTAGACATCTTGCGGCTTCTAAGATTTATACTGCTTCCTTGTATGAGAGATGTTCATCATTGTCCAAAAAAAAACGATTCACCATCCTTGGTTACTAGGAAACCAAATCTCTCGGGTTCCCTTACCTCTCTTGAGCTCTTACGTAGTACTTGTGTGTCTGGAGCCTCTTCCATGGGGACCTATGGAACTTTTTCTTGTACCAAATCCTGCGTATCTTGAGCATCAACTTCGTCGAAGTCAATCTTGCTCCCACTGTCCTTCTTGTGGATGTGCTCCCTCTCAAGAAAGAAGACTTGTCTAGCGACAATCACTTATTTTTCTAAAGGGTTATATAGGTAATATCCTTTTGTTTCCTTGGGATATCCTATAAAGATACACCTCGTGCCCTAGGGTGCTAGTTTATTGACTGAGAAGGCCTTAACAAATGCCTCACATACCCATACATGTGTGTGCGAAAAAGTGGTTTTCCTTCCATTCCATAACTTGGATGGAATTCCATTTTCCGCCTTATTTGGTACTTGGTTTAATGTGTATGCTGCAGTTTGTAATGCATATCCCCAAAAGGATAATGAAAGATCTGCATGACTCATCACCAACCACACCATGTCCAATAATGTGTGGTTCCTACTTTCACTAACACCGTTCTACTATGGTGTATAAGGAGGAGTGAGCTGAGATAGAATCCCAGACTTCTGTAGAAGATCAATGAACTCTTGGTTCAGATATTCTCTACCTTGATCCGATCGAAGTTTCTTTATTTTCTTACCAAGATAATTCTCTACTTCATTCTTGAATTCCTTAATTTTTTCTATGGATTCTGACTTATACCTCATTAATTAGACATATCCACATCTACTCAAATCATCAGTAAAAGTAATTAAGTAAGAATATCCTCCTATTTATTCTATTAGAAATGGTCCACATACATCCATGTGCACCAATCCTAGAATCTCTATGGCCCTTTCACCATGTCCACCAGAAGGCAGCTTGGTCATTTTACCTTGTAAACAAGAATGAAATCTATCAAGTGGTTTTAGCTCAGTAGAGTCTAAATAACCATCTTGGAAGAGATTTGTCGTGTGCTTATCACTTACATGACCGAGATGGTGATGCCACAACTGGGTGATGTATGAGTCATGTGAGTTTTTTTGTTATCGATTTCCAACACTTGGTTTTCATAATTTAATATATACAAACCATTATTTAAATGTGCCATACCATAACATAAGTTGTTCTTATAAAAGAGACAACACTTATTTAAAAACTTAAAAATAAATCCTTCCATATCCAAACAAGATACATAAATTATGTTCTTGGTAACATTAGACACATAATAATAGTTATGTAAAACCAAAATCATCCCAGTCAGCAGTGAGATGTGGTAATCGCCAATAGCCAATGCAGCCAGCCTTGCACCATTGGCAGTTCAAAGATCCACCTCTCCTTTGGAAATATTTATAAATCTTCTTGGTTCTTATATTTGAATACAGATGTGAGCCCCACAAGCTATATCTAATTCCCAATGTGTAGAAAAAGAAAGATTACACTCGATAACGAATGCACCTTTAGCATCCCCACACTTTTGGGTGGATTTACTCTTCCAATGGCCTTTTTTCCACATGAAAACACACCACCTCCCATTCCTTGCCCTGCCTCTGGATCTTCCCCTTCTTGGAGGGATGCCGATCGGGGGATTCAGACAGTTTATAAGTATTTGGCCCCTTTTCATTGTCCTTCCTTTTCTTATTCACCATAAGGACTGCAGGTTTTTCACACACCATGTTCTTATCTACATGGAGAATCAAGGTTAGAAGTTTTGAAAGACTCTTCTCATTATTTCTCATGTTGTAGTTGATAATAAAGCTTGAGAAGGTCTTGGGTAGTGATGATAGGATGAGATCTATATTCAACTCATCTGGGAATTTAATCCCTTAGATGTCCAGAAGTTCGATGCAGCCGATAAGCTTGACTACATGAGGCCTAGGTAGCGTAGAATCTCCAAGATTAGTTGTAAACAAAGAATTGGATATCTCATATCTCTCTTGTCTTGTCTTCTCTTGTTAGAGATCCTTAAGGTGAGATATAATTATATACGCATCCATGATTTCATGTTGCTTCAAGATCTCATTAGACATCACTGATAACATGAAACATTGGACATATGTGGCATCATCCATATGTTTTATATAAAGAGATAGATCCTCATCACTGGCCTCGTTTCCAGGCACAACCGGAATTGGCTCTTCCAGGACATAAAATTTCCTCTCATGGCGAAGGATGACGTGTAAACTCCTCTGTCACTCTTGGAAGTTGGTTCCAGTGAGAATGTTTTCCTTCTCGAGTATGGTTCACAATGATATGTTTGAAGTTATTTTTCTTGTAGTTTCCAGCTGAACAAACCGTATACAGGGTACACGGTCCAACCCTAACCTGAAGGGACTACACTTCGTGTTCAGTTGGACCACATGGCATGTAATCTAGAAACTATATGCCACCTATTCTTGGTCAACACACGGTTTCATAAATGACTTAGATAGGATCCAATACACGGCCTGATTTTGGCATATCAGTCAATGCATTGAACCTAGACTACACGACGTGTACTTCCAAATATATTCCATGTATTCTGGTGTTGTACAACCAGGAGCATTTGGAACCTCCAAATGAGTTCCTTTATTTTATTTTAATCAAAATTAAAAGAAAAATTTGTTTCTGTTAGGTGAATGAGAGACGATAGGGGAGGAACAAATATTGAGATTCATATTTTTAAGAACGATTAACTTAAATCGAATAAACTAAATTATTAAATGCATAAATCACCAACAAAAAACTAAATAATTATAATCAACAATATGATCCCTCTGATACCACTTGTAGGTTCCGAGTGCAACAGAAGCACGCTGGTGGGTCGACCCAACATTAATTTTAGCGTTGACAACGATAAATCTGAGATCCATCATGATGTAAAATGATGGATCTTCGGAATAGAAAGAAGAATGAAAAACAAAAGAGGGAGTCCTGAGTCAATAGATATAAGATCATCATATGTTGGTTATAATTAATTTAATTAATTTATAAGAATTACCTTGATGGAATTATTTCTTCGTTGATGTCTCCGGTCACGATCCAGTGTGATCCTCCATTGCGTTGTAGAATCCAAGTGTAGGATTCCTCTAGTGGTGATCCATACGTGCTCCATGTATCTTTGGACGTCATCGAAGGGATCTCCATGTGCTAGAGTGGAAGAACCTTCGCTTGTGATGTCCACCTTCGATCACCTTGATCCGGTGGTGGTGAATCTCTCTCGTTCTTGAGAGTGTTCTTGGAGGAAAAAGTTCTTTCAGCCTTGAGAGAACTCTCCAAAAATTGTTTTTCATAATGATTGGAGAAAAGTTTTGGGGTTGTGAGGATATTTATAACCAGGTTTGAGGTTATAGAGTTATGATAATAAATAAACGTGTTACACGTTTTATTTATTTCATTAACTCTTATTAAAAACCCGCCATGTCGAATGATTAATTTCTTGACATGCGCCCACGCTAATTATAATAAATATCATTTAGTAAATTGATATTATTTCCTCAAAATCATGACTGAAAAAACTACATCTTGTGTAATCATTAATACATGGTGTGTACTCATTTTCCATAAAACTACATGGCATGTATATTCAATTTACACGGCGTGTACTTTTATTTTCTATTTTTCTTTATTTCCTCCACCACATTTATTAGTCCTTGAGTAATGGATATTTATTTCTTAAAAAAATGTAACTACATTACTCACTAATAAATATATATTATTTCGTCCACAATATATTCTCTCGAATAAGTAGTGTTGAAATAAATGCGATCAGGCATCCTTGAATAATTATTAAACCACATTCAGAAATAACCTTTATTCAACTTGTTAAATAAATATTTAACTTGAGATATATGGACACACTTAGTGTGTGACCCTCTAGGACTCTTTCTCAGGGGAATTAGGTGGAGCCTACCTAAAGTCCATGTTTAGCGTCTAGAAACACACCAAGGAACCAATAGAGAAATAAGTTAATGCCGAAATGACGTGTCACCTCCTACGAACGCTTATCATGTAATGTAATCCCTTTGTATCAATATCTCTAATCAAGCAGGTTGCATTCTAGTGCCATCAACTCATGTGATTGATTATTCTTTCTTTGACATCTCGGAATTGAACTCACCCATAACATACCATGGACATGGATTTATTTAGGCTATATCAATTCCATCAAAGGGCATGAGATATCTACTTCTGTCATGGAACATAAGGGACAAATATTTTCTCGCATTATCTATTAAAGCAGTATTACTTGTGATGCACCCAACATATCATATCTTGCTGCAAATAGTGTGTCGTCACAGTTTTTGTAAATATATATAAGTCCATGAGTTGTAATACCCATTAATAATAATTTTAAAGTCTAAGGACCAATACTAATGTCTGCAGATATGAACATCCAATGACACTATGAAATGTGGATTTCCTACTGGTGGGTCTCGTTCTCATAATATCCTCATGGATATTACCAAGGGCACACACCATGAGAATGTGACTCAAAGTTTTATGAGTCCTCACCCCTAATGACCTGTATTATTTTTGTTTCTCATATAACATCATCCGGCCATAGAACATATATTCAAGAATAGTGTTATGGAACTTCTGAATTCTCATCACAGAAGGGATCTGCTATGACCCTTTAATGAAACAGCTATCCTTAGGACATTATCAAATGTATTGTCACGCAGAAGAAAAATCAACATGTGATAAAGCTTTTATTAATAAATAAAGTACAAAGTAGTTGGTTCTAGGCCACCAACTTCAACAGTAATATGGATCCCTACACCTTTTTGGGTCATTAAATTTAATAATGATGTAGAGGTAAATGAGGTGAACATGATCAGTGTTGGTGTCACTATACTCAACAAAAATGATGTCTTTCTTCCAACCAACCACCAATCTATTACAACAAATTAGAATCCTACAGTGGTTGAAGCTGTTGTGGTCCCCAGAGGTATGGAGACTCTTATCTCTCCTAAATAGAAGAACATTATAATTCAATTTGAATACCAAATGATTGTTAATCCCCTTGGGATAAAAAATGATAATCGAAAAGTATTTGGAACCATAAAAAATTTTGGGGTAATGAATCAGACATTCTATTTTTGTAATTTCTCCTTTTTTAGAAAATTCGGGCATCAAGATGACCATATTGTAGATTATCAGAGGGGACATGTGGGGACCTATTGTTGGAATTCTTCTATTCCTGAGGACATCTATAATTATTTTTAAGATGATCTATGACATTTAGTTTGGATTTCAAAATTATATATATAAAAATTATTATATTTGTAAATAATCATAGACACATACATATAATAGCAAGTTTGTTTGTTATATTTATATGTGTTTTTATAGTTTATGTTTGTATCATAGTTTTCATATATATTATTTAAATTTATGGTTTATAATTATATATATATACATGTATATTTATATATGTATACACACCCACACCCACACCCACACCCACACCCACACCCATGCCTACACATTAATACATAATTATATATTTACACAGAAACTTTTCATTTATTAACATATCTATGTAGTTATATATTATATAAACTTAATTTTATTTATACCATTTTTATTATATATACTTAGTTTGTATTGTTGTACTTCTTCTTGTCATGAGGACCTTTGTAATTCTTTTTAAGGTGATCGATGACATTTAATTTGGATTTAAAAATTATATATATAAAACTTATTATATTTGTAAATAAATATACACACACATTAATATAATAGAATGTTTTTTTATTAAATTTATATTTTTTATAGTTTATGTATGAATCTTAATTTTCAAGTATATTATTTAAATTTATGGTTTATAATTTTAATTTTTTACTATATATATATATATATATATTTGTACATGTATATTTATATATGTATACACACCCACACCCATACCCACACCCATACCCACTCCCATAGCCACACCCACACCCACACCCACACCCACACCCACACCCACACCCACACATTGATACATAATTATATATTTACACCAAAATTTTTCATTTCTTGAAATATATATGTATTTATATAATATAAATACATATATTTATATATACCAATTTTATTATATATACCAATTTTGTAATGTATTATAAAATATAAGCTTTATATTTATTATTTATCATACTTTATATATGTACAAATTATAAATTACAAGTATTTTTTCTAAAGTTATACTTAATTTAGTTTACACATGTAAAAAATGATACATTATATGAAACCCTTTTGTGTTTTCATTTTTTTATTTAAATTTGAATATCATTGAATAAAATGGGATGAATATTGATAAAAGTGGATGGAAGTTAGTTATATGAAAATAAGCATAAGAATGGGGTTAAAATTTTTATTAAGTTTTCAATAAATTGTGGAAATTATCCATCTAAAATCATTTGTCCATGTTCACATTGTTTTTATACAAGATGAGGTGGAATAACACTTTATCATTCACAGAATTGATTAAAGTTATAAATTCTATACTATACACAAGGAAGAAATGAACGTTTCTAGTGACCAAGATAATAGTATGGTTTATCAATCATCCGATATGATTAAAACTACAAAAAATTATAGATTTCATATTGATGAAATGAAAAAATTAGTTTAAGATAACTTTTATTATTTTGAAAATATGTTTGAGAAGTTAAAGTGTCATGAAAATATGACATTATATGTTGGTTTTCATTAATATAAAACATTTTTAACCATACTAAATCTATATAATTTTAAATTTAGTAACTGATTGTGAGAGACTAGACATATAAAACAATATTCTCTCTTGAGTGATATGTTATAAGAAAATAATGACCTTCCTTGTCGGTCATATGAGGTTAAATGAATGATATGTTCAATGAGTATATCCTCTAAAAGGATACATGCATGTACAAATGATATTATATTGTTTTTCAAGGATCACAAATCACTCAAGAAATTCCCTAAGTGTGGCGCGACATGATACAAGAAAGAAAAATAATGTCCTTTGAAAGTTATATGGTATTTTTATAATAATTCCATTTTTTAAGGTTATATGGAAGTGAGGAGACTATAAGTCAATAAAAATCATGTTGAGACCAATATATTCTATGGTGTTTCTATGTTATAAGGAATCTATTTGAGATGAAAGAATGATTAATTAAGTATTGTCTTTTGTTTTCACACATAAATCACTTGAAAAAGTTTAATCCTTCATTATAATGTTTTCTAATAAAATGTTCGGAATAGAGATGAATAAGGTGAATAGACCAAGTCCATCTGACCAAGTCCAACATACTTAAGTGATCAAAAAAAGTGTGGTACTAAATGTTTGTCCAATTTTGTTAATAGTTCCATTAGAAATAGATGTTTTATAAAGTTAAATCACGTGATTGTTTACTATTATTCAATGTAATAAAAGTCCTTATTTTATAAATGTATTCAATATTTTATATAAAGGTGTTAAAAAAAATAGATTGGCATGTTTAGGTGGAGATAATATTACCAAATATATGGTTCTTGAAAAAACTACTGAATTGAGTTTAGTGTAATAATTTAATAAAAAAAAGTTTCTTTGGATAGTGACCATTAGAAGAAGATTTTATGAAGTCATCAGATAAAATTTTCTGAGTGAATTTCATCAAGTAGAGGTGTCTGAGGAAATTATATAGTCAATGCCTTAGAAAGATTATATCAAAGAGCTTCAGATAAAAAATTCTAAACCACTAGACAAATGATTCCAAATGAATCCATCATACAATGTTTTATAGACATCGGCCATCATATGGAGAATTATCCTTAAAATATATATCATACAAAGGATATCAGAGGAATAATAACCTTATGAGGTTATTGAACAAAGCATTACTAATCATTGGAGTTTCTACAAAGAGTTAATAGATTAAGTTTTATGATTATTTATATTTTTTTAAAGGTATTAACTGAGATGATGTGGAGTAAGATGTAAACTTATTAAATAATCATGAAGGTAAAATCATGATTCAAGGTGGAATTTTATCATGTTTGAAGAGGCCATTGAAACTGAGTTTTAAGGAAATATTCCAAAAATGTTTTTTTAATTCTATTTTTAGGATTTTGAAAGGCGATCAAACATTGCATATTTTAATAGAGATATTCAAATTTTGAGTAGGAAATTGGGATTTAATGTTCGTAATCCTACCTATGTCTTTGAAGAAAAACTACATATATAAAGGGATGATGGTGAACTGAGAAAAGGTTCCTGGTGTTATTACTATTGGTAGAATTGTTAGAAAATTGAGGTAAGGAACATAAAGATTTAAATATTATTTCATTGTTGCATTAGAGATAGTTTCATTGGACATAGAGGTAATGGATACATGACACCAGATCAACTGGTGTTAGAATAATTTTTGATATCACAAGAACATGTCATCATATAGAGGGAATAGATAGAGGGTACCAGATAGTGTATCAAACAGAGGATTCCAGATACAGTGCTGCAAGATAGAGAAGTTACTAGGTGAACATGTTCAAATAGAGATGTTTATAAAAAAATTCTTGATCATTAATGTACAACAAAGTGAAGAGGATGAAAAAAAATCTATAAGGAAAGTGTGAATAAAGTTGAAGCAACACGATGAAAATGTACGAAATCCTATTTGTGAATTTTCTTATTTTTATTATTATAAAACATTATTATATTATATTATCTATACGAAGAGAACATTCACTATAAAATGATTATTTTTATTTTCAAATTATGGATATTATATGATTGTTTTGTACCAAAAATATTTTTTATTGGTTTTATGGTATTGTATTATTTCTAAACCATAACTATAACTAACTACTATTATTGAGCAGCGAAAATTTTAAATACCTTTGTTCTTATGGGTGTTCTTGCTTGTATTTTTCCACAAGATTTAGTTCTCACTAAGTGAAGTTGAAATTTGTTTCTAAAGTGACAAAAAATAGAAAAAATATCATTAATTCAACCCCCTACATCTTAGTGATCTCATGGACACTTATTAACCCCTTTAAGTGGTGTCAAAGTGAAGGTTATTTCATTTAATCTTTGCTAAAGTTTGAATAAAAGGATAGCTTCCATTTATGTTTAGAATTCTGTTAACATAAGGAGATTATGATATTTGATGGAAAAAATATATCATATCTTTAAAGATATAATTACACCCGATCTATTATCCATCGTATATTAATTTCTTAAATTTGCAATAGACAGTTTCACTCCTACTAATGAGGTTGATCCCTAGACAGTGTTAAATAAAAAATTATTTAGAATGATGGGTGATCCATAAATTTTACTATTTCTTCCATCTCTAAAACTGAATTTTTTGGGGTTTAAGGATTTGGAACAACTAAAGGCATCTATTACAAGTTGAAAAATATCTATAAATAAAATACACAAGTGAATAAATTTATGTTATAAATCTAGATATTGAAGTATTTAGATCTTAAAATGGGATATAATGAATCTATTGGTGACTAATTTACGTCAGTTAATGACAATTTAAGCCTAATAATATGTTTTGGTGAGATGTTAAGATATTTGACTATTGTTAATAAGATATTAAGAATTATTATTTGTAAATTTGAGACCAAGGCATCATCCTTAGAAGATAGAGATATTAAAACTCTTTATCTATATTTATTTTATAATATACTTGTCACATATGAAATGAGAATGGAAAAATCTATCAAGAGTAAGGAAATGGATGATAGGGAAATTTATTTCAAGGTTTCTAAGTTTGGTAAGTATAATAATGTTCTTGAGGATGAACTTAGTGACTTTGGTACCAAAGATAAATTAAGTAAAATGTTTCATGAATTCATGAATTTGTTTTATATAAATTTAAAAAGTGGCATATGTAAGAATAGATGATAGTTACCTTTGAAGTTCTTCAGTTGTGAAGACTTTTTAAATTTCATGGAAAACTATACAAGACTAAATTAATATGAAGATATTGATGAAGAATATATAATTTTAATATGATATCTGAATAATAATATAGAAAATTTAAATTCACTTTATAAAGTAATTATAAGAAGTTTTATAAATATAAAAAGGAAAACTTTTTGTATAAATTTTAGGAAGATAATGACAATGAATTAGAACCTAAAAACTATGGTGATGATGTTACTAGTAATTTACATATTTCAAAGGTGAATGATGAGAAATTTACCCAAGATGAATGTATTAGCTATGAAGAAGGAGAAGAAGAGACTTAGATAGAGTTTATTATTAAAATATAATTCAGGGAATGTCTATCAAATATTCATATAATTGAAAAGGGGAACAAGAAGTTAAAGATAGAACATCTATAAAAAAATAATTCAGAATCAATTATTTAAGATAAATCTAGGTTTTAAAAGAGATTTATGATCTAAATAAGTTACATGATAAAGGAAAAAACATAAAAATTATGCTTGAAGAAAAGATAAAGATGAAGGATAAATAATGTGATCTTGTTCAAAAGAAACATATTGAAGATGAGAAATCAATATTTTTCAAAAAACTAAGTTTCAAAAGCTATTGAAATTTTTGAGAAGTGTAAAACTAATAAATATAAAGTAGGTCTACCTCATAAGATTACAAAAATTTTTATATGTTTATAAAAATAAGAAAGTTAAGAAGGCCATTTATGTATTCAAAAATATTAAAAGTAAAAAATTATTATATTTATAATAAATCATGGGTTGAAGAAAAAAATTCCACAAACAAAAAATTTTTAATGGATAAAATGAAGTCTAATATAAATTAATATAATGGAAAAAAAGATGATAAAAAATAGGTGCACATTTATGAACATCATGTGGGTTATAGAGAAAAATATGCTTTCTATAGATATTGTTTGTATTATAAAGGTTTTAGGCATACAAAAAAGTGTGTTAGTTCAATTATCAACACTAAAATGAATCCAAGATATGCTGGAGGAAATTTTTTTTGGAGAGTCAACCCACTCAAAAAAGACAAATTGAAAAATCTGTTTCTAAAACTAAAAATAAATTTCAACCTATGGTAACTATTATTGACAGATGTAATTAGTATGGAAATCTTGTTAAAGGATGTATAATTATGCTACCATCTTAGTAAAGTTTGTACAAAAAATATCAGAAGCCTCATTTAAAGGAAGAAAAAGGTAAAGAAAAGTTCTTAGTTATTGGAACTTATCTTAAAACTATAAAAGAAGAACAATATTGGATAATGGATAGTAGGTCTTCTTCACATATGACAATAGATTTAAAGATGTAAAAAAATATGAAATATTATAAATAAAAAACATTGAATTTTGGAAATGATGATTCAATTTGAAATAAAGGCATCAAATATTCTATTATTGGAAAAGAAAAATTGAAATAAAAAATTTATTTGTCTGTTTATGGACTAAAACACAACTTTTTGAGGGTTTTGAATATTTGTGATAAAGGATACATAGTTTATTTCAGAATATCTGATTTTTTTTGAAAATGATTGAATATTGGAAAGATGTAACCTGAGGACAACAAACCATGGGAAAATTGTTTTAAGATAGAGATGCATAGGGTCCATGTCATCTAATATTGGATGAAGAATTGAATCTGATTGAGAATAACGAGACATGTGAACTTGTTACAAAACCATAAGTTAATAATGTGATTGGAAAAAAATTTATTTTCTAAAACACATTGAATAGAGAAGGTGAAGTGATAAGAAATAAGCTGATAACAGTTTATAAGGAGTAATCATAGGTTATGGAATTTATTTTTATGGTTAATTTTCCCCAGTATAACGAATTAAAACCATAAAATTATTTATTTCAATTTTTGAAAAATTAAAATATAATATTTTCCATACATATATCAAATTGTATTTTCTTAATAGAGATTTAGATGAAGAAGCTATATTGAGAAACCATCTATATTCTTTCTTGGTAAATTTGAAATCTATGTTTTCAAGTTAAATAAGGATTTGTATGGATTAAAATAATCCTTGAGATAATTTCATTATAAATTGGATACTTTCTTAAAGAAGTTGAATATTAGAAATGAAAGACTTGAAAATAAAATCTATATAAAATAAAATAAAGAGGCCTCATTGTGATTTTTTATGTTGATAATATCATCTTCATGGAGAATGATGTAGAAATGTGTGAAAACATTTCCAAATATATGAAGAATTTATTTAAGATATCTATGATAGGATAAATGAAATATATTATTGGATTACAAATATTTCTACTAAAAAAGAACATTTTCCTACCTCAAGTGAAGAATTCTAAGTAAATCTTGATGAGATTTGGAATGGAATACTCAAAGAATATTTAAACACCCTTTTTTAGTGGGAACAAAGATGTAAAATGATTTTATAGTAAATAATAGTGATCATAATGAGTTCAAAAATTTGGTTTAAAAGCATATTATATCTCACTTAATCATTGAACGATATTGTGTATGCTATTACAATTTATACTAGGTATCAAAGTTTATAATAAGAGTCACATATTACGTATAAAAAAGAATTCTCAGATGTATAAAAGGAACTATTAATTTTAGGTTGAAATATGACAACGTAAGAAAGATAGATCTATTTGGTTTCACAAATGCATATTGGGAATGTTGAAGCGAAGGCAGAAGACCCATTTATGGTGACATATTATTGTTTTAAGAAATATATATAATTTGGAATATAAAGAAACAAAATTTAGTAACTCTGAACACTAAATAACATAAGTATGTATCTTACACTCAAGCCGCAACATAGTTACTATGGATGAAGACATAGTTGAATGACTTGTTAGTTGATGTGAAGCTACCCCTCATCTTGGGTTGTGATAATCAATGTGATATAAATCTCACTAATAATCTAGTATAACACTATCTATCTAAGAGTATTTATATTTAATATCACTTCATTATAGAGCATATGGAAAGAAATAAACCAAATTTGGAGTTTGTTCCTTCAATGGAAAAAGTTACTAATATCTCAAATAAATCGTTTCCAAATGAACTAGTATATAAATTGGGGCTGATTATGGGTGTATATCCTACTCTCTTGAAGTAAAGTTATGTCATATTCATCCTCTCCACGATCTAATATTTATGTGATTTTTTCTCATCTGGAGAAAATATGCTACATAAATCTTCTATTGGCACGTGTTTTTCCTTAAAAAAGAGGATATATTAAAGGGGAGTTTTTAAATAGGGAAAGATATGATTTCAACGCATGTGAATTATTGAAATAAAATTTTAAAGTGGTTTTAGGAACTTTTTATTACAAGTTTTTGTTATAAAGTTGTGGGAATAAAATAATTTAAGAAAGTTTATTAATCAAGGTTTTATGGAAAACATGGTATTGTTTTTCAGTGATTCTTATTTCATACACCAAGTTCACTTACATAATACAGAAATTTTCAGATAGTAAACCATTTACTGAGTTTCAAAGTCTCAGTGATTTATATTCCTTAGTTGAAAATAAAATCCAAAGTGGGAGATTTTTGAGATGAAGATGTTTTGAAGTATTTTATACTATGAAGAAGCTAATTAAAATTAAATAACTATTTATTATGTTTTGCATTTTATTTTCATACATAAATCAATTGATAATCTTTCAGAGTTCTTTATAATCTGTCAAGACAAAATGTTTTAGATAAATATGTATGAGGTTAGTGGACTGAGTCCAATGGAATGAGTCCTACATACTAAAGTGATTGAATAGAGTGTGGTATTAAATGTTCATCCGATTTTGTTCACTACTATATCAGAAAAAGTTGTTTTATAAAGTTAAATATTTGGATGAATTTTTATTATTCAACGTACTAAAAAATGTGATTATATAAATGTATACATGATTCTAGAAAATTTTATTCCAAGGAATAGTTTTGTGGATTTGGTGGGTCTAATATCTCCATAAAGGGTTTTCCTGACAAAACTATGAGACTGAGTTTAGTGGAAAAATATTATTAGAAAACGTTGTTCTAGATAGTGTCCACCTAATGAATATTGTATGAAGACATTATATAGAAGTTTTAGAGTGAATTTCATTAGGTAATGGTGTATGATAAATGTATATAGATTGATCCATAAAACAATGTAAATCAAAGATATTTATAAAAATGATTCTAAGCTAACTGATAGAGTCTTTGTAATGAAGACATTGGATAATGTGTTCCAGATAGAGGCCATTAGAAGGTTAATTATCCTATAAGTTTTTTTCAGACATAGGTGACTATCAAAAGAAGAACCATATTAGGCTACTAGATAAAGATTTACCATATAGATATGTTTCTATGAAGAAGTACCAGATGAATATTTGTGAATGTTTGTAATGTTTATATAAAGGTATTTATTGAGATGTTGCTGAGATGGATGTTCAATGATTTAATTAGCAGTAAGGGAAGATTGTGATTGAAGCCAACATTTTAGGGAGTTTGAAAAGGTTATTGAAACTAAATTTTAATTAAATATTTCTATGAAGTTTTTGTTGACTCCTGTTATTGAGGATGTTTGAATGAGGTCAAATGTTGATTATTTTGAGAAGGATATTGAATGTTTGAGTTGAAAATTTTAATTTGATGTTTGTGATTCTCCCTCAATCTTCAGAGAAATACTACTGATATAAAGAGAGTTTGGTGTAATGAGAAAGGGTTGTTGATGTTATTATTGCGGAGGGAATTATTAAAGAATTTAGGGGTCAACTATAGAGATTGAAATATTATTTCACCATAGAAACTAAACTAGTTTCGTCATATGTAGAAGAAATTGATGTATGATACAAGAAAATGTGGTTTCAAACTAATTTTTGGTATCAGATGAACATGGAAACAAATAGAGGGAACAAAATAAGGGTACTAGATAAACTATTAGACAGAGGATTCTAGAGGGATTGATAGAAGATAGAGAAGTCATCAGACAAACATATTCATGAATAAGAAGTTTATAAATAAGTTCTTGGTTAATGATATAAGAGAAAATGAAATGAAAAAAAATCTTACAGGAAGAAATTATGAATAAAGGTCAATATGAATAGTGAAAATGTACTGAAACATATTGGTGAAGGTTCTAATTATTGGTGAAAAACATTGTTATATTATATTATCTATTTGAGGATCACATGAACCATCGAAGGATTATAGTTCTATAAAATTGATAGACATTTATAAAATTTTGTAAACCAAAACAGGATTTTTTTTCTAGTTATTGTCTTCTTATTATTATTTTTAATCCATATTAAGAAATAACTACTCTTATTAAGTAGTCAACCTTGTAAATAACTATGTTATGTTGGGTGTTCTTATTTTTTTCTATAAGATTCAATTTTCACTAACTACAAGTGAAGTCTATTTATAAAGTATAAAAATATAAAAATAAACGATTAATGATTCACCCCATCACCCTATTAGTGATCACACATATCTTGATCAGTCATTTCACATGGAATACAAATAAATGAATTAAAGGTGAAAAAATTCATCACGCAACATAATCTCATGAGTGGGAAAAAATTGATCATGGGTATTCTAAATTTGCAAAAGTGATGTGAAACTCTATCTTATGATATCTATAAATGGTATAGATTATTTTGGTGTATAAATAAACACTCATATTACATTACTAGTTATGTTGGTAAAATATAAATGTCTATTGTGGCTATGTATGAAACATAAGTGCATTTTGTTGCCTATACTTATTTCCGGAATAAAGAAACCTGGTAATGATATTGATTTTTATTTAGATATATTTATCAAAGACCTTAAATTGATGTGGGATATAATTTTTATATTGTATTATTCTCATGGAAGTGAACAGATCATGTTGAGAGCCATGTTATTTGGGATAATAAATGACTTTCCAATATATGGAAATTATAATCGATATATGATTGAAGAAACATTAGGGTCTCCCATTTTTGAAGAAGGTACTCACCTAGTTAGGTTAAACATTCTTCTAGGGTAGTGTTTCTAAGACATTAAAATTTTTACCCTAATGACATAAATAAAAAACTTGGATGACATTATTCTGAGGGCCCATGGAAGAAGGTAAACCACCTTATCCATTAACATTTGTTAAATAGTTGTAGAAACTAAAGAACATTTTCATAGTTTTTGTTAAACCCTTAAAACAATATTATGAAAATGGGTTGAGAAAATAGAACATTATTTTTAATTACTATATTGGAATTGTTTTTATATTATACATTTTTTATGCCATGTATGTAGAGAAAAATATATTTGATAGTTACATTGGCACATTACGAAATTTACCCAAAAAATAAAAAATGACATTAAGGCTTGATTAAAAATGATTGATATGGGGATAATAGAAGAGTTAGTCATAGTGATGAGAGAAATACAAATATTTCTTCCTCCATTAGCTTATATACATTTTTCACTAGAGAGACTTAATTTTTTTCAATTTCTTTAATGGTGTAAAGGGTCTAGAGGGGTATTCCCCAAATATCAAGAACATCTCATTGAGTACTAATTTTAAGTTAAAGAGATTAAAATCACTTTAATTTCATGTTTTTATACCAGATTAAATGGTTGTGGCTTTACATTATATTATTTATAAAAATTTATAACACACATTAACCATGATTTTCTTCCTTTTCAAAGGTTTGTATAATAATAATGATATAGACCAAAAAAATATTACTACCATGAAAATGATTTTTTTTTCATATTATATGAATCAGAGATGTTATTCCCACCATTATTATTTTATATAATGGTTATCTTGATGGTTCACTTGATTATATAGACCTAAATTTGAGGTCCTATAAATTAAATATGGATTTACCCCATTAAATGATATATATATTTTTAAAGGGTGTGTAAAAAATAAAATTTTCCTAGAAGATTTTATTATGGATGGTTATATTATTAAATAAGTTGTTTATTTCTATATAGAAAACCAGTTTGATATGGATAACATCAATCTCTCAAAATATCATCACAATAAATGCCTTTTGGGTGAAGGAATTTCCAATTAGAGTTTTATTTACAATTACTATCAAAGGGAAGGAATAAGATCACCTTTTTTCATAACAATATAGATTTTGAACCATATTTTGAAGCTCAAAAATTATTTCTTAGTCATTTCAGTCTACTAAGGGATGAAGGATGGATATAAAAAACACTTAATCAATAGGTTATAAGATTGTCTTGAGACCATATTTTTAAGGAGATATATGAAAATATAGATTCAATTTCTGAATGAATTTAATGGCTAGCCTAAGGAACAAGTGTACATATATTATCTTACAATGGTTTTGGAATTAATGGTTATAAATTCTATATAAAGGAATATGATCAACATAATATAATAAAAAATAGTGGGCTTACTCTTATAGTGGAAGTTATTCATTTATATTTTACAGTGGAAAAAATTATATTTATGTGATTATGAAATACTTTGGAATCATGGAAAAAATATAGGGGTTTGATAATACAATATTCACAGTATTTTTTTTGATAAAAATGGTTTGATAACATGAGTTCAGTTTAAATTAAAGAGTTGTGATTCATGAAAGGGAATTTTAGTAAGGTTACATAGATGAACTGTTCATAATGGAATTATAGAAAGTACATTTATTTTATGCACTGTATCCTACAAACAAAAATAGGTAAATTTTTCTTTTAGGGACTAAAAAAAATTAGTGTCTGAGGAAAATTCAATTGATTTTGACCCTTTAATAGGAACTTCGTAATCATTTTATGGTGATAAAAATGTTGTGAGTGTATTATATTTTATAGGTGAACACAAGAAGGGGTTTTTGATACTTGATATAGTGGTAAAATCCATTCTGACCATTAATGAACAAAAGAGTTTAGTGTAAAATTGAAATTTATCTACTGATATTTTTATATAGAATTTTTATCAATGAAATATTTTGTGTTTACTTCTATATATACTTAATATAATTTTATTTTTTATCTAGTTATGAAAATAATGGAATATGAACCTACTAATGCAACCAATATCTTGGAATAACATAGTGGTGGTGTTGAATTTGATCAAATTTTGAAAGGTGACTTACATATTGGATTTAAACAACAAATTGAAGGTGAGAGAGCACTAAAAAATAAAAAAAATGAAAAAATATTAGAGTGGAATAGAATTAAAGTGTTTGTAAAAATTATTACGGTGTAAAGTAGAGGTCATAAATTAAAGGTTGTATAGAATTAACAAATTTAACCTATTGACCCCAAAAAATTCTATTTTTAATTAGTTACATTTGGGGCAGTACTTGAATTCGTGTGTTGATTGATATTGATACATGGAACAATGGTGTGTGTAAATTAAATGAATAAATTTTGTAAAACATTAATATAGAATTATTTCAACACCCTGATATTTTATGAGAAGTATATTTTTTATGTCTTATGTTATACGCAACATCAAAGAAATATTTCAATGCACACAACACAAGCTTGGCTTGCATTACACGCAATCACGACCTTCCTCGATAGCGTGTGTAGTACGCAATACCGAGTTTCACTAAACAACAATATATTATTATAATATTATAAACCAGCCGTTATGAATAGTACTAACTTAATTTTGAATTTTATAACATTATTATTATTCTTACATATTTTCGAGAACATGGTATGAGAACAAAATAAAATTTTCGGGTAAAATAAGTATTTTTAAAAAAATGCAGTTTTGGCACCTTTTGATGGTGCACCAACTTTAAATATAGTTTTTGACAAGTTTATAAGTTCAATTTGACAAAATAAAATTCTTCTTTTGAATCAGGATATAAAAATTTACTTTGGATAAAATTTTCATATTATTCTGATAACTTTCATTTTTAATGAATAGTAAAACACGCTATATTTAAATTAAAAACAACTTTTTTCATCTTAATAATTTATATGGTTTAATTATAATATTTAATTGTTTTAAATTATAAATAGAATATATTTTTACCATTAAATATAATGTATTTCATTATCATTAATTTTACATTGAATTCATAGGTAAAAACATTTCAATCTTTGGCAATGTTTTAACTTTTAAAACCTACTTGCTTAACAACGGGATTAATTTTAAATTAATTACTGCAACTTCTGTGTTTTGAATTTTGAAAAATGGATTCCATATTTTGATTCAGTGGGTCCAAATTATGTTAATAGGTTGGTTTTATTTTTTTTGATACTATGAATAGTAACTACCGTAATTTTTATTTATTGCAGTTAAAGGTAAATCGGGTAATTAAGGGTAAAAATAAGATTATAAAATTACCCTAACACTTTCCAAAATCTTATTGGATGACTAAAAGTAGACCCGTATCACCTAAGGGTCGGAATAAATTCATTTTATGGACTTTTGACCATTAAAATAATTTAATTATTATTAAAACCAAAGAAAGTGACAACATGTCACTCTCTTAAATCTTATAAGTATAATAATTTTAATTTAGTGATAACATTCATAAAACTTAGAAACTGAATATTATATAGAAATATAATACAATTATATACATCATATGAATTTATTTATAATTTTTAAGGATTAAATAATTATCATTAATTATGACACAATAGTGATGTTGAAATTATTTTATTGATTGAAATATCAAATAAATGATTTTAAAAGTATAAAAATAAATATTATATGAACTATTTAATGTGCTCCAATAAATTTCTAGATAAATATTACATGTTATGAATCTATTAAATCTTTTAGTTCTAACATATCTTCTGTTTATATTTTATTTAAATTCAAATAAATGAATAGTGTCAAAATTGACACTATTGTTATTTTATTAAAATTACATATTATAAAATCATTTAAAAATCACAAAAAATATTTAAAAATTATAAATTAAAATTTATATGGTCAAAAATGTAATAAGGTATACAATTATGGACAATTAAAAATATTTAAGTAATTATTTATAATCATTTAAAATTTATAATATTATTAGAAAAAATAAAATTAAATAGATTATGTAAGGATAAATCATGTTGATAATGTTTAAAATGAATTCCCAAATTGTATAAATTTTATTGGTTGATGATATTACAACCCTATAACATCTAATATTCAGATTTGAGTCATTTTTGGAGGTTTTTAATTGGGTTTGGAATTTATTATAAATTAATATTTCTTATAATTTCAAAGGTGCCCCTCTCCTCCCTTATAAAAGGGAACCTCCTCCCTCTCTTCCTCACACCACTTTGAGCCTTCAAGATCGTCCAAACCCTGACAAGTTCTCTTCTCCACTTCCCTAGAAACATCCTAGAGGTCCTGGTATTCTTCGAATACCATCTTTAGTGCCCTAAGAGGAGGTTAAGAAGAGGCGCTTCAAAGAAGAGGTAATGTCTATTACCGATTCTTTAAACTTTATTTCTTTCTCTACTTATTCTTATTTAGTTTTTTCATTATGAAGTAATAAAATAAGTTTCAATCATATAATGATATGTTATTATAAATATGAAACAACCCTATTTCACCTTCTATCCATCCTATTGAAAATGAAATCACCGTGCATGCGTACGTACGGAATACCGTCTCCACGCTGTGGTGTAATCTGTTTTCCACCACCACCCTACTTGGATGGGTATAATTGTGTAAGGAATAAATATTTATGATTATTTTAAAGTTATATTTATTCTAAAATATTATTCATACACTTCAATACAATTCCATGATTATGGGAACGATATCATCGCTCGTGCGTACGTATGGCCTACCGTCTTCACGATGTGATGCGACTCATTCTACATGATATTCAATGATTAATGATTATATAAATGAATTTAATGAATAAATATGATATATATTACACTAATACCATTATGGAAATGAGGTATCCATAACCTAAAAATAAGAATAATAATTTATTTGAGAAAAAATGCATAAGAACAAAAAGCAATAAACACCCGAATAACAAGTAGCAATGAAATATTACTAATAAGAAGATAAGAATATGATCATATATGATATCATAAAAATGTGTAAGCTTCTGTAATAAGTCAATAACATTATTTAAATCATTATAAAGGAGGTCCAGACACGTACAAAGAATATCAGACCTAAGGTAAGGGAAAATAGCGCAATCTCATTTTTATCGGAGATTGTTTATACTTCAGAATTTACTGGGGAATATTTATCATCCACATCCATGTTTCCTCAATATGTAATATTATTTATATCCTCCAACAATTTATTAAATCCAATTTTACCCATTGGTAAATTTTTAGTAAAAGATATGAAAGGAATCTTTTGTCATTTTTAGTATGAGGTACTTTTTGACTTTTCCGGCCAAAGTATGAGAAGAATATCTTTCTTTAAATTATACGGCATGAATGGATTTTTAGAACATTATTTCCACGAATCTCTATTTAAAATATTTCAAGTTTATTTTTAATTAAATTCTTTTAGTTTACAATTTTATGATATGTTAAGAAAGGAAAAATGTTTTTGAAGTAGAAAGGATATTTTCCTCAAGAATGGAGTTCAAGTGTTTTATCAAAATTATTTTCCATATAAGATAATATAGGGTTCTATTTCTATACCTATTTTTACATTTATTTGATTATGATGGAATTATTTTTATTAAGTCCTTTTATCTTATATAATTTATGATGGAATGATGTTTAAGAATACCATTTTTATTACATGGGTTATACTATGATATATGATTTATGATTTTGTGGCACACATAATAATGGTATCATTATGAGATAGGTGGGACCTATATCTCCCTCCAATGCATTGGGTAATGATTTATATCTCATGAGACTGACATGGATGGAATGACAGGTTAATCCGGATCAGTGAAATAGGACTGAAACGAGGAGTGAACTCGGTTCAGAAATGGAATTTGTCCGCTAAGATAGTCTTGGAAATGTGTCTTGACTACTAAGAAATTATTCTCTATGATTATGTGTGTATGACAGAAAGTGTCATGTTTTAAGTTATGATTATTGGGATTACATTTCACCACTCTGATTTATCCCATGTTTTGATATTATGATCTCTTTTGCAGGTTAAGATATTCAAAATGTTTTGTTCTTGTGAATATGATATGACTGATATTTCTTTTGTTTACCCTTACTGAGCATTTGAGCTCACCCTTTTGTATGTTTTCTTTTCCCTAGGTCAGGAATAAGGGTATTGAATAAGATATTCCAAAAGGGACTCTAGATATGATAAAATAAAAGGGAGACGATGTAGATGATTTATGAAATAGTTGTTTATGATTCCCAGTTTCTAAAGACACTATACCTATACGGTCCTTTCATGGTTTTGTTATATATTGTAATAAGTGTGCTTTAATTTTGAAGTAATAACAATGTATGTAAAGTATGTGCCATTATTGTTGGTATCAGAGGAAAGGTATAGTCAACCTTTAGAAACTAGGATGTGAAAGCCTTAGTAAGAACCCTAAGGATATGTCTAAGCATAGGAAAAAATCTTTGTGTTTTAGAAATGGCCATAAATAGCCTATGATAAGACCAAAATCATGAAATTTTATTCTTGGTTATGTGGTTTTACTATTATGATTATTGTTTCTCACATTATGCTTATTGGTTTTATTCAATGTCTGGAACCTGAAGGAACCATGTTAATTATGAATGCGACATGCAATGAAATGATTGTCCCCATGAGCAACCAGACATTATGGGAGCTGGAATGAAAAATCTTGTAGCCATGCTCACATAACTTTCTCAAGCTATGAATCATGCATGACTTCCAAATGAGCAAAGGAAGGAGAAACATTCTATTGAATCCTTCATGAGGTAGAATCCACCCTCATTCAATGGGTCTACTAATCCATTAGTTTCTGAACAATGGATCAATACTACTGAAAAGATATTTTCAGTTCTTCAATGTTATGAACATGATAAAGTCATCTTAGCAGTTTATAGTTTGGAAGGTGAAGATGATCAATGGTGGAATCTTATCAAGAATACATGGCTAAGAGATGAAATTGAGTCCTTGGAATGGGACGAGTTTAAGAACTTATTTTTCAATAAGTACTTCCCTCGTATTCTTCGAACAAAGATGGAGAAGGAGTTTCTTGAACTAAAGAAAAATGATGATGAATCTGTTGGTACCTATGAAGTAAATTTTACAAGACTTACAAGGTATGATTCTGGTATTATTATCCAACCTTAGAGTAAGATCGATCGATTCTTTAGTGGCTTAAAACCAAGTCTTCGAAGGGTGTTAGCCATTAGGGACTTCAATAGCTATGAGGAAATCATTTGATGTGCTCTCAAGGTTTATATGAAGATTGGAGTAACCCATCAGTCATATGCATTTGATAAGAAGAGGAAAATGTAATTCAAAGGAAAATCTAAAGAGAACACTGAAAAGAAGATGAGTTTTCCCTTATGATCAACGTTTAGAAAGAAACATGGAGGGAGTTGTCTTAAAGGGACAAGTAAATGTTTCAAATGTGGTAAGGAAGGTCATCGGGCATTTGAATTCCGCAATGATGGGATGAAGATGTCTAGTGATACGAACAAAGAAAAGGATACACAGAGTGAAACTCCTACACTTCAATGTTACAAGTGAAAGGAAATGGTGAATTATTCTATTCAATGCCCTAATCCAAGGGTTGTTGATGATTATTGACGTTAACAAACTCTTAAGGCTAAAGACAAAGGAAATTCACATGCAATTTCTATCAGCGATGTGGAATACGATAACAAAGTGGTGAAATGAACACTTACCATCCACTCTAAAGTAGCAAATGTTTTATTTGATTTTGGATCCACCCACTATTTTATTTCTGAAGAATTTTCTAAGGGTATCGCCGTATTACCTCAGCAATTAGATGTTGACTTAGTTGTGACAACCCCTAATGGCACAACAGTCGCATCAAAAGTTTAGAATTCTTCTCTGATTGAAGTTTGTAGGAAAGTGCTTCCTGTAAATCTTGTGATCCTTCCTATAGTGTAATTTGATGTGATTCTTGGCAGGGATTGACATTCTTTATATGGAGATCATATCAATTACCAAAGAAGGGAAGTCACATTTCATATTCCTGATCATTCTATGATCGTCTATCAATTAAAGGATGAACATAACCTTCTAGTGGAAATTTCTTCCATCTTATGGGTCTTGATTCCACTAAATAAAGGTTATTTATCTCAAATGGTTGGAGAGAAACTCATGGTTAAGAATAAACCCATTTTACGGGAGTTTGATGATGTCTTTCCGGAGGAATTTCCAGGTCTTCCACCAAATCTTGAAGTTGAGTTTTCAATAGAACTCGTACTGGGTGTTTTAACTATTTCAAAGGCACCTTATCGAATGGCCCCAATTGAGTTGCAGGAATTGAAGAAGCAACTCCAAGAGAATCTTGATAAGGGATTCATATGCCCTAGTGTATCACATTGGGGAGCACCTATTTTATTTTTTAAGAAGAAAGATGGATCAATGAGACTCTGAATTGATTATTGAGAACTTAACAAGATCACGATCAAGAAAAAATATTCTCTCCCACGCATTGATGACTTAGTTGACCAACTACGCGGAGATCAATACTTTTCTAAGATTGATCTTCATTTAGGGTATCATCAATTAAGGGTCAAAAGGGAGGATATACCAAAGATGGCTTTCCGTACAAGGTATGGACACTATGAATTTATAGTGATGCTATTTGGTCTTACTAATTCCCCTGCTATCTTCATGGATCTGATGAATAGAGTCTTTAGAGACTATCTTGATCAGTTTGTGGTAGTCTTTATGGATGATATTCTTGTCTATTCAAAGACCAAGTAATAACATTAAGATCACTTGAGAATTATATTGAAGACCCCGAGAAAAGAGAAGCTTTATTACAAATTTACCAAATGTGAATTTTTGCTTAACAAAGTTGCATTTTTGGGTCACATAATCTCAAAATAGGGGATATCTTTGGATCCAGCAAAGGCAGAGGTTAACAAAAGATGGTTGAGACCAACAACAATAACAGATATCTGATGTTTTCTTAGTTTGGATAGATATTACCGACGATTTTTCATGATTATATAATCCACTCACCAGGTTGACTTGAAAAAGAGTTAAGTTTGTTTGGACGGAGGAGTGTGAAGATAATTTCAAGGAGTTAAAAAGAAGGTTATCCAGTACACCTGCGCTCACACTGCCTTGTAGTGGAGAAAGGTTTGTGATTTATAGGGATGAATCCAAGAAGGGAATGGGGTGTGTTCTCATGAAAAATGATATGGTGATAGCTTATGCCTCACGACAGTTGAAAATCCATGTGAAAAATTACCCAACTCATGATTTGGAGTTAGCTGCAGTAATATTTGCATTAAAGATTTAGAGGCATTATCTTTATGGAGAAAAGTGTGATATTTATACTGATCATAAAAGTTTAAAGTATATTTTCACACAAAAGGAGCTGAATATGAGCCAAAGAAGATGGTTGGAGCTGATTAAGGATTAAGACTGCTCAATTCATTACCACCCTGGGAAAGCAAACAAGGTGGAAGATACATTAAGTATATAAGAACATGTTATCTTATCTATGATTAGGATAACAAAAGATCCAATATTTATGGATTTACATAGGATATATCTTGGAATTATAATGGAAGGGGGAAATCGTATCTTTCTCAAATGAATGTTTAACAATCTATACATGTTAAGATTAAAGAGCCACAAAAAGAATATGTAGAGTTACAAAAGAAGGAGAGAAATGTTCCTGAATTCAACCTTGATTGCGATGGGATAATAAGGTCCAGGAATCGGGTTTGTGTTCCTCCCATCCCAGAATTAAAGAAGGAGCTACTGGATGAGGCTCATAGTTCGTCATTCCCTATTCATCCTAGAAGCACGAAGATGTATAGGGACCTGAAAGAGTACTTTTGGTGGGATGGCATGAAAAGAGATGTTGTTGAATATGTCTCTCAATTCTTGGTTTGTCAGCAAGTTAAAGCTGAGAGATAGAAGTCTAAAGGGATGTTACAACCATTACCCATACCATAATGGAAATGGGAAAACATCACTATGGACTTTTTCATTGGACTTCTTAAAACATCCAATGTAAATAATGCTATCTGGGTTATAGTTGATCATCTTATGAAGTCGACACACTTTATTGCTATTAGAGAAGATTTCTATCGGGATCATCTTGCCAGGATGTATGTAAAAAAATTGATAAGATTTCATGGAGTACCACTTTCCATTATATCTGATTGGGATCCAAGGTTTACCTCGAATTTCTAGTGAAGTCTTCAGCATACTTTAGATATAGAGTTGAGTTTCAGCACTGCTTATCATCCTCAGACAAATGGTCAGTATGAGAGGACAACTCAAACTCTAGAAGAAATGTTAAGAGCTTGCTCTATGGATTTAAAAAGTGGTTGGGATCAACACCTACCTTTGGTGGAATTTTATTATAATAATATATTTCACTCCAGTATTCATATGGCTCCTTATGAAGCTCTCTATGGAATGAAATGCAGGACTCCAACTTGCTGGGATGAAGTTCGGGAAATAAAGCTATTAGGACCTGATCTAGTTGATGAGATGGCAGAAAAGGTCTGATCTATGTTTCCTCAATATGTAATTTTATTTCTATCCTCCTACAATTGTTTAAATCAAATTTTACCCATTGGTAAGTTTTTAGTAAAATATATTAAATGAATATTTTTTCGTTTTTAGTACGAGGTACATTTTTACTTTTCCGACTAAAGTACGAGAAGAATGTATTTCTTTAACTCATACGGTATGAATGGATTTTTAGAATATTATTTCCATGAAGATTTATTTACAAGATTTCAAGTTTATTTTTAATTAACTTCTTTTACTTTAAAATTTTATGACATGTTAAGAAAGGAAAAATGTTTTTGAAGTAGAAAGGATATTTTCCTCAAGAATGGAGTTCAAGTGTTTTATGAAAATTATTTTCCATATAAGATAATATAGGGTTATGTTTCTATACCTATTTTTACATTGATTTGATTATGATGGAATTATTTTTATGAAGTCCCTTTATCTTATATGATTTATGATGGGATGATGTTTAAGAATCCCATTTTTATTACATGGGTTATGCTATGATATATGATTTATGATTTTGTGGCACCCATAAAAATGGTATCATTATGAGATGGGTGGGACCTATATCTCCCTCCAATGCATTGGGTAATGATTTATATCTCATGAGATAGACATGGCTGGAACGACAGGTTAATCCGGTTCAGTGAAACAGGACTGAAACGAGGAGTGAACTCAGTTCAGAAATGTATTTTTTTCTCTAAGATAGTCTCGGAAATGAGCCTTGACTACTAAGAAATGATTCTCTATGATTATGTGTGTATGCCACAAAGTTTCATGTTTTAAGTTATGATTTTTGGTATTACATTTCACCACTATAATTTATCCCATGTTATGATATTATGATATCTTTTGCTGGTTAAGATATTCAAAATGTTATGTTCTTATGAATATGATATGATTGATATTTCTTTTGTTTACCCTTACTGAGAATTTGAGCTCAGCCTTTTGTATGTTTTCTTTTCCCCAGGTCAGGAATATTGGTATTAAGTAAGATATGCTAAAAGGGACTCTAGATATGATAAAATAAAAGGGAGACAATGTAGATGATTTATGAAGCAGTTGTTTATGTTTCCCAGTTTCTAAAGACACTATACCTATACGGGTTTTTCATGGTTTTGTTATATGTTGTAATAAGTGTGCTTCAATTTTTAATTAATAACAATGTATGTAAAGTATGAGTCATTATAATTGCGGTATACTTTTTCTATTTTATCAAAATATCAAATAATGAAACATTTATTTACTATTACATATCCCTTATTGGGTACACTTATATAGAGTAAAATATTATGAAAGTTTTACTAATAGACACTACAAAAGATTATAGATCATTTTATACACTTCTTATAAAGTATCATCATAGTGATGTTGAGGGGAAAGTAAAACCCCAACCACCATATATACACACACACATCATAAACCATGAAAATTGGGTTTCTTTTATTTAATTTATAGAGGAGGAATACTTTAAAGATCATCATAATTGATATTGTTTTATTTGAAATTACAAATATTGATTACTTTTATTCATAATAATTAATTTTTGAAATAGTAAAGGAATGAAAAAATAAAAAGATACATTGAAACTGCCATACCCTTATGGTAAAGTAGGGGTGGTGTATAATTAACATGAAATAAAAATATTATATATTTTAAATTTAAATTAAAAAAATTGTGTGTGATAGGAAAAAAAATAGAATTATGTTTTTTTTATTAATTTTATATTTAAGAATCAAAATCTCAATCCATTTCCATCACACATCATGTGTTATGAAAGGAGTATTATATAAATAATAAGAGTGAAAAATAGATGAAAACACAGAAAAAATATATGAATAATGTGTAAGAAAGAAATAATTGAAATTTTACCTGTTTTAAAACAATATTACATAACAAAAAATTCTTATCTTCCTATATTTTTATATATTTTTAATATAAAAAACATTATCTATTTCATTCTAAGAACATATATTATTAGAAAAATTGAACCATAAAAAATAATATGTTCATATTAGAGGTGTAAGTTTGGAGTGTCGCCGTAAGAATACTTTTAGAAAACAAAAGGCACAAAAAATATATATGACAACATGAAGAATTTATATGGATATATATATATATATATATGTATTTATTATAAAGTTATTTGATGGGCTAATATGATAAATAAGGAACCTTAAAGGAATAAAAAAGATGAATTATCACAACAACTCCAAAAATATGAAGATCTACACACTAAAAGTTTTGATTCTATCCATCCTCTGAATGGCCTACCTTAATTGAGGTAATTGATTTTGTCATAATAGTTTATTTTAAATGTGAATCAAATTAATATTAACACAGTTCTGGTACTAGAATTATATAATGTGAAATTTAATGTGATTTATATATATCATCATCTACTCATCTACTTGTTGTTAGAGATAATATGTAAAATAACAAAGGTAATATTCCACACAATAAAAAACTTCTAAAAGATGACCTGTGAGTAGAAATTCACATAGCTCATAAGACGAGAACTGAGCTACATGTTACCCTTGATCCTCTTGATATTAAATTGGTCAAACATTCTATTTTAAATTTTATAGCAAGGCCGTTTAATTTTAGAAAGAAACATGATTATAATGAGGTATTCAATTTCAAATTTATTTTATAAATAAAAACTTTTACAATTAATGATTTTTTTTGAACTAAGGTTTTGTATTATAGAATGGGAAAAATAAGAAATAGAAGGAAGATTTAAGATAATTTAAAGGGTCAAATAATATATCAAAAAGTTCCATTTTTTAAACCTTTACCCCACAAATTTCACTACTATATTTACTAACATTAAATGTTCATGAAAATACAACTTTCTAAAATAATGTTTGTACCTAAATTGAATTTAAAGATAAAATATATTGAAAATTCACTACTAACATGACTGGTATTGAGAATGTAACTGAAATTATCAACCATTAAAGGTTGGGAGCCTCATTTTCTAAGGTATACATGAGGTATATTTTCATGATTTTTTCCAATAATTGATTTAAAATTTTTATTATAGTTTAACCATTAATATTTTTTGCAGCTGTATATATCATAACTATGTAAAGAGAAAATCTTGTATTTTTTTGATTTGTTAGTCCTTGTGTCACTTATATAAAAAAAATAGAAATGGATGAAATAGAAATTGTATGAATAGAAGAAGATGTATATGAAGTATTTGAAAATAAAATAACCGGTGACATACCATTACTAATACCTACATTACAGGTGTGAAGCTCTACACACCATTTTTATTAAAAGTATTTTCATTTTTCCCATTAATTATTTATTTTTAAATTTTTAGGGTTCAATATATTATTATTTTAATTAATTTGGAAACACTATATATATATATATTTGATAAAACTCGTTGAATAAAAAATAACCCAAACATGATATCATTATGAATTTTTAAGCCACTTTATTAAATATTTTACATCTAAACCTTAAATTATAAGTATTTTATTATATTGTAACACATATTATGTTTTAGTTGGGTGGTGTATACTTATTTTCAAGAACTTGGCATGGGGACAATGATTTCTCATAAGAAACCCATGTATTTCTAAGATCAGATAAGTATTAGGCTATATATAACAATATTTTACTATCAAAACATATATAAAAAAATTAATTATATTTCTCAATGTTTCTATAGTGTATGAAACAAATTGATCGCATCAAAAGTGATGATTATGTTTTTAAATTTATAAAATATATCTTACTCTATCTATAAATTGGGAACCCCAAATTACTGTTTCTGATGGTAATTACAATTATATCTAAAATATTTATTAACCATTTTTATCTATATTTTTCTAGTACTACGAGGACTTTTGACTATACACATATTCAAAAGAGGAAGTAGATTTTTTTAATAATGAGTGGGAATCTTAAAAGGTGTGATAATGTTTTTAGATATCATGAAGTGGTGATTTCCTATCACATTGGTGAATTTTTTTCCATACATAATGAGTATTTGGTTTATCTAATGACTGTTTACTTAATTTTATTATTAATTAATATCATTATCGAGGATAATTATTGTATTTATATGTGATTAAAATATTATTAAATGAATTGGTTTATTTAATTAATTATATAATTAATAGAATAATGTTTAATGAAAAGGGTTACACTAATCATGTAGGTTTAAGATTTTAAATAACTAACTATTGTTTGTTATCAACTGCAAAAACCAAACTGAGAAACCTGATATCATTTATGTATAAACATATCTCTTTATCAAATTAATTATGATCATCAATGATAATTAATTTAACTCAAGTTGATTAGTGTTGTGGTTTTAGTTAATAAAAACTACCTACTAGTTATTTAAAATCTCGTATTATCATGATTGGTTTGGAGAATCTGATTTTTTTAATTATTGATGTATTATTATTATTATGATTTTAAAGTATGTGATTTCCGTTAAAAAGTGAAATTTTAGTTCAAAAGACACTCATATTATCATGATAATTTAGGAAAATAGTATGTGGTTCATTTTTTTACATGTAGGATTTAGTTTCATGTCAACATGACACACATTGTGGTAAGTATGACTAAAAGTCTATGTTTTAACTTAAAAGTTGAATTTTTTGTTCAAAACATGAATAACTTACTCAAAACAAATAAAACATTCTTGTATTATTGTGATAATTTAAGAAAATGATTGATATTTAATTTTTTATATTTTGGAATTAACTGCATATAAATATAATTCATGGTGTGTACGGTATAATTTAAAGTCCATATTTTTAGTTTAAAAGTAATATTTTAGATCAAAATAGATTACACACACTAAAAAGACATAAAATAGACTCATATTGTCATTTCACATTACGAAAATGATCCTTAGTTAATTTTTGATCTTATAAATTATCCCCAAATCAATTTGATACATATTTTGGCCAGTATAACATGAAGTGTGTGTTTTCTATTAAAAAGTGACATTTTAGTTTAACAAATGCATAACATAACAAAAACAAAGATAACATGATCACATTTTTGTAATAATGTATAGAACAATTTTGTGATTCATTTTTGACCTTTAATAATTAAACATAAATCAATATAACACATGGTGTGACTGGTATGACTGAAGTTTCATGTTTTTAGTTTAAAAGGTGACATTTTTTTTCAAAATAGATGTCACATACCCTAAATTAGGGAAACATAATTGAATTGTCATAAAAATTTAAGAAAATGATCTATAATTAATCTGTGATATGTATGAATTAACCTAATGTTAATCCGACACGTGATGTGGATGGTATGATTGGAAGTTCAAGTTTTTAGTTTAAAAGTGACATTTTATTTTAAAACACACATCACACACTCAAAACTATGAACACACAATTGGATTTTCATGATACATTAGAAAAATGATCCATGACTCATTTTTTACCAGTGGGAATTAACCTCGTGACCATCTAACACACAATGTGCCTAGTATTGATAAAAGTGTGTGTTTTTTGTTAAAAAGTGACATTTTAATTCAAAAAATGTTTCAAATACTCAAAAATGAGCAAAAACACTCATATTGAAATTATAATTTAAGAAAATGATCCATGAATCATTTTTCTAATATAAGAATTAATCTTATATTAATTTGAATCATAGTGCGACTGGTGTAACTTATAGTGCATGTTTTTAGTTCAAAAGTGACATTTTAGTTCAATACAATTAATTTGTTGCATATAAGAATTAACCACACATCAATCCAACACATAGTGTGGATGATATGACTAAAAGTGCGTGTTTTTGGTTTAACGATGGAATTTTAGTTCAAAACAAATGTCACATATTCAAAATTTAGAAAAAATTCTCTGATTGTCTTGATAGTTTTGGAAAATGATCCTATTGAATATTTACCGAAATAATCACCACAATAAATCAATTGGCCATTTTAAATGAATTCAACTCAAAGAGAATTAAATCTTGTAATGACTATTTAATTCTTCTACCCTCCCATGTTATGAATATGGATGCTAATGATGGGAAGTGTTTGTAATTGGTGGAATTACCATTTGAATAAGATAAATTTTCAATATTCCTCATGGATTATTCCATCCAACCTAACCAAATAATTCTCATTTTTTATTTTATTTCATTGTATGTTTGTGTGTGTCATCAAGAGTGAGTGATTTTAATAGAGTATGAAATTTCACAATAAAAAATATTATCAAAGAGAGGTTTCTTACATCGAGAATGAGTTACTACAGTTTTTTTATTTTTGTTCTGGTCGACCCGCTCTCCCAATAGTAAACCTGATACTATTTACAAACTAGACCTTGTAAATGAAAATTCTTCCCATACTGCTCATCACATCTATCCATACCTCCATGAACCCATCTATTATTCATTTATCCATAGAAAAATACATTGATTTGAAAATTTCAAATTATATATATATATATATATATTTGTTTTTACAAAAAATCACCCCTCATTTGGGGTTTATTTAAATTGATCAAATAGTTGATTTTAGATTTTTTATCTATTCTGGATTCATTAGTTTTATATTTTTTTTGGAAATTCTAAACTATTTTCTTGATAGTGGATCCCTTAACCAAAAGTAGTAAAGTTCGACTCAATTATTCAATTATAGTATAACATATAGGAATTTCCAGTACTTCCATGCATATGAAACATGGCATACTACACCAAATATAAGGTGGATAAATTTGATAGGATTAAAAAGTTATACATGTGGCATTACAAATTTTTTGATGTGATAATATAGAAGGAGATATATATTTCTATTGAGGAAAAACCCACTGATATCTATGATGATGAATGGAGAAGACTCAACCACCAAGGTTGTGGCATGATTTGAATTTATTTTGAAAAAGATAAAAAAATAGTTTGATGCAAGAAACCTCTTGGAACATCTTGTAGAGGATTTTGGAAAACAAATACATGGAAAAAAGGATCTAAAGACACCTATAACTAAAAATAAATTATTTCAATTTCATTATAAAAATGGTATGTCTACAATTGAGCATATATATAGTTTTAATAAAATCCTAGAAGATTTTAAAAGTTTAGAAATAACAACCATTGATGAAGATAAGGACCCATTATTATTGAACTTCCTACCAGAGAGTTACGATCATATAATAAATACACTTTGGTTTAATAATTATAAAGTAAATTTTGTTGATGTATCAAATTCCTTGATTAATAATGAGTATAGGTGGAAGGAAAAGTATAAATATAGAGATTATACATGAGTGGCATTGATATTAACTATAGGAAGATCATTTGTAAGAATACCTGAGGATTCAAAAGAGATAAATCATGATAAAAATCAAGAGATGAGTCTAATTAGAGGTGAAAAAAATACAAGTGTGCTTATTGTTATAAAAAAGAGAACTAGAATAAGGATCTCCCCAATATTGGTAAACCAGAGGTAAATGTTGTATATAAAACCAAATATGTTTACGGCTAATATTTACCTGTTTCCATAATGATCAACCATTTAGAATATTGGATTCTTGATTCTAGTTTTATATTTTAGATGTGCATAGATTGATATTTGATTTTAATCCTCAAAGATCAAGATGGATGTGTGGTTCTTAGGGGGAATAACCACCCTTTCCATATAATTGGAATTGGAATAATTCAGTTAAGGGTGTATGGTGGTACAATTAAATGCCTTAAATATTAGAGATACATAGAATAATTGGAGAAGAACCTCATGTATATAGATGTTTTGGATGTGATTGGTTATAGAATAACCATTTAATATGGATTCATGAAAGTAAACCACAATTATTTACTTGTGATTAAAGGTACTAAAAAATTAATTTATATTATTTGACTGTTGACACTATTGTAGGTGGATAAGTGACTTCAGAGGTGAGTGATCCTGACGCTTTTAGATCATGTTACATGATAATCATGCATAATAAATTGAATAATTTATAAAGCCTAGTAAATAAACGTTTTTTGAAATGTTCTAATATAGGAAAATTTTAATTCTACAAACATTTTGTAATGATAAGTCAAACTAGACTCTATTTCATCATTGCAACCCATCACATGGAGGGAATAGTTGATTATAAAAATACTAACTTCTATGTACCATAAAATAATTATCCCATGATATGTAATCATTATTTTTTAACATTTATTGATGATTACAAATAATATGTTTTGTTTGATTCTATGAATCATAAAAATAAAGTTTTATACATCTTCATTAAATTAAAAAAATGATTAAAAATCAACCAAGGGGAAAATAGTGTGAGATCAAATAATTGTGGATAATACACATTAAATTCATTCAATAAAACTTCTCAATATCAACGGATTGTGAATAACTTTACAATTTCTAGAATGCTATAGTATAATGGAATGGAAGAACGAATGAATCACACAGTCATTAAAATGGTTTGGTGTATGTTATCTTAGTTTGGCTTGCCTAAATATTTTATGGAATATTCTTGGATATGTGAAGCATAGATTTTGAACTAATTACTTGCATCCCTGATTGATGGTAAAATTTAAATAGAGGTTTGGTCTAGTTAGAATGTTTTTAATTATAATAAATTTTATATATTTGGTTTTACTGCTTATTTTCATGATGCAAACTGAAAGTTAGATCCTAGAGTACAGAAAGTTGTATTTGTAGGCTTTAGAGATTGTCTGAAATATTTCTGACTATGGAATCTAGAAATAAAGGAGACCGTTTAGATTGGGGATATTACATTTTAAGAGTTATTAACAGTGAAGTAAAATTATTATGAAAAATAGATGAATGTTTTAGATAATGTTTTGATTTAAGTATAAAAATTCCACCACCGACTGATTATCCATAAGTGACAGTACGTAGAAATCATACTAATATTCAGAGAGATGGAGAAGTCCCATTATAATAGGTTGATCAAAATCACGAGAGTATCTCCTTTGGTAGACCATAAAGAACCATAAAATACCTTCTAGGTAGGATGATATGTTTTGTTTTGATATTTTTGTAATAAAAGTTGATATTCTAGACAAATATCAAGATGTTTTTGATAAAAAAGAGATGGGATAGTAAAGGTCAACTATAAAAGATGAAATAAAATCTCTATATCAGAATCATTTATGGGATATCATTCCACCATTAAAGAAAAATAAGGCATTTAGATGAAAATTGGTGTTTTCAAGAAAGGAAGATGACACTAGAAAGAGTGGCATTAGGTTCAAGGCATTACATGTTGATAAGGGATACACATAGAAGGAAGGGATAGACTAAAAAGTTGTATTTTATCTTATTTTTAAGCTTGTGTATATATGAATGTTTCTAGAGTTGGTTTCATAGTTTGATCTATTGTTAGCTCTAATTGATGTTAGGACAACATTTCTTTATATATTATTAGAGGAAGAAATATATATGATAAAACAAAATGGGTTACATTTTCTAGTATACTAGAAATGGATTTTTAGATAAAAAATCATTGTATAGCCTGAAATGGCCACCAAAATAGTGGTACAAGAGGTTTAATAATCTTATTTAGAATCAGAAATATATTGACATTCAATTTGATAATTATCTTTAATTTAGAAAATTTTATGATGGTTTATTTATCTACCTACTTTTATATATTGATTATATATTAACTTCATGTAAAAGTGAGGTGGATTTTAAAAGGTTGAAAGATAATCTCAAATATTAATTAGTATAAATGATCTTGAGAAATATATAAAGATTCTTGGGATGGATATCGAATGCGATAAAGCTAAGGGTGATGTTACCCTTATCTAAATAGAGTATTTGATGAAATTGGTTCAAAAGTTTGGAATTAATGATAAATAAAAACCATTCAGCACAACATTAATACCTCATTTCAAACATAGTGCATAATTATCAATGAATAATAAGGAATAAAGAAAATAGATTGATCATATTCCATATAAAACATAATAGGATACTAGAGGTATTCAGTGGTGTGTATAAGACCTGATATTTCACATGCAATGAGTATGGTATGTTGGTTCATACATGACCCTGATAAAGATCATTGGAAAGGTATTTAGATGGAATAAATGTTTTATAAACATTATAGTAGATGTTATTTTTAATATTGTGAGAGAAAAATTTAGGGACATATCTTATCAATATGTTGAGTATGATTATATAAGATATCTAGAAAAATAGTGATCCACTACTAGTTATGTTTTTAGTACGGTTGGAGGACCAGTGACCTATAAATCTACTCTATATTTAATAATGGATTTTTCTACTCTAGATATTGAGTATATAATAGTGATGGATGATTTCTGGGAAGATATATGGTTAAATGTAATGATCAAATACATAGATACTATCTAAGAAAACATGATGTATTTTTTGTAGAAAGATCAATATTTGTCTTTTGAAGAATCACATTCATCCCAACAAAACAAAAAATATTGATATTCAGGTCCATTTTATCCAAAAGTATATAAATTAGAGTGTATCTCACTTTAGACAATTATAAAAATAGAAAACCTAGTAGAAATATTGAAGAAGGTGGTTCCATGGATCAAGTTCCCACACTATTTGGACTTGATCAATATCAATCATCATTGAGATGCCTATGGGAATAATGATGGAAAAGGGAATAACTGATTGAGTAGATTTATTTATTTATTTATTTTCAAGGTGTAGTTTTTTGAAAATTGATCAAAATAAACCCCTCCAAAAATAAATTGACTACCATAAATGGATTGACTGCCTAGAGAATTCAATCATGTAATGGTTTTTTAAATCATGACCTCCCCCGTGTTATAAATATTGGTACTAATCATGGGATTTTTTAATTAGTGGAATTTATATTTGAATAAGAGATATTACATGGATTCCATATGGATTAGGTTATTCAATAAAACCACATAATTATCCCATGTTATTTTACTTCACCTCATTTATGCATGAGTGAAAATGAGAGAGATGTTTTTTAATAGAGTGTGAGTTTATGAAAAAAAGATCCATGATTCATTTTTGATATATATGTTTTAATCTAACGAAACTTTGTCACACAATGTGGATGATATGACTAAATTTTTTTTGATTGTTTAAACTTGATATCTATATATATTAGTTAAAAACATGTGTATTGCACTCGAAATATAACATCCCTTCCCTAGTTTACTATGAGTTATGTTTAGATCGGTTCATCAAGATATCTCAAGCATGCATCTAGAAATGTTAGAGGCTAAAGACCAGTGGTGGAGGTCTATGGTAATAGTGTGGGGAGACTATACCCTATACCAGGGTTCACAATAAAAGAAACATAATCCAAATGTCACACATCAATAATAAAAATTCATTATAATAAATAAAAGAAAATAAATAACCAAAAATAATACTTGAATGTAGGAGTGTGGTCAGCTTAGGTACCCACATGACATGGATACCTTAACATAGTGTGAGTACAATTCATTTGGTAACCGTGATGACTAGCATTATCATAGGTTGTGAAAATCAGGAAAAATTTGATTTCATGATCTCAAAAGTGTTAGAGGGGGGAAATAATAATTTCTCCAATAATATGATCTTGGATAATTTTTCTGAACACTCTTTTGGTGTTAAAATAGAGTGTTTACCATTGAAAAAGTGTTTAGTGGAAATTAGATCCATTTGAATTTTCACAAAATATTTCATATTTAATTAATTAAATATTATTTTATTTCTCCATGTTTATTCAGTGATATATCTCATGTATAGAATCATATTGATATTAACCTCTGTATTTGATTCTAGAAAGGGGTTTTTTCTTAAGTGAGTCATAAACCTGTCAAGGGTTTCAGGACCAGGCCTGTGCCCCTTTTATTTTATTTCGTTTTTCGTTTTTCTTTTATATTGTTTTTACTTTTTCCTTTCAATCCTAGCCTTTGGATTTTAACATACACTACCATGAGAAATCCCTTTTAGGGTATTTATCTGAGAGAGGGAGAGGGGGAGAAGAGGTAGGCGGTGAGGTGGCACTACCTATGGAGCTCATCCAATGGTAGATCAAGGCTTGATGATGGGGTGACATAGATTCAGTGTGAAGATTTGGCATGTTCTACCCATGTGTAGGCCCGTTTTAAATTTAATTCCACAAGAACATACATTTTAAATATTTTTTATTTTTTAAATAATTTGATATGTTATTGAGGACCCTGTAGAGGTCAATGTAGGCCTAATTCAAGAGAATCGAGAATATCAGGCCATTTCTAGGGGTTTCCATTTAAGAAAACCTATATACATGGTGTTTGGTTCAAATAATGATGCATGAATATCAAAGGGTGTAGAAAAAAAATTATTTTCTTAATGTATAATATTGGATGTCTAGGGTTGTATCACTTGAGGATCTTATCATTTGATTCACTTACTTAATCCCGTTCACATAAATGATTTCTTTTTGTTGTTTTTATTATTTTATGAAAATAATGATAAATGGTTTTTTTAATTTTATAAATCATTATAAGATGTGGGGGATTTAAATTTAAACTTATACTAACATGAAATGCTAAACAGAATTTGGTTAGAAAAAAAGACCTTGGTCATGAGTTTGGTTTTGGGTTTCATCATTATTCTTCTTTACTTGTTTAATTTTAGTTTGATAAACTAATCATGAAATACCATGATGAATTACTATCCTGTTATTTATAGATTTTTAAATCTTTTATGAATTATGAAATCTAAATTCTACCACCTCCTACAATCAATGTTGATGGAACACCTGATTCAGTAGTGTGATATCTTCTAGGACCTGGATCCATTGTATGTCATTTAATTTATTGATCAACACAAATTCATCATGTGAAGAAGTAATGAAATTAAGATAGGGAAAATAAAAAAAATAAAAAAAAAAATAAATAGATTAAATTGCACGCTATGGAGAAATATTGTCACACACGTGCTTGCCACTAACATCTATCACAAAATTAAAATGATCAATGGGAATGATTTTAAGAACACTATAACCTCCTCTAGAACAAGCCTCATGTCAGAGCCTCATTATTTAGTGGAATAGATCACTTTGGTGGATAAAAACAAGAGAATAAAAAGATAATAGAAAATAATAAAATAAATTAAAACAAAAAGAACAATGGGAATAAAATAAAAAATATAATGGGGGATGAGAAGAAAGAGAGAGAGAGAGAATAATGAAATTAAAAATTATATAATGGGAAAAGGAAAATAATATGGGAAAATATTAAAAAATAAGAAGAATAAGAAAAACAAAATAAAAAAAAATAGAAAATAAAAATAAAAGAAGAAGGAAAAGATGAAGAGAAAGTAAAAAAAATAGTGGGGTGGAACATGATTTTAGGTAAAAAATCATATATAAATTATATTAATAATTGAAAATTAAAATTAAATATGAAATAAAACTAGAAAAAAGGAAAATAAAATAATGTAAAAAATGAATATAGAAAGAACTAGTTCGAGCTTCAGCCTCTATTGGTATCTCCTTATGGGTGGAAATCCTTTATGAAGTTGTTGAGGCCTCATTTTATAGGCAATGAGAGGAAATAAATTCTATTCCTATGGTAAACCTTTATTTCAAGTTTGAATATCAAAATATTAAACACTCGTGAGATCGGAGAGTGAATATCAAATTTAAAAAAACCCATGAGATTCAGGTGTTTAAAAATATCTCATGAATGTGGACATCAGTATGCCCCCAACATGTATAGGGCATGCATGGAGGGCATGTATGACATAAAAGTAGCAGAAGAGGCATAATGGTGTTGAGTGATAGAAGTTGATGATTCATCGATCTCCTCCTTCATCCAGCCTTCAAATTGGCTAGATGATGACATGATATGGTTTCACTGTGGTCGATCGAGGTGCACGAGGTGATACAAGAAGGTTAGAGTGCTTTGGAAGCATAGAAATGATCAACCCCAAGCATCAAGGGGAATTCAATGAAGATTTTTTTATTATATAAGGGGTGGCCGATGATTTTTTATATGTAAGAGGTGGAATCGAGAGGTGACTAGTAGAGGATAGTGGCAAAAATGTTTTTCTAATGGAGTGTATGCACAAGATTTACGTAGCACAACACCATTTTGGTAAAAAATGAATAGTAATTGGAGAATTAGTGTCCCATAGCGGAATCGAACAATGGGGGCCATACTGATCTATAAGAAAAGGTGTGTGGCCACCACTTTAGATACCTGCACTAGGGGGGGGGGGCTTATAGAAAACACACACCTGACATGGGCTGCACCTACAATGTCGCTTGAGTGGGATCTAGCACAAATTATACACCCTAAGGGCTTGACCCCTTGTGGGTCACAATTGTACATGCCTGATTCCCCCATGAAGTTGTCGTCAAATACGGGCCTTCTCTATGGTGGCCTTTCCAGCCAACTCTATTTGGTTGGCTAATATGGCTGGATGTGACTTGGTTGTGGGCTATCTTGAGTTTGGCACTTTTTTTTTGAAAATTAAACACATGAAAATGTTAAAGATAATTTAAATCACTTAACCAAATATTCATAGAAAGTTAATATGTAAGATTCAAATTCAAAATAAACATTATTTTATTAATTTAAAACCATTTTATTTATTTATTTATAATTTACCATTTTCTAATAAAACATTGAAATATAATGGAATATCAATTGAAATTCATCAATAAATCATTAGAAACAACTTTAAAATTTTCATGAAAATTTATTGTGTCAAATACCCCCACACATAAACTATGATTATCTACAAGAATAAAATAAAAACATTAAAAAAAATAAATAAACAATGTTAGTAATATTTAAATTTAAAATTAATGAAATAAAATAATTATCAATGTTAAATAAAATTTTCAAATGTCACATAAAACATAAATCTAATTTCTCACTGTTCAAAGAAAAAAATACATTCAATGATTTTACTTATTCCCATTTAAAATGATGGTACTTATCATCTTATTCATTAAAGTTACTTAATTATATTTTATTAAACATTCCAAATCATGATATACCACTATTTTGAGTCTTTTCTCTCATCACTCAGGATACAAATTCAATTAGAGTTATCATCATATCACGAGAACATGTTCCATATATATAGGCTTGTAAAGGAACTCTTTTTTTCACTTTTTAAAGAAAAAAGACACATAAAATCATGAGGACCTGTTATAAAGGTTTATATGAATTTACTACAGAAGGTTGGTAGGAATTAATGTTTTAAAATATGATGCTAAATGGAGGAGGTTTCTCTCTTAAGTATAAAGCATGATATCAAAATGAAAGCTCAATGAAATTTTCCCCTTAAAAGATAAGAACACCCAATTTTCCAAAACTCAAAGTAAATGTCATGATCAAAATAAATTAAAATGAAGAGAGAGAAACGAATTAAAATAAAAAATAAATTACTCTTAGATAAACTATAGTTGTCCTCAAAAATAAAATACCAACATTTAAAATTATAAGACATCAATGTTACTAGTATATAAATTTAAAAGTAATAAAAAAAATCAATGCTAAATCAAAATTTAAAATCTCACATAAAATATCAATATAATTTCTCACTTTTCAAGGAAATATTCAATACAAGTATTTTAAATTTTTGAATTTAAAATAGTGGTAATTTCTTTTTTATTAATTCATGTTCTTTAATTCAATATAATTAAACATTTCAAATAATGATATACCTCTATTTTGAATTATTTATATCATCAATCATGATATATGTTCAAGTAGTGTGATTCTCATATCATGAGAACATGCTCCTTATTTATAGTCTTGTAAAGAACTCTTTTATCCACTTTTTAAGTCAAAATACACATAAAATAATTAGGAATTGAATTAAAATTTCAAATGAATCTAAGGCTTAAGTTGGGTAGGAATTTATTTTTAAAAAATTAAGGATCTGGGGAGGATGTTTCTCTCTTAAGTATAAATCATGATATCAAAATTGAAATATCAATAATGTTCTCCCCTTTAATAATAAAAACTCCCACATTCCCAAAACTCAATATAAAGGTCATGATCAAAATAAATCATAATGAATAATTTATGATCCTTCTTGAAATTTTCACTACTTTTATACTTCTTTTCAATGTACTTTTTCTATTTTTTTGAAATTTATTCTTAAAATTAATATCAAACCCACCAACTGACCATATATGATAAAAAAATCGTTATAGTGATGGTGATATTTGATTCTTCTATATCACAACCCATTCCTAATTTTTCTTCATATTTTTCTTGAATTTAAATGGATATTACCTTATATTTCATTGTTTTATTAGAAAATGGGAGATTATAAATAAATAATAAAAATGGGTTTAAACGAATCAAATAATGTTAATTTTAGATTTTAATATTATATATTAAATTTTTATGAATATTTTGTATGTGATTTAGAGTTTCTTTAACTTTTTCAGAACTTTATTATTCTAAGAAATGGGCCAGGATCAATCCAACATTCAACAAATTGGAACCATGCCATATTAGCCACCCCAGAAGGGTTTTTCAGCCAGAACACCATCAGGAGGGCCCGCAAGATCCAGAAGCTGCACAAGGGTATTAGGACCATGATGTGGTGGCCCATGAGGGGTTGAGATGGTGGGTAGCATAATATGAACTAAATCTTTCTTGGGCTACATAGTGCATGCAACCCATGTCACTTATGTAGGCATTTTCTGAGAACCCACCCCAGTGCAGATGTCAGAAGTGGGGACTGCACACCTTTTATTATAAACCATCATGGTCCCCTATTTGATTCTAGTGTAGGACAAAAATTATATAGTTACTGTTATTTTTTTTACAAAAATGGAATTGTGCCACCTGAATCTCACTCGTTCGCTCCCTTAGATCGACACTACCACCACTCTCCACTACCAGCCACTAGTCGGTGCCACCTCTACTATATGTAACGTCACATACCACCACTTTAATCACTATAAAAATCCATTTAATCCACCCTAAAGTTTGAGGTTGATCATTCCTCCACTTTGGAAGCACACTGAACTCCATGGATCACCTCATTCACCTAAAGTGACCTCCCTAAGACCATATCGAGTATTCATCTGGTAACTTTGAAGACTCGAAGAAGGAGGATCTTAGTAAAGCCTAAAATTCCATTTCTCAACACGTCTCTTCCTCCACTAACATAAAATTTTCATCTATTCCCTCCACGCACACCATGTACATGCTAAGGGGGTCATACCCAAACCCATGTCCGTGGGAGATTTTCAAACCCTCAAATCTCAAGGGTGTTTCCAAAATTTATATCCATTGTCATATCTCATGAGTTTTTGATATTTTGATATTAAAACTTGAATGAAATATTTACTGAGTGAAGAGAACCTGAGGCCCTCCCATTGCATTTAAAAAGAGGCATCAACCACTTGAGAGAGGTCTTCCACCCACACCTGTGAGGAGAGCCTGATGGAGGCTAAGCTGGGGCTATTGTGTTGCTTTTATTTACTTTTATTTTATTTTATTTTTTAATTAGTTTTATATTAATTATTATTTTTTATTATTAATGTTATTTTTATTTAGTTTTCTTTAAAATTATATTTCATGTATTTTTTTATCAAGTGCTTCCCAACATTCATCCACCCTTTCTCCCTTTTCTTCTTTCATTATTTTTATTTTTAATCTGTTAATTTATTTCCTGTATTTTTATTTTATTTGATGTGTTTTCATTATTTTGTTTTATTTTATTATTCTCACTCTCTCTTTTATATTTTTGATTTTATTTTTATTCTTCTTATCTTCACCATTTTTATTATTTTTAATTCTTACCCTTGACAGTGTGGGTATAAGCTAAGGCTTGGCACAAGGGAGGTTAAGGTATTATTGAATTCATTCTTAATATTTATTTTATGTTTGTGATAAATGTGAATAGCATGGATATGTGTGATGATTTTCCCCCACAACATGAAACTCAAATATATTTAAATTCTTTTATTTTATTTCTTTTACCTCTATTAATTTTATTAGTTATTCACATGATGAAGTTAAGTTGATCAATGAATGAAACATCATACTTTAGAGTTGGGTTCTATAAGATATACCACTATCGACTGAGGTCTTCCATCAACCGTGATTAGAGGAGGAGGTGAAATTTAGATATCATTAAAAATTAGTTATTGTTCAACACTAAAAAAAAGGATAATAATTCATTCATGAGATTTTATAGCAGTATTATCAAATTAATTTGAACTGATAAAGGATAATAATGATATAATCCAAAAAAAAAATTAGAACAAAGTGCTTTGTTCCTAATCACATTTTTTATTTAAATTTAATGTTAGTATATGTTTAAATTTTGATTATTTATATATTTTCAATTTTTAGAGAATAAGAAACGCAAATATTTATTTGTGATTTAAGTGAATTATAAACACAACAAAAAAGAATTATTTTATGTGAATTATATTAATTAGGTGAACAACTATGAATCTCCTCAAGTGAGACGAACCTGGTCAGCCTCTGTGTTGTATTGGGAAAATATATTTTATTTTTCCATGACCTATGATAGACGCGAGTAAAAAGAGGTTTTAAATATGTTTTTTCATAGTCACTATGTTTGAAAAGTTTCAATGAATGTTCTAAAAGGTGGAACACTTGTTTTAGGGTGTGGGAAAAAAACTATTTTCCTAATGCATCATAGTGGCTGACCCGGGTTGTCTCACTCGAGAAGATTTTCAATTGATTTACATACTTAATCTAATTAACCCACCACTGCTTCTTTTTTGTATTTTTTATCTTTTTATGAAATAATTATAAATGATTGGGTTTCTGATTACGTTCTAAAATATTGAAATGAGATTCAGAATGAAAACATAAAATTAAACTAACATTAAATGCTAACAAAATGTGATTATTAATAAATCAATTGGTTTTTAGTTTGGTTTTGGGTTCTATCATTATTATCCTTTCTTTGTTTAAATTAGGTTTTATAATCCATTCATGAAATATCATGATGAATTACTATCCTTTTATTTAGTGTTTTTAAAATATATAATTCCTTAAAAAACTAAATTACTCTTCCTTATATAATCAAGGTTGATAGAACACCTTAGTTGAAACTGACTAGTCTTCTAGAACCTGGATCCATAAAATGTTGTTTTGTTCATTTATTGGATCAACTCCATCAAATGAAGAGTTAACCAATGGAATAGAGATAAAAGAAACAAAAAATATAAATAAATTTTATTTGTATATCATGAAGAACAATTGCTAGAACCATGAATCCACTCATTTTTATTATAAACATAAAATAAACTTTTATGCTAGAATAGAAGAACACCTTAACTTCCCTCAGACCAATCCTTGGGCTAGAACAACTTTTTTGAGTGTAATATATCACTTTGGTAGAGATAAATATGAGAAGGAGAATACAAATATTGAATAGAAAAGAAGAAATAGAGAGAAAAAAATAAAATAAAATAAAGGAAAATGGGAAAGTAAGAAGAAAGAAAATACATTAAATCGCAAAAATAAAAAGGGAAGAATAAGAGAGAGATACAGAGAAAGGATAAAAACAAAAATATAATGAAATTAAAAAAAAGAAGAAAATAAAATGATTAAAAAAATAAAATAAAATAAAAATAATAAAAAGAAGTAAATAAGAAGAAGAGAAGAAGTAAATGATGGGTACAATTTAATAAAATGCATGAAATTTTACTATGAAAATAAAATTAAAATTAAACAATAAATAAAACTAAAATTAAAATTAAAAGAAATAAAGAAAAAGAAGAAAAGAAGAAAATAGGATGCTAAAGCCTCCATGGCGAGGCATTCTCCTCACAGTGGATGTCAACATCCTTCTCATCAACGGGTGAGCTCTTATTTTATAGGAAAATGAGGAGCCTCAAAGTCATACTTTTGATCAAGGGTGGTCTTATTTTTAAATATTAATAAAGGTTTGAAAAAAATATTCAAACTTCACTCATAGATATTGAGTGATATGATTGCAGCTGGACTAGGGGATTCATCGCAAACAGATGCAGTGGCATAACAAATTGAAGGGACTTCGTGCATGCATCATGAGCCTCTTTATGAGATTAATGTGTTGATAGAAGTAGTGGGGAACTCATGGTAGTGTTAGGGAGAATTAAGCAATGATAGTAGGTGTGGAGATAGTTTAATGGAGAAGGCAACAACAGTATTGGTTGCGAAGGCTGTGAAGATCCTCTTTAAACTAAAATTTCATACCCATGATTTGAATTTATGCTTTACTTGAATTATCTAGGAGACATGAATTTCATATAAATCCTATAATTACATGTTTTATATTTCAATGATAATGTAATTTAATGAGTAAGATAGATAATTAGAAAATTAAAATGAATCATGGATATTAAAATGAAGACTTAAGATTTGATGGAAATAGTTTTATTCTTGTAAATTAAATTTCCATAAGATTTTTCACACTTTGAATATCTAAAATTTATATGAATTTATTTGTTTTTATTATTCATTCCTAGATTGATTATCCAAAATAAAATCTTCCATTCATGAGAGTATTTCTAGGATATGTACTTCCTATTTTATCTTGAACATATTTCTTGAGTAATGTTTTGACATTACACTTGATAAGACATTTATTTGAACTTTTCAATGCTATGATTATGGAAAAACACATTTAAAATGATTGATTTGACTTTTGATAAATCCCTTATCCTTGAAACTACTTTTACATCAACCTGTGTTTATCATATAGGGATAATGAAAGACCTTAGTAGGAATGAGCCATATTTCAAGACATTTTTATCCATTCCTACCCTCATCTTAGTATTTTCATGAAATTTTAAAGTTGAAGTGTGTGGGTTAAAAGATTCATGGAGAAAGGTATGATTTAAATTATAAGGAAGATGTGTGGGGGTGATATATTTTTGGTATTTAAAAGGGTTTATTTTCATTGTACTGTTTATTGTTTTTTCCACCTTGAAAAGCGATAAATTGACAAAAAGACCAAAAAATGATGAAAATAATATGTTTTAACGTAGAAGAATAAAAAATCAACCTCACTAGACCAATTTTTTTATTATATGTAGTTAATTTTTGGACGTGAGGTTTATTCTAAGAATAACGTTTGAAAAAGAAAAAAAGAAAAAAATAATTTAGAAAAGAAAAAAAGTATAAAAGGTGAGAAAAAATTCAAGAGGGTTCAAAAATAATTAGTTATTATTTATTTTTATCATAACCATTAATTTGAGTTTTTTGGAAGTGATATCTTCTAGATTTATGGGGAGAATTTCATTACACTTTTTCTTTTGATATCATGCATTATACTTTAATAGAAAATCATTATCCTTGAGACTTAATTTTTAAAACATCAATTCCTACTAAACCAAAATCTTAGAGACATATAAACCTTGATTTAAGGCCCTTAATGATTTTATGTAACTTTTTATTTACACAATGGACAAAAGAGTTCCTTTACCAACATATGGATATGGAGAATTTTCTCATGATATGAGCATAACTCTATTTGAATTGAACTATTAATGTTGATTGAAAATATTATAAAGTAAGTTAAGTCATGAATTGGTATGTTTAATAAAAATGAATCAAGGAACTTGAATGAATGAAAGATAAGTTTGATCATTTTAAAATAGGGAAAATTAAAATACATGAGTTAATTTTTTCACTCAAAATTGAGATTTTAAATTGAGATTTTATGTGGATTTTTTATTATTTGATTTAACAATGAGAACTATTTAATTTTTTGTATATTTGAATAATGGTAACATTAGTTCCCTCTAAATTCAATTTTGATATTAGATGCTTGAGGAAAACATGGTTTAAGTGTGGGGGTATTTGTAATACTCATATTTGTTCATATTTTAAATAAAATTTAATGATTTTAAATATATTTCAATGATTTTAAATATATTTCAATGAATAATTCTCCTATATTATAATGTTTTATTTAACTGTGTGAAATAATGAATATGGAATTAAAATGGTTTAAGTTTTTAATGATTTGATGTTTGAGATTTATTTTAATATTATTTTGAATTTTTATTTACAGTGTTTTATAAAATTATCAGGACTTTAACAAAAAATCGGCCAATCCTAAGCAGGCATTAATCCAGGGTCCACAAGACAGATAGCCATCCTAAGAGAGATGGATGATCACACATGCTATGGTGGGGGTGCTAGAGACTATGGAACACAAGTTAATAAAGCTTGTGTAGTGTCCCACATGGATTAGAGGTGGGAAAAATTTGAGCGCACCATCCCATAGTGGTGAAACCCATGACACAATAGAAGGAGAAGATCCCCGAAAATGACACCAGTTTTGACACCCACTTTTCATGGGGTGTGAAAAAATCAATTTATTTTCTCCTAGGGTTATACTATTATTAGTAACCAAAGTTGTATCTAGAGAGTAGTGTTTTAGTCTTGTTTTCATGAGTAAAAAAAGAACAATATTTCAATGACTAGAAATTAAGTAAACATGGATTTATATAATTTAGATGAGAGAAAATTGATTGGGTTTGGGTAATGTTTTCATTTTGTAATGAAATAATGGTCCTTAAGAAAAGATACTTTTTTTATTTTTAATAATATAAAATGAATATAGTAACAATCATTTCTATTTTATTCACCTTTGAGAAGGATTTATCTTATGTGAAAGTTATAGTGTTCCTTCTCTGATTTAGTTAGGCAATACCAAATCAAGTATTAACATTCCAAAAATTTTCAAATCAATTTTCTATTCCTTTATCACATGTTTATTAATCACCAAAAAACTTATGAAATTGATTTTAAATCAACCAATCAGTATGATCTAAAAGCAAAGTATAGGGAAAATAAGAACCTTTATCTATGAAATTTAAAATTTATGAATTAACTAAAAAACCGATGTATTTAATTTAATTTCAAATATTATTAAATTGAAAACCATTCAAACATATATGGAATGAATTTTTATTTTCATTTGAATTTGGACCCAAACATAAAAAGGTTCCCCCTCTCATTCTACCAACCATAAGGGCTTCTACCACACTATATAATAGAGGATAATTTAATCTAGAGGAGAATAAGACATAAAAATTAAGAGAATGTGAGAAATTGGATGGGAATTAGCCATAATGGGGGGGGGGGGAGTTAGCGGGTCTTCTTCTCCTTCAATTCTCCATAAAATCCTCTATTGTTGCTTCTAAGGCACTAGTGTGTGATCGATTCTCTTAAAAAACTTTCCACTTATTCGAAGGATGCCTCTTATTATATATGTTGTGAGGGAAGCACCCCACCCTCCCCTTCCTATTCACATCACCCCATATCTCGAGTGTTTCAAAATTTAAAAATTGACAATATCTATCCCCTATGACTTGCAATAATAATATTTCATAATGAAAACACAAAAAAATATCAGGTGTTACAAGAAAAGAGTTATTCCCTGGATGGTGGATTCAGTGTGGACAGCCTGTAGGATGCCCTTTCATGGAGGTATGAATAGAATCATGGAAACTCCACATGGTGGTTGTGAATAGAGACAAAATGGGAGTGTGGTAGTAGTAAGGAAAGTATCAAAGAGAAATCCCCTCCTTCATTTGGCCTTCACAGTGTCCAGATAAAGCTTTGAATGGATTCAGGTTGTTCAGACAAGTCATATGTGATTATTCATACTGGTGGAAGTGGTTGATAATAGTGATCAAGACTGATCTGATCTTCCAGGGCATCGACCATCGTGTTTTCAGTGAGTAATAAAGGATTCAGTGAGTCTAAGGAGGCAACATGTGGGGGAGGTTAGGGGCATGTTGTATCTGAGTGGAGTAGAGGTAAGGAGATGCGAAATGGAAATTATTATGTATGTTTTGAGTATTACTTATAAAAAACATGTCACACATCACTTTAAATATAAGGAGGTGTGTTGTCTTAGATATCAGGATGCTGTATTGAGTTGGAAGTGAAGTTAGTTTGGTGTGGAAAAAGAAATTTATTTTTCTAATGAAACATAATGGTTGACCCAAGTCAATGAAAGTACTATAAATAAAAGAAACTATGATTTATGCAATTCAAATAAGAGAAAAGTGATTCAGTTTGGTTAATATTTATTTTTTTAATATAATCATGGTCCTTAAAAATTAGTCTTTTTATTTTTCTTATGATGATTAAATGAATTGAGTAACTACTATTTCCATTTTATTCACCTTTGAGTAATATTTGTCATATTTGAAAGTTATAGTGTGCCTTCCATGAATTATTTTTCCAATACCAAATCTGGTATTGACATTCAACAAATACTTAAATCAAACTGTTGTTCATTCCTCAAGTGTATATTAATCACCAAAACACTTCCCAACTTGATTTTATATCAACCAATTGGTATGATCCAAAAACCAAGAAGAGGGAAACAATACCTTAATCAAAGAAATATTCAAAAACCCAAATAAAATAAATCCATTGTTCCTTCCATATGTGTTTATTAATCACCAAAACACCTCAGAACTTGATTATAGATCAACCAATTGGTAGGATAAAAAAACAACCAGAGGGAAAATAAAACCCTTAACCAAACCCAATAACTTTTCTCTTATATAAATCATATAAATACAAGTTTATTTTCTTTATATTCATTTATGAAATTTTATTTTATTTACTTTCGTTAAAACTAGACTAAAATAATTCTCTCTGGAAATGGATTTGGTCAATACTAATAATACACCCATAGGGGAAAATAAATTACGTTTTTCACACCCCAAGATAGACGTGAGTCATTTTAAACTCTTATTTTGATTTTTTACTAATTATTCGTTTCATAGTGCATTGAAAAAGAAAATATATTTTCTTAATACAATATAGAGGCTGAATATGTTTTTCTCACTTGAGAAGCTTTTCAGTTTTTTCACCCACTTATTCAAATTCACCTAACTTATATCTTCTTTTGGTTTTTATTATTTTAGGAAAATAATGATTAATTTGGGTTATTTTTATTTTCCAAAATAATAAAAACACATCTAGAATGAAAATTTAAACATACTAACATGAAATACTAAACAAAAAGAGTTTAAGAAAGAAAGAACTTAGTACTGAGTTTGATTTTGGGTTATATCATTATTATCCATTATTTGTTTAATTTTAGTTAGATAATACACTCATTAAATATCATAATTAATCACTATCCTTTTATTTAGAAATTTTGAAATCTTTAATGCATTAACCAATATAAATTCCACATATTCATGTAATCAAGGTTGATGTCGCACCTCAGTCGAGAGTGTGATATCTTCTGATACCCAGCTCCATCAGATAACATTTTATACAATGATTATCTCAGTGTGAAAAATTAATCAAATGAATATAGGTAAGATAAATAAAATAAAATAAAAGAACTATATTTGAGTTTCATATGATGGGGGAAAATTTATACACCATGCATTCAACTCACATATACCACAAACATAAAATAATCCTTAAGCCAGAATTAAAGAACACCTTAACATATTCTAGGAAAAGTCTTGTGTTAGCCCCTAATTGTTAGGGTTAAGATATCATAATGGTCTAAAATTAGAGAAGTAGTGAAGAGGAATAAAAATAAAATAAAAATAAGAGAAGAAAAAAAGAAGATAATGAGAATATAAAATTATTAAAATGAAATAAAAAGAAAAGGAAAAATATAAAATAACAAAAATGGAAATAGAATAATATGAGAGAGAGAGATATTTAAGAATATAATATAATAGAAAATTAAAATAAAAGAACACATATAATAAAATATAGATTGAAAAAATAAATTGAGAAATAAAAAATAGAATGAAAGACGAAGAAGAATAAGTGGGTGGATGAAAGGTGGGAAACACTTGATAAAAATTCATTATTTATAATTAATAAAATAGATTAAAATTACATAAGGAAAAAACTAAAAATAATAAAAATAAATTATAAATTAATAGAGAAATATAAAAAAATGAAGGCATTGTAGCTCCGACTTCCCTTTTCAACCTTTTCCACAGGTGTCAACCTCCTTTGACAATAGAGATACCCCCTATAATTATAATGGTGGAAAGATACTTAGGATTATTTAGTAAAAAACATGATATTAATGTATATCATTTCTGAAATCCCCCAAGACCCACGTGTTGAGTTTTGGAAACACTCAAATCATTCTGTTTTTTGAATATTGAAATGCAGAATAAGATCCCTGAGGACAATCTCTTTAAAGGCATCATAGGATTTTCATGTGGAACTCCATGTGGAAGAAAAACTTGGTGTTTGTGGACATGTTAGGTTCTGAATTGGGATTAACCAAGCCCCATTTGATCTTTATAGTGGCGGGATGGGTTGAAATTAATCTCATGGAGGTTATACGAGGTTGTAGAGGTGATCCATGATGGTCCTGAGTGGTGAAAGTTGAGGTCTAGATACTTTTGGAATTTTCAATGGTGATATTTAGTGATTTCATTATGATGGAAGGGATGTTGAGTAGTGGTAGGTGGTGGTGTTAGTAGATGCAGCAGTGGAGTGGGGTGTCTGAGAGAAGGGGTGTGTGCGGTTGGATGAAATAACCAAGATTTTGTTAAAATGAATAATGCTCCTAAATATGTTGGACCATATGAGTTTTTAAGTTAGAGGAGGTGAGTATTTAAATTGAAACACACCTAATACTCAGCTTAGAATCCTAAACAGGGGTGGTCTCTTGGTAAAACATGCACACACATCATGTTCAAAGCCACACTGCTTGGCCCGCGTGGGCCTTCAAGCCTACTATTATCCCAATGAGCATGACTCCTCATGGTCCACTGGACGGTCCTGATTCCACCATTCTTTGTCATCTATTTTCTATCCTTTTCTGTGGTCCATGGTTATCTAGCCCCATAATGGTTGGCTGTGAGACTTAGTCCTTCTTGGTTCTGGGATGGCCGTTCTTAGAAATATTTTTTATTTAGCACATGAAAAAATATTAAACCCTTAGAAAATGTTTCAAAATACATAACCAAAAACCATCAACCATTCATGATATTTATTCTCAATAAAAATTAAATATTAAAATAAACTTGAAAATCCATTTCAATTTTTGATTAGAAATTTCTCAATTTTTAATTAAACATCGAAATTTAAGGTAATTATTCATCAAAATCCATACAAAATTATTGAAACTTTCATTAAAAATACGAATGCAAATTCAGTGTGTTAATTAACCCCACACATAAACCTTGCTTGTACTCGAGCATAAAATATCATCATTAGAAATAAAAGGTCCCCAATGTTATCATTATTTATATTTAAAAATAATAATATAAAATTATTATTAATGTTAAATCAAATATTTAATGTTCCACATAAAATATTAATTTAATTTCTCAATTTTCATTGAAAAAATATATTCAATAATTTTATTTTTTTCCCATTTGAGAATGATGAAAATTATATTCTCATTCATTTGAGCTCCTTAATTTTTTATTATCTTTTCAGGAATACATTCCCCTTATCTATAATCATGTAAAGTAACTACATTTTCCAATTTATAAAGTCAAAAGGCATTTTAATTCATGTGTAATTTCAATCAAGGTTCAAATGATCTGTGGATTAAGGTCGGTATGAATTTATATTTAAAAAATTAAGCCTCAAATATGAGGTTTCAATCTTAAAGTATAAAGTATGATATCAAAAGTAAACGTTTAATTAAATTCTCCCCTTTAAATTTCAACCACGAACACTTTACCCAAAATAAAATAAAGTTCACGATCAAAGTAAAACATAATGAATGATTTTTCCACCCTCTTTAATTTTTCCCTACTTTTATACTTTTTTTTCTTTTTTCAAAGTACATTTTTTTTATTTCTTGAAGGTTATTATTAGAATAATTTCACATCCACCCCATAACCACATATAATAAAAATAACTGGTCTAGTGATGGTGATTTTTGATTCTTCTAAGTCATAATCTATTCATTTCATTTTTTGGTTCTCATTGTCATTTTATATTTTTTTTTAAAAAAGGAGAACACAATAAGGAGTATAATGAATGTAAACCTTTACCAATTTCTATATGTATAGCCCCACACTTCTTCTTTATAATGAAAATAAATCAACTCTTTAGGACTCTCTTCACCCCCACACTTCAACTTTAAAATATCAGACAAATATTAATAGTCAGATAGGAATTGAAAACAATGGATTGAGATGCGGCGCATTCCTATAAAGGTCATTCATGGTATCTATGAGATAAATAAAATATTAATGTAAAGATGGGTTTTAAGTATATGGTATTTTAAAGTGATTAATTAATCATTTTAATTGTTTTTTTGCATAATCATTAGTTTTGAAAAGTTTCAATGCATGTTTTATCAAGTGGAAAGTCCCAAAAATATAGAAGAAATATTCTAAAGAATAAATAGGAAGTACATGGTCTATAAATACTCTCAGGATTGGGATATTTGATTTAGAAGAATCAATCAAGGAATTTCTGATAATAATAAATTAATTCACATGAACTTTAAAAATGAAAAGCATGAGAAATTGTAGGGAAATGTATTTTAAATGAATCAACTAATTACCTTAAATAACGAGTCCTATTTTTTAATTTCCACATTTCAGTTTAATAATTAAAATATCTAATTTACTCATTGAATTCCATTATAATTGAAATCTAAAACATGGAATAACATGGTTCTTAAGAAACTCATGTCTCATTGATAAGTCAAGTAAAGCATAAATCCATGTTTGGGAATGAAATTTCTAGTTTAAATCTCAAAACATGTTGTTGGGCAAAAATTTAGTGAGTTTGAACATAAACATAAAATTTAACTCACTTTACAACGAATCTTAGTCCCTTTATTACACTATTTGGGGATTCCTTGTTCTATTATGGTCCTATAAAATATAATTACTCAATTAAGAACAAGGATAATGTCATTAAAGATCAAAATTGATAGAGGGAGAGGGGCTGCATGCTAGGATAATCCTTGGAATGAAATTTAAATCTAAGTTCCTAGAAATAATTTAAAGATAAATCTTTGTATGATCCCATAAGTGGCCCCTAAAATTTTACTATACGAATAGGTAATTACTATATATTATCAAAAATCAAATGGTGGAAGGATATTATTATATTTGAACATACACATGTGGATTTTCTCAGCTTAAACTTCTTCCTTCTTTGTGAGGAATAATCCATGGATAGAGTATAACATATCCTCCCCCCTTCATAATTAGTTACAACTTTCTTGGTTGGGTTAGGATGATGAATGAATCATTCTCCTTTTTTTTACTTGTGAAACCTCCTCCTTATTTTCTAGGGTTTGATCAACATGTGTTGTAAGAATCTAATGATCAAAGGGAAGTTAAATAGGTATTTTTACTTGATTAAATTTTATATTTGGTTTTTTATTAAGAAATTTTTCTCTTTCAACATGACCAACCTCTATCTAGATTCCCTCAGTCCTAGCTACATGGAATTCCTCCTGGGCTTCCTTAAACGTATTTTCATAAAAATTAGGGAGCTCCATGTGATACTCAATAGGTGCATGTTTAGTTTCTTTATTTTCCTCTAAGGTATAGAAAATATTTTTTGAGTCTAAAAATGAATAGTAGTAGGAATTAATTCTCAATTTAGAATGAAAAAAATAAAATTAAATATAGTTTGATATGAGATCAACTCCCTGAATTGGTTTAGCTCTAATATATTATTTAGTGGTGAGTTCCTCTTGGAGTTGGATGCTAGTGATTAGAGGAAGGTAGTCAGTATCCTCCATCGTTTCTTAAAATTCCATCACATGAGTGGTGTCTTCATCCAGGGATATAAAAAGATGAAATGGTTATATATATTTTAATTTTTAGGGACCAAGGAGATTATGTTATACCTCATACTCATTAAAAAATTCATCCATATCTATTTGATCTCCCACATGTATCTTGGTAAGAAAGTATTACTCATCATGAATCCACTCTATCTCACCATGGTTATCTCAGATCCTATTATTAAAATGGTTGGGATATTAATATTATATAATTTTGGACTCAAATTCTTGGATGTATTCAGTGAAATTGGGGAAAACCACTGGAACTTCCTTCTTGGCCGTGAATTTATGTAAGTCAATTCAGAGTTGATTGACCATGCCCATCAAATCTTGAGGTAAGAGGCCTATCTCTATTACTTATTTACTTCTTCTTTGAAATTATCATGAGATCATAATCTATTCATTTGACGACCTCCTTAGTAGATTCCATTTCGTATTCATGGACATGTGAGTAAATTTTCTTTGAATTAAAAAATAATCATTTAAAAACATCATTTAAAAAGAATTTTTTTATTTGTTATTTGAAAAACAAAAAAAAATTAATCTTCAATGTTAAAATATAAAAATTAAAGTAAAAATTACTTAGATCCCTATAAACAGTTCTAGTTTTGACACATAATTGTCATAGGGAATAACAAAAGAAAATTTATTTTTCTAATGAAACATAGAGGCTGACCAGGGTTGTATTACTTGAAGAGATTCTCATTGGGTTCACCCACCTATTCTAGTTCACCTAAACTATTTTATTTTTGCTATTTTTATTATTTTATGAAAATAATGATGAATTTGGGTTTTGTTTATTTTACAAAATAATGAAAACAAATAGAGAATGTAAATTAAAACATATACTAATAAGAAATGCTAAAACGACTGAGTTTAAGAAATAAAGAACTTGGTCCCAAGATTGGTTTTGGGTTCTATAATTATTATCCTTTATTTTTTCAATTTTAGTTTGATAATCAATTCATGAAATCTCATAATGAATTAATATCCTTTTATTTAAAAATTCTAAAATATCAAAAATGGATTTTGGAGAGAGCTCAGGATGACTAGTTGAACTCCCTATCCAAGAGGAGATAAGCCGAGGCCCACTTATTTCCTATAAAAGGAAGTCTCAAACACTTGAGAAAGGAGTTAAACCTATGATGAGATCATGTTGGAGGATGAACCTTGGGATTTTCTTTTACTTAGTCATTTTTTATTTTCATTTATTTTCCCATTGATTTAGTTTTATTTCATATTTAATATTAATTTCATCCTACTAAAATAATTCATGCTTGTATTTATTTCTCAAATCATGTTCTACCACATAGTTTTACATTTTCTACTCATCTTCTCTTTATTCCTTTTTATATTTTAAAATTTCTTTTTATTTTTTTATTATTATTCATATTCTTTTTTAATATTATTCACATATTATTTTATTTTTCCCATTCTATTATTTTTAATTTTATATGAGTGTGGAAAAACTAAGTGTCGCTGCCACATGGATGGAAACATCCCTAAATCCATGAAAATATCATGCAACCATTGAAGATAATACCCCCATGGATCTTAGTTCATGTCACAACTTTCAAACATCCAAATGATTCAGGTGTTTCTAAATCTCAATGTGCAGATCTCATGGGATTTAAAAAAAGAAGATACATGAAGATCCTATTTTTGAATAAAGAATCCCGAGGCTCTTTCCCCCTTATAAATTAAGTGGGTCTCTCCACTATCAAAGGCTACTGAAACCCATGGTAGAGACTTGGAATCCTCTTTTTGGTCAAGGGAGATATTCATTTAAAATATTGATATAGGTTTGAAAAAATATTCAAACTTCACCCCTAGATAATAGGTGTATTTAATGTAGCTAGACCGAGGGCTTCAGTATGGATAGATCTAGCAGGGAAGAACATGGAAAGGCCTTTATTCATGTGGAATGAGCCACTACATAGAATTAGTGGTGCATGGATGGTGGCATTGAGAAAAGGTAGCAATGATAGTGCATGTGGACGTAGCAGATCTCCTCCTTCATTATACAGCCTTCGGAGTGGTAGGATATATTTTTGAATGGCTTCGGTGTGTCAAATGAGGTGTAAGAGATGAAACAAGGAGGAACAGGGATTTAGTGGTATAATTAGAACTTGGGAATGTTCTCTCTAACAAATTCTATAGCATCTTTATTGTGAAGTAGTGATGATTGATGATTATTGAAGGAGGTAGGTAGCAAAGATCGGTGGTATGAAGTGTCCGGGCATGGGACTAGCGGAGAAAGAGTAGAAAACTATTTTTTTTGTAAAAAATTAATAGTGACATGGATATTGGAATCACAAATAGAAATAGAAATATTGGGAAATGATTGTATATAAGCCATATCATGGTGTCAGTGGCTCAGTGAATTCGGTTGGGGATGAAGGACCCCCTTCACCACCTTAGATTGCCATGTACCGGTGAAGAGATCCTCCCTCTGCCTCATGGGTTTCCCCATCATGGACCAAAACACTCATATTTTAACCACCTATTAATTTCCTTGAATTTTACCAATGTAGGCCCTGCATTGGACTCATCCCCCATGCGGCCTTCTACTCCGCTTGGCCCTCCTGTGGGCCTATCTGGCTAGGTGGCTCCTTGTGGTCTACCTATATGGTGTCCAAGATCTGGTTTATTGTCTTGTCCAAGTTAGAATATATTTTTGATTAACATTGAAATATATAACAACCAAAGTTAAAAATTTTAAATAATAATCTCCCAATACCAAATGAAAGTTATAAATTCAAAAATCATCACCAATTTATAAATTTAAATAAACATTAACACTTGATTTTCAAATTCCCTCTTTTTAAATAAACATTTAATTATATGGGATTATTCATTAAAAAAACTCAAAAATACTTATATTTTTTAAAATATTAATGAAATGTAAGTGGGTAAAATACCCACAAACTTAAACCATGTTTATCCTAAATCATAAAATCTAAATATTGAAAATCAGAGGGCACCAATTCTAACAATATTAAATTTTCAAAACAAAAAAAATAAAACAATTATTTAGGTAAAACCAAATTTTCAAATATAACATGAAACATATATTCAATTTCTCATTTGTGAAAGAAATAATCAAATCAAGAATTTTACATTTTCCAATTGAAAAATGATGAAACTTTTCTTCCCATCCATTCAAATTCCATAATTCATTTTTATTAAACATGAAAAATCATGATTTACCTCACCTATGAATCTTTTCACTCATCACTCATGATAAAATTAAAAAAGATTTATGATTATATCATGAAAATACACTCTTTATCCATAGTCCTATAAAGGAATTAATTTCTATACTTTGTAAATAAAAAAGACACATGAAATCTTGAGGAATTTTCTATAAAGTTTCTATTTTCCTAAAGGATTAAGGTTGGTGGGACTTGATGTTTTAAAAATCAAGGCTTAAGGAGGATGTTTTTTCTTAACGTATAATTTATGGTATTAAAAGTGAAATCTAAAAGAAAATTTCTCCTTCATATTGTAAAAAATCCCACTTCCCATTCTAAAATTAAGTTCATGATCAAAATTATCCATAAGGAATGATTTTTGCTCCTTGTTGAATTTTTCAAGACTTTTATAACATTTTTTTAAAAGAAATTTTTTAATTTTTTTCTATTTATAAATTCATGCATAGAATAAATCTCTCAACCACCCACAAACCACATATAATAAAAATCATCAGTCCAGTAATGACAATTTTTTATTTTTCTATGTCCCTACTTAATCCCATTTTTTTCAAGAAGGGAAAAAAGTAAAATATACAATGTATGAATCAAATGGTCTTTTTTATTACCTAGAGTATCACCCACACAACTTTTCATTACAATTTATTTCATCCATTCCACTATGAATCCATTTAAAACCACACATAAAATAAGAAATATCATGTAAATACCAAGAGGATGATAGTAGTGGATAAAAATGGATTTAAACATGGATCATTCCTAAAAAAGTCATTCATGGTTTCTATGGTTTAAACAAGGAATGTTGTAAAGGTGGTGTTTAAGGATAATGGATTTTCAAAATATGCCTCAATCATTTTAAATGTTTTTTTGAATAATCAATAAATTTGGAATGTTCAATTGCATGTTCTCATAGGTGGAACACCCCAGGATCACTCAAGAAATATGATTAAGTTAAAATAGGAAATATTTGGTTAAGAAATAATATTAGGAATGGAATATATGATCTGGGATAATCAATAAAAAAATAATTAATAGTAAAAAATAAATTCATATGAATTTATGAAAATTAAAAGCCTGGAAAATGTTAGGGAAACCTCATTTACAGAAATCAACCAATTCCCTCAAATAATGAGTCCTTATTTTAATACCCATGCTTAAATTTAATAAATAAATTATCCATTTTACGGATTAAATATCAATAACATTAAAATCTAAAACATGGAATCACATGATTCTTAAGAAAAGCAGGTCTCCTAGATAATTCATGTGAAGAATAAATTCAAGTATGTGCATGGAATTTTTAGTTTAAATCCCAAACTGATTTTAGGAAAAAATGTCGTGAGTTTAAAATAGTAAATGAAGGAATAAACTCCCTATCCCATGAAGCTTAGTCCTCTTTACCCATTGACTTTTTGGGACCTAAATCTTCCATAATGAACCTATAAAAGTAAATCAATCAATTAAGTATAAGGATAATATCATTTACACTCAAAATGATTAGAGGGAGTGGGAAACTTGGTGGACTAATCCTAAAAAATGAAATTTATAGTCCCAAAAAACAAGTAACGAGATACGTTTTGGTATGATCCCCCAAGTGGTCCCTGACTGTTTACTACCTCTGGATGGGTTTACCAACTATTATCCATAATCTGATGGTGGGTGTATCTTCTTTTACATGAACTACCACATGTGTATTTTCTCATCTTTCACTTCTTTCTTCTTGGCAAGGATTGTTCCATGGATGGAGTATACCAGATCTATCCCATTCACAATTAATTTGGGATTTTTTAGAGGGGGTAGGATGAATTGTAAATCATCCTTTTTATTAGTTGCTACTTGTTCAACCTCCTCTTTCATTTTCGTTGCTAGATCAATATGGGATGCATGAATTGAATGATCAAAGGGAAAGTAAGTAGGTTTTTTTACTTAAAAAAAATTAAATATGAATTATTAATTATAAATTTATCCCTTTCAATGTGAGAAAAATATGTCTTGATTTCCTGAGGATCAACCACTTGAAATTCATCTTGGTCTCCCTAAAATACACTTTCATTAAAATTATAGAGATCCATGTGTTTCTCAATAGGTTCATACACTGTTTCTTTATCCTTCTCCAAGGTATAATAATTATTTTCTGAATCTAAAAATACTATGAAATGGGAATTAATGCTCAACTTAGATTGAATAAAATAAAATGAAGTAGAGTTTAGGATAAGATCAACACTGATAGTTGGTTCAGCGTTGATCTCTTTATCAATAGTGAGTTACCTTATATTTGGATGGTAGAAAGTTTAGGTAGGTAGTTGGGATCCTTTATATATACTAGAAATTCCTATACATGGGTGGTGTCTTCCACCATAACTAGAAAAATATGAAATGGTGTTATCACTTTTACTTTATAGGGTTTGGGGAGATGAAGTTGTACCTCACACTCATTCCATAAGTCATCCAAATATTTTAGATATCCCACTTGTATCTTAGTTATAAAGACTCACTCATCATGAATTCACTCTATCACATCATGATCATCTTATATTTGGTTCTTCAAATGGTTGGGATATTTATATTCCTTGAGTTTGGCCTCAAATTTATGGATGTCTTTAGCGAAATTGGAGAAAACCAATGGTAATTCCTTCTCGCCCTTGAATATTTGAACGCAAATTCAGAGTTGACTGACCATACACATCAAATCTTGAGGAAATAGTCCTATCACTATGCCTTTTTTATTCTACTCAGCCATTATCATAATAGAATGAACCCTTTATTAGAGGGCCTCCTCATTATAGTCTCTTTCTTAATTTTTCATCTATGTGTAATTATTCTATGAATTAAAAAATTAACCAGTATTGTCTACTTATTATTCATACACCCGTGAGTAATTATTCCATGAATTGAAAAAATAATCATTTGAAAACATTAGGGAAATAGAATTTATTTATTATTTTTAATAAAAAATAATGAAAATCTATGTATAATGTGACCAAGAAAAAAAATAAGAAAACACTAATTGGATCCCCAAAAACAAAACCTATTTTGATGAATGCCTATTATAGTATGTGGAGAACACAAATTATTTTTCTAATATAGCATAGGGGTTAACTAGGGTTGTCAAACTCGAGTAAATTCTTAATTGATTCACTTAATCTAATTCACCAAACTCTACTTCTTTTTTTAATTTTTTATTATTTAATGAAAACAATGATAAATGTTTGTATTTTTAATTAATTTATAAATTATTGAAATGACATGTATAATAAAAACATAAACATAAACTAACATAAAATGAAAACTGAATGTGATTAGAAAGAAAGAACTTGTTTCTGAGTTTTGTTTTAAAATAAATCATTATTATCCTTTATATGTTTAAATATATTTTGATAATAGATTCATGAAATCTCAGGATGAATTACTATACTTTTATTTAGTGTTTTTTAAATATTGAATTCCTTAAGAAATATAAATTCCTCATCCTATTACAATCAAGGATGATCAAACAACTTATTCAAAGGTGTGTCATCTTCTAGGACCCAACACCATCAAATTCCATTTCATCAATTGATTGGCTCAACTCCATTAGGAAAAGATTTAACCAATAGAAGATAGGGACTAGAAATAAAGTAAAATAAAATATTAGAAATAAATTTTATTTTCATGTCATGGGGTAAAATCACTACACCCATGTATTCCACTCAAATTTATCACAAGCATAAAATAAAATTTTAATTAATAATTAAAGAACACCTTAACCTTTCTCAGACCAATCCTTTGGTTATCCCTCATTTTCAAGGGTAAGATACCACTTTTTTGGATAAAAATAAGATAAGAGGAATAAAAATAATAAAAATAAGAGATGAAAGAGAAATGGGAAAAAGGAAAATAAAATAAAATGGGAAATGAATAAGAAAGAAAACACATGATAACAAAAAAATAAAAATGGAAAAAGATGATAGAGAGATAGAAATAATAAAAAATAAAATAAAATGAAATTATTAAATTAATAACATAATATGATTAATATAATAATAAAATAAAATATAGTAGTAGAAGAAGAAAAGAATAATAGGAAAAGAATGAGGATATTTATACACATTAAAAAATGAATTAAATTTATTTATGAAAAGAAAATTAAAATTACATAATAAATATTAGTAAAAAATTAAAATAAGTAAAAAAAGATAACAAAGAAAAAAATGGGAAGCTTTGGCCACCTAGGTGAGGAATTATCCTTACTATGGGTGTAAAACTCCTTCTTAGTAATGGGTGAGCTCTCATTTTATAAGAAAAGACTGATCCTTGGCATCCTTCTCACAGTCAAGAGAGATCTAATTCACCTAATTCAATACCCTGAAGCCATTAGAACCACAATCCAACCACTGGGAAGGCTGGATGATGGAGGAGGAGCTTCACTACCTCTACACCCACTGCCATTGATTCCTTCTCCTTACCGCTGCCATGCATGAACCACTACTTCCATCACTACAGAAATCATATAAAGAGGCCTATTCCACATGCATGAGGGCCCTACCATGAGTTTTGATGCTAGATCTTTCAACACTGAATCCCCTAGTCTAGCTACAATCAGATCAATCGTTATCTATTGGTGATGTTTAAATATTTTTTCAAACTCATGTCTCTATTTAATTACTATAGTTGGTATTAGGTCCAAGATTCTTTTTCTTTTCCAACTCTCTTATTTATACCATTAAATTGAATTATCATGAATTGTTTTATTATCATGTGCTAGACTTCTTTCATTTAAAAAAAATTATTTTGACAGATTCCTATAATAGGGAATGACAAATGAAAATTTATTTTTCTAATGAATCACAATGGCTGATTAGGATCATCTCACTTAAGGATCCTTTTAGTTGATTTACTTACCTAATATAATTCACATAATCTATTTCATTTTTTTTATTTTATTAAAATAATAATAAATGAGGGTATTTTTATTTTATAAATAATTTTAAGACATTATGAATGAAAATTTAATCTTTCACTAACATGTAGGGACAAAAATAATGTGATTAGGAAAAAATAACTTGGTAATGAGACTTGTTTCAGGTTCAAATATTATATTTCTTTATTTATTTAATTTTATTTTGATAATCTAATATTAAAATATCATAATGAATTACTATACTTTTATTTTGAAATTTTGAAATCTTGAACGGCTTAAGTGATCTAAATTCCACCACCTCCTATAATCATGACTGATAGAACACGTTAGTCAAGAGTGTGATATCTTCTAGGAACTAGATCCATCATAAGTTATTTCATTATTGATCATATAAACTTTATCGGGTAGATAACTAATCAAATGGATAAGGAAAAAATATAAAAAATAAAATAATAGAAATATATTTGTGTTTCATGTAATGGGGGTTAATCATCACACCTGTGCAGGCCACTCAAATCTATCAGAAACATAAAATGAACATTAATAAAGAATTAAAGAACACCTTGACCTCTTATGGGACAAGCCTCAAATAATCACCTCATTATAAAGGGTAAGATATCAATTGGTTTGATGTAAAGAACATAATAAGAGAATATAAAATAATAAAATAAAAAGTGGAATGTGAAAAAAAATAAAAAGAAAAATAAACAATGAGAAGACAAAGTGAGATAATAAAAAAATTAAAAAGAAGATAATGGGAAAAAGAAAATATAATGAGAATAATATTTAAGAGAATAGGAATAAGAATAAAAAAATAGAAAGAAAATACAAAATCGAAAAAATAAGTAGAATGAGATGATTAAGAGAAAGAGAAGATATTGGGGTGGAACACGATTTGAGAAAAAAATGAATTCATGAATATTTCAACAAAAGAAAATTAAATTTACATATGAAATAAAACTACAAAAATAAAATAAAAAATAAGTAATCAAAGAAGAATCCCAGGATTTAGCCTCTATAGGGATAACCTCATCGATGGTACTCCTTTCATAAGTGGATGAGGAATCCTTTTACAGAAAATTGGAGGGCCTCTGATTCTATTCCCTTGGTATATCATTCTTTCATGTTTGAATATCAAAATATTAAACAACCATGAGATCTGACAATGATTACCAAATTTGAAAAGACTCATTAGATCCATGCATTTGAAAATATCCCACAAACATGGGAATCAATATGGTCACCCTTAGCATGTGCATGGCATGTGTGGAGGGATAGGATGAAATGGAAGTGGAAGTAGAGGCATAGCGGTGTCGAGTGATGGATGTAGAGGCTTCACTAATCTCTTCTTTCACATATCCTTCGAAGTGGCAGGATGAAGACTCAAGATGGTGTTAGAGTGGCTGGACAAGGTGTTTGTGGTGATTCATGGGGACCAGGGTAATTAAAAAGTGGATGATGTCTTGAAACTAAGATTTAGGGTGGCATAAATGGAATTTTATGGTGATAATAGGGGTGTCCAGTAAAAATTTCAATAGTAGAGGTGGCATCGAGTGACAAAAGGTACCAGAGAGCTGTGATAGAGTCTATTTGAGGGAGAGTGTGTGCTAGATTATGGTGTCATGATGCCATTTTGGTAAAAAAAGAACAGTTTCGGGAGAATTGTTTTCCCACATTGAAACCAAACAAGCGATTCACAATGGTTTATAAGTAAAGGTGTATGACCACAACATCAGGCACTTGAACTATGGTGGGATCTTGGAAAAAACCTGTATTCATGACCTGGTTTGTGTGTACTACATGGCCCAAGACGGATCTGGACCAAATTATTCTCCCCATGGGATTGACCACCCATGGGCCACCTCTGCATTGGCCTAATTCCCCCACACAGCCTCCGTCTCATGAGGGCCCTCTCGGTGGTGGTCTGTCCAGTCAACCCTTATGGGCTGGCTAATATCCAGGTTGTCACTTGGTAGAGGTCTAGCATGAGTTTGGTTCTTTTTTGTGTGTAAATGCTAACTCCTAAAATTTAAAGAAACTATAAATCACATATCAAGATATTCATAAAAAATTCATATATAAGATTCAAATCCAAAATCAGCATTCATTTGTTAATTTATAAAAATTTTAATTCTTTATTTATAATTTCCCATTTTCTATTAAAACATTGAAATATAAGATAATATCCACTGTAATTCAATAAGAAATCATTAGAAAATATTTAAAAATGTGTATGAAAATTGAGGGTGTAAAATACCCCAAAACATAAACTATGATTTCCCTCAAGCATAATATCCCCACATTGAAAATCAAAGGACTCCAATGTTAGAAATATTTAAATTTTAAATCAATAAAATAAAACAATTATAAATGTAAAATCAAATTTTCAAATGTAACATAAAATATCAATTTAATTTCTCACTTAAAAAAAATCAAATCAATTATTTTACTTTTTCGTATTAAAAATGATTTTACTTATCTTTTCATTCATTCATGTTCTTTAATTTATTATTATTATTAAACAATCCAAATCATGATCTACCTCTCTTTTTAATATTTTCTCTCATCACTCATGACACAAATTCACAAAGAGTTATGATCATATCTTAAGAAAACACTCCTCATACATAGGCTTATAAAGGAAATATTTTTTCCTATTTCTAAAGACAAAAGACACATAAAATCATGAGGAATTTCAATAAAGGTTCAAATAACTCCAATGTTTATGGTTGGTAGGAATTTATGTTTATAAAATTATGTCTCAAGGGAGGAGATTTCTCTCTTAATTATAAAGCATTATATCAAAAGTGAATGGTCAATCAAATTATACCGTTTAAAAATGGAAAATCACACTTTCCCAAAGCTCAAAGTAAAGGACATGATAAAATAAGGCATAATGAATGATTTGTTATCCTTTTTTAAAATTTTATTACTTTATTACTTTTTATAATGAAAATTTTCTATTTTTTGTTAAAGTTTATGCATCTATTGAATCTCAGACCCACCACCTAGCCATATATGATAAAACTAATTCATCCAGTAATGATGATTTTTTATTATACTAAGTCAAAACCCAATCCAATGTGTTTTTTAATATTCATTAGTTTTTAAAAGCTTCAATACCTATTATAGTATGTGGAATGTCCCAAGATCACTCAGGAAATATGGTTAAGATAAAATAAGAAGTACTTGATCTAGATATCATCTCTATATTAGAAAATATTACTCTAGGAAATAACTCTTAGCCTAAAAAATAATGATAAATCAATTCACATGAATTTCAGAAATTCAAAGCATGAAAAATGGTGGGGAAATTTCATTTACATGAATCAACTAATTCCCTCAAATCACGAGCCATTATTTTAATATACATGTTTCTCATTAATAAATAAAATATCGATTATACTAATTCAATTTCATTAACATTGAATTATAAAACATGGAATCATAGGATTCTAAAGAAAATTAGGTCTCCATGATAAGTAAAGTAAATCATAAATAAAGCATTGGTATGAAAATTCAGTTGGAAGATGAAATCATGTTTCAGAAAAAAATGTTGGGAGTTTAAATGATAAATATTAAAATTGAAGCTTATTTATCTTATTTTTAATAACAAATCCTGATTATTTTCCCCCCTCTATAAAAAATAGAGGCAATATATCTCCAGTTTCCCTTCGATGGCCTCCTTCATGGGTGTCGACCTTCTTTGGCAGTGGAAAGACCCGATCTATTTATAGAGGATGAAAGGGACTCAAGATTATTTAGTAAAAAATATATTATGCATTTATATCCTTTTTAAAAATCCCTTATGTCCCACCTGTTTAATTTTTTAATCACAAAAATCATTCAGCTGTTTGAATATTGTATCATGTACTTCTATACAAGGGGGAGATCTCTTCATGGGTTGTGTGGGTTTTTTATGGCCAGAGGAAAGTGGAACTCCATGTGGCATGATACATGGTGTTCATGGATGTGAAATATTTGTAAAAGGGCTTGATCAAGCCTCATATATCATTCATAGTGGTTAGATGAGTCAAAATAAGCATCATGAAGGTCATCCTAGGGTCTTAAGGTGATCCATGATGGTCTCGAGTGGTGGTAGTGGTATCCAATCTTAAACCGATCTTATCATAGAATTTTTAATGATGAAATTCGATGATAGAAAGGTAGTGGTGATGGAATTGAGTTATGGAAGGCATCGATGTTGGTAGATATAGTAGAGGAATAGGGTTTCTGAAATTGGGGGTCCAAGTGGTCGGACAAAGCCACCTCATTTTTGTTAAAATGAACAGTTCACATATATAAGTTATACCTCATCATTTTGTTGGTTGAAGAATAGAGAAATTAAATTGAAATGCACCCTATACTTGGATCAAAATCCAGCACCAGTGTGAGTTCTTGAAAATAAATGTGCACACCACATGGGTCGGCTACACCTCCTTCTCATCCGGGCCTTTAGCCCCATTATTCTCCCCACGGGATTGACTCCATGTAGTCCACCACACAGGCACTATACACCCATGCTCACCTGGCTAGTTTGATTCCTTCCCATTGGTCCTTGGCCAGTTGGACCTATAAGAGATGGATATGAGACTTAGTCTTTCTTAGTTGAGGGCTGGCCATGATTGGATATATTTTTTTAGTCAATGCCTGAAAAAATAATAAACACATAGAAATTGTTTAAAAATAATTTACAAAAGACCATCAACCATTCGTGAAATTTATTCCAAGTAAATATTAAGCATTAAAAACCATTTTTAAATCATTTTTCAGTTTTAGATTAATAATCTCCCAATTTTTAATAAAAAATTAAAATTCAAGGACATTATTCTTCTAAATCCTTTATGATTTATTGAAATTTTCAGTAAAATTTAATTGAAAACAATTGTGTAAAATAATAAACTAAATTATTTTTCTCATTCAGACTTATTAATATTGAAATATAAAACATAGCATCACATAATTCTTAATAATATCCTTTCTCTTAGATAAGTCGAGTGAAGGATAAATTCAAGTATGGAAATTTAATTTCTAATTTAAATCTCAAAATACTTTTTAGAAAAAAATGTATGGAGTTTAAAAATATTAATTGAAGGAATAAACTCATTTTACCATGAATCTTAGTATTGTTTCCTCCTTGAATATTTGGGACTTATAATATAATTTTCAATTTTGAGATTTTATGTCCAAGGACAAGCATAGTTTATATGAGGGGGTATTTGAAATGATTAATTTTGAATCATATTTTTAAATGTTTTCTAATGTTTTTTATGAATTTAAATGGATATTAAGTAATATTTAAATGCTTTATTATAAAATGGGAAATTGTAAATAAAGAATTAAAATGGTTTTAAATGAATAAAAGAATGTTAATTGTTGATTTGAATATTACATATGATTTTTTATGAATATTTTGTTAATTTATTTGAAGTTTCTTTAACGTTTTCAGGTATTTATTTATCAAAAAAGGATACAAGGTCTGGCTAGACCTCAACAAAGTGGTATCCCACCATATTAGCCATCCCAGAAGGGCTGGATGACTAAAAAACCATTAGGAGGGTTTGAAATAGTCGGTAGATGAATGGGTGAATCAGTCCCATAAATAGGTGTCTTGAGGGGGATAAAGACTATAGGGACTATAATTTGGGCCTTATCTTACTCAGGCCACAAAGTCTACGAAACTTATGTTGTGTGTGTAGGTGTTTTTTTTGGATTCCACCCTAGTGCAAGAATCTGAAGTTATAGAATCACACATTTACTTGATAAACATCACATCCCCTTATTTGGTTTACATGTGGGAAACAATTATCTAGTTACTATTAATTTTTTACCAGAACAGTGTCGTTTCACCTGAATCTCACATGTACTCTCCCTTGGAAAGACTTATCCACTAGTGTCCACTTCTAGCCTTCAATTGATGCCACCTCTACCATCTACAATATCGGTAATTGTACCTACTATCACCATACCACTCCATTAAGTCCACCCCAGAGCTCGATGTTGAGTCTTCCTCGATAGGAAAAGAACCTTGACCACCATAGATCACCTCTTACACATTAACTTGTTGGGACCATTTCATGTATGAAGTTGTATTTGTTGTCAAGAGCTGTCAATACTGGTCAAAATGAATAAAGAGCTCCAAAGTTCAATGACAAAGTTAATTGAGGATTATTGAAGTGACAGTTGTACTAATCCTATGTTCAAAGAACATGTTTCAAAAGTGACACATTGTTTACAAAAATGAAGAAAGGTAAAGTATCATCCATATAAATATGATTGGAGAAGAAATGGTGGAAGTTTAAGTTCTAAGTGTGATAATGAAAAATAAAATATTTATGGGATTTTCATAAAGAGGATAAGAAGAGATGAGTGTGAATTCAGGTTGGTTATGTTATGAAAATAGTCATGTGCATAAATTAAGAACACCAAATCCAAGTGAAAATGAAGAAGAGGTAGGTGTGCATGCATGAGAATGAAATTTTAAATGACCATGCATGATATTAGAGTTAAGGTGATGCCAATCATATTCAGTTAATATTGGAAAGAGAGATTTAATGGAAGATATGAATGTTAGAATACTCTCCTTAAAAAATCAGACGATGCTTTGCTGATTTGTTCTTCAAAAATATCATGAGTTATAAGAACCTGTGATGAAAGCCTTATTATGGAAAGGGGGAGAAAATATGATTCTAGTCATATTCAGTTTTGATTGGTAGGAATTATGGTGCTGGAAGATAAGGAAGTTGCAGTACTTCCCATTGAAAAAATGACTATTCTAAAGGTGTTTGATCAAAGGCTATATATCACGATAGAGATAGTTCACGATAAAAGCAGTTTATTGTTGAATACGCTAGATGATAATGAAGAATCATTAGTGTTATTTTGTGAATGTTTAAATTTTCCTTGGTATGTTACGCGTAAGTAGAGATCGATGACCCGAACATCAAAATCTGTCAATGGAGAGGCTTGTTCAAAAGATTGGGTTTTTCACGCAATATTGAAAGTAGTTTTGAATGTTGTACACAAGACATAATTTGAGGTAAAAACTTCTAAAAATGGAAAAGGCATGAAGTGCGTGAAATATTCAAGAAGTGCATGGAAGATGAGGTTGGCACAAAATAAACTTACACACCCAATGCGACATCAAGTGTTATTTTTCATGACCCGTCAGAATCTTGAATGACACATTGGGGTTTTTGTGTGTGGGGGTCAATGAGGTATATTAATAATAGGCGACCCCATCAAATTTTTTAAGCTCGAAACTTAGAGAAATTACCAGATCTAAGGCATGGAATAATTTTATGTAAAGGGGAGTGTGCAAAAGAAATAGAGTTGCGTGTAATAAGGAGAATTTGTGCGAATGAAGAGAGTTGCATGCAAGATTGAAGCTGCACGCAAGGGGTGTTATGAGAAAAAAGTCAAAATTTTGCATGAATGGCATAGAAGATGAACGCAAGACCCCTAAAAGGGTGCATAAAAGATTTGGGGGTCCCACATGCCTTAGATAGGTGCATAGAAATCTTGATGCAGATGTGTAAAGAAGAAAGTACTGTAAACCATTCGGTTTCACAAAGAAAATTTGTACCACTCTCATACGACTGGTGTTTATCACCCTCATTATGCTTTACGAAGTGAATAAGAACTATATGTTCAACTAAAATCATATATTCACAAAGAAATAAGTTAGTATACCGATACACTCATGTGTTGGTATTGAGAATTGAAGAAAGAGATTCAGACACTGTAGTACCATTACATATTATACTGTGTCAATGAAAAGAAGATAAGAAGAATAAGAATAGAGTATTCCCAATTGAAGGCTAAAAATTATTGAGGGAAGTTAAATTTAGATGATACTAAGTTGAGCTAGACTTCATTTATTTAACAATCACAAAGAGAACATCTAATTCTAGCAAGAAGAAAAAGAAGAGTTCAGTGGAGTTGGTTTTGCACTGAAAGAGAAAGTGTGAAGAAGAGAAGGTATTGGTAAAGCTGGTATTTCATTGAAGATGTAGAATAAGAAGAGTGTGAAGTTTAAAGATTTTTTTGAAGTGAAATAAAAGGTTTGTTTTTTGCGTGATGATAAGTACGTAACAATAAGAAAAATAATGTTTTGGAACAACAAAGTAGCATTGTAGAACTCAATAAGTATCAATAGGTGGAAGATTATTTTGGCGTTGTGAACTCTTTTAACATGGTGAAAAATGTCTTCCAAGGAAGTATAAAGAACCAGCTAGAGGCTGCAAGATACTATCTACACTGGCAGTATAAAGAAACATCAAGTGTAAGGGTATATGCTACTCATTGTATATTGGAGAAGTATTTTTTCCCTTCCCCCTTTGAGTGTAGAGAGAAACATTGGAAAGTGATTATTTCCTTCCCTCCTCCAAGTGTAGGGAGAGACACTGACTAGCATATGGTTTTCCTAGTCAACTACTGTAATAGTTACTAAATTATAGTGGATAATTCTTTCACTGGTCCTTCCCATGCATGGAAAGGATATAGCTACTCTTATTGAGTGGTGAACCTTATAAAAATATCGTGCACATATTTCTAATTCATTAATATTATTACATGTGATAGGGAAAAGAGAATAAGAGAATCAATATCCTATCAGGTCAAGAGGTATATGGATAAAAAGTTAAAATTGGATGGAAATGTCCCCAACACTAATTCACCCTCCTCTTAGTGTTAGCCATATCCCAATCTTTTCCTCTCACAACTGACCACCCTGAGACCATATCGAGTCTTTATATATCCACTTAGAAGCCCAAATAATGGTGGGGCTTGGTGAATCCTCCACTACCATTACTGAACAACTCTATTCCTCTAATGCTGATGCCATGTCATTAACTTCCTCTATTCACACTATTCACATGCTTAAGGGGGGGGGGGGACCTAAGCCTACATTAGCAAGAGAATTTCAAAAACTTGAATCTCAAGAGTGTTTTAAAATTTGATATCCACTACTGAATATCATGATTGTTTAAAATTTTTATATTTAAACCTAAATGAAATATTTATCAAGGGAAGAGAATCTAAGGCACTCTCATTTTCTATAAAGGAGGCCTCGAACACTTAAGAAAGGACCCATGAGGAGAGACCGATTGAGGCCGAAGTTCAGTCTGTTGATTTATTTTTTCCTTTTTTATTTTATTTAGTTTTATTTAATTTTTATTTTTAATTTTCTTTTATTAAAATAATTTATTCAATCATGTTTTTCTCAAAACGCATTCCAACCCACTATTTTTCTCTTATTTATCTTCTCATTATTTTTCTTTTCTATTTTATATTTTCTTTTTATTTTATTATTCTTATTACTCTTCTTTTTTAAAATTATTCCCATATTATTTTCCTTTTCCTATTATATTATTTTCTTTTTTAATTTTATTATTTTTCCCCCTCTCTCTATTCTAATCCCCATTCATCTTTTTTATTTTATTCTCATTCTTCTTTTCATTTCATTTTATTTTATTATTTTATATTCTCTTATTTTTCTCTTCTTAGTATCAAATAAAGTTATATCTTACCATCAACAATGAGGGGATAACTTGAGGCTTCAACTATGAGATATTAAGGTGTTATTTAATTATTTCTTATAGTTCATTTTAAGTTTGTGGTATATGGGAGTGGAATTCATGAGTGTCACGATTGTCTCCCATGAAATGTAACTCAAATATATTTTTATTATTTTATTTTATTTCCTTCCCCTCTATTCATTTTACTTGTTATTCATATGATGAAGTTGAGATAATCAATGGATTAAATTATATATGATGGAGTTGGGTCCTGGAAGATATCACACTCTCGACTAAGGTGTTCTTTCAGCCTTGATTACAGGACTAGGTGTAATTTCGATTGTTTATGAAAATCAAGATTTCACAATTTATAAATAAAAGTATAATAATTCATCATGATATTTCATGATTGTATTATCGAAATAAAATTAAACAAATATAGGAGAATAATTATGAAACCCGAAACCAAACTCAGGACCAAGTTCTTTCATCATAATCATATTCTTTTTTGTATTTATTATTAGTAAAATTTTAAATATCAATTATTAACATCTTCTCATAATTAAAAAATAAAAAAACACTTATTTATCATTTATTGATAGAATAATAATAATAATAAATAAATAGGTTTGGTGAATTAAATAATGTAAGTGAATCAATAGAGATTCTCTTCAAGTAAGACGAAGTTGGTCATCCATTATACTACATTAGAGAAATAAATTTTTTTTCATGCTCTATGATAGGCATGTGTCAAAAATATTTTCATTGTTGGGGAAATAATAATTATTTTATTTACATTTTCTATTTTCACGTTTTATATAAATTTTCAATGTTTTCTAAATAAAAAAATCATAAATAAATTCTTCTGACATGATGTTTTCAAATGATCATTTTTTCAATTCATAGTATAATTAATCAAAGGTGAAAGAACAAGAAACAAACTATACTGAGGAGGCCATCAAATTAAGGGATTATGATCTTATGATATTGGTAATGTATATGAAAAAGGGCATAAAGATAAAGCTTTAACATTAATATTTTATGGGAATGGTCGATCAACGCTGAATTGACTTGTACATATTTGAGGTGAAGAAAGAGGTGCCACTGGTTTTACTTAAGTCCATAGAAGACATCCAAGAAGTTTTGTCCATACTCAATGAATATAAATAGCCCAACTATTTTGAGAATGAGATCAAAGATGACCATGATGAGCTAGAGTAGATTCATGGTGGGGAATACTTTCTCGTTGAGATACATATGGGAGATCAATAAGATATAGATAACTTTTGGAATCATTATGAGGTACAAGTTGATATCTCTAGTCCCTAAAATGTATAATATCCAACACCGTTTCATAATTTTCAAGACATGGAGTAAGGTTCTACTCATGTGATGGAATTTGAAGAAACGATAGAGGAGACTGACAAACTACCTCCACTTACTACCATCCAACTCCAAGAAGCACTCACCAATGAATAAGAGATTGATGATAAACCAATTTAGGGAGTTTAACTTATCACAAAATCTATTTCATTTGATTTTATTCAGGTTTAATTCAGAATTAATTTCCAATTCCATGAATTTTATGTTTCGGAAAATCATTAATATTCCATAGAGGAAGACAAAGAAACTGAATGTGAACCTATTGAGGAACACATGTAGCCCCATTGTTTTAATGAACATACATTTTAAGAATCCCATGTGGAAGTCCATATATCTAAGCCTGAGGAAATAAATACATAGGCTACTCATATTTCAACGGATAAATTTATTATTAAAAATTAAAATTAAAATTTTATTAAATTAAAAATACCCGTTTACTCTACCTTTGATCATTCAATTGATACATCCTACATTGATCTGACACTATAAAAGAAGGATGAGGTTGCAAAAGTATCAACCAATAAGGAGGATCATTCTTACAAAATCCTCCCCCACCATGAAATCGTTACCTAATTTTTAATTGGTGGGATCTGGTATACTCTACCCACGGACCATTCCTCACCAAGAAGGAAGAAGTTCAAGTTGGGAAATGTCTCATGTGGTTCTTCTAGTATAAGAATCTCCATACCCCATAAGACTAGGGATAATATCTAGTATCTACCTCTAGATGTATTAAAAATTCAGGACCAACATGGGGGGAGGGGTATGCCATGATTTATCTTTACATTCATTCTAAGAATTTAGGTTCCAATTTCATTCATAGGATTTTTCCAACATGTATCCCCTCTTCGTCTATCATTTTTTAAATTTAATGACCTAATCCTTGTACTTAATTAATTAATTCTATTTTTTAGTACCATGATAGCATAAGGAGTATCCCAAACCGTGGAATAAATGAACTATACTTCATTGGAACTAGACTTAAATTTTATGATTATCTTCAAAATCTCTATTTTTTTCTAAAAACATGTTTTGACCTTTAAACTGGAAATTGCATTCCCATGTACGGATTTATGCTTTATTTGACTTATCTAGAAGATATTAGTTTCTTTATAATCCTATGATTCCATGTTTTATATATCAATGATAATGATATTAAATGAGTAAAATAGAGAATTGAATTATTAAAGTGATTCATGGATATTAAAATGAGACTCATGATTTTAAGGTATTATTTGATTCATGTGAATGAAATTTACCAATCATTTCTCATTCTTTGAAATTCTTAAATTCATGAAAATTTATTTATTATTAATAGTTATTCTATGAGTGATTTTACCAATTCAAATGTTCTCGTCCTGAGAGTATTTCTAGACCAAGTACTTCTTATTTATTCTTGAGTATATTTCTTTAGTGATCTTGAGACATGCCACCTTCTAGAACATGTATTTGAACTTATCAAGGCAATGAATATTCCAAAAAACATTTAAAATGATTGAGGAATATTTTTAATGAACCTTATCTTGGAGGACACCTTTACATTAATCCTTTTTATCCCATAGAGACAATTAATTACCTTGTTGGTAATGAATCATGATTTAAGAAATTTTTATCCATTCCTACCCTCGTCTTAGTACTTTTCATGATATTTTAAAGTTGAAGTGTGGGGGTTGGGAAATTCATAGTAAAATGGATGAAATTCATTATAAGTAAAAAGTGTTGGGGTGTTATTTGTGGGTATTAAGAAATGTTGTTAATTATTTTAATATTCATTATTATTTTCCCTTCTTGAAAAAAAAATAAAAAACCGGAATTCTTTGTGACTTATAAGAATAAAAAATCTCTATCACTAGGTGAATTATTTGTAGCATATATGGTTAGGTGGTGGGTGTGAGATTCATTATAATCATAACTTTTTAAAAAAAATTGAAATTAATTTGAATTTTTTTATAAAAGTAGTGAAAAATTCAAGAAGGAGAACAAATCATTCCTTCTGATTTACTTTGATCATGAAATTTAATTTGAGTTTTAAGAAAGTGGGGGTTACTATTTTTGAATAAGAGAATCTCATTGAACTTTCAATTTTGATATCGTTCTTTATACTTAAGAGAGAAACCATCTCCCTAGAGAATTAATTTTTTAAACATCAACTCCTACCAACCTTAATCCTAAGAGTCAATTGAATAATTATTGTATGTCCAATTGATATAATGTTTCATTATTATTTACTAAGTAAATAAAATACTTGTTTTACCATCCTATGGATAAGGAGTATATTATCATGATTTGAGCATAGCACTGTTTGAATTTTTATCATGAGTGATGAGAGAAAAGTTTCAAAAGAGGGTTGGACTATGATTTGGAATATTTAATAATAATGAATTAAGGAACATTAATGAATTAGAAGATAAGTACTATTTAATTCATTACAAATTTCGGACACTAAGTTCCACTATCAGGTAGAGTGCCACATCCCCCCAGCCATAAAAATCCCATGCAAACCTTGAAGAGACTACCCCTCTGGATCTTAGTCCATGAAACAATATTGAAAGACCAGAATGATTTGAGTGTTTCCCAAACTCAATGCATGGGTACCAGGGGATTCTAAAAAAGGGGATGCACAAAGATCCTGTTTTTGACTATATAATCTCCAGGTTCTTTCCCCAACTATAAATAGAGGGGGTCTCTCCACTACCAAAGGAGGTTGACACCCACAAAATAAGGCTACTAAAGGGAAACTGAAGCTGTACTACGTTCATTTTTTTTCTTTTCTTCTTTTAATTTATATTTTATTTTTCTTATGTTTATTATTTTTTTGATTTAATTTCCATTTATATTAAAAATTATAAATCATTCATTTTTTTCCAAGTATTTCCCACCATTCATAAACCCCTTATTCTTCTTCTTTTATTATTTTTTAATTTCTTAATTTATTTCTTCTATTTTTAATTTTTTTAAGTTTTTTATTTTTATATTCTATTTTCTTATACCATATCACTCTCTCTCATCTTATTCTATTTTCATTTTTTTATTTAATGTGTTTTCATTCTTTTTATTTTATTTTAATCTTATGTTATTCTCATTCTCTTTATTTTTATTTTATTTCCTTCTCTTGTTTTTATTTTATTTTTATTACTCTTCTTTTATTCCCCTCTTTTCCACCATTGTGATCTATTACCCTCGATAATGAGGTTCTAAACTGAGGCTTGGCCTAAAGGAGGTTAAATTGTTCTAAAATTATTTCATAATTTTTATTTTATGTTTATTGTAGATATGGGGGCATTCATCGGTGTGGAAATTTTCCCCCATGACATGAGTCTCATATCTACTTCTATTATTTTATTTTATTTATTTTCTCTCTCTTAATTTCATTAGTTAATTTCATGATGATGTGAAGATAATCAATGTATAAAATAGAATATGATAGAGTAGTGTCCTGGAATATGTCATACTCACAAATGAGGTGTGCCATCAACCTTTAATACATTTTGATGTGGAATTCATATAGATTAAGGTATTGAAGATTTCAAAAAATTATAAGTAAAAGGATAAAAAATCATCATGATATTTAATGATTGGATTATCAACCAAAAATTTTAAAAATATGGGGAATAATGATAGAACCCAAAACTAAACTCAAGACCAAGTTATTTATTCATAATAAAATTCTATTTAGTATTATATGCTAGTATAAGTTTATGTTTACATTATTCATGTATTATAATTATTTAAAAAATAAAAAGAACAACCATTTATCATTTATTTCACAAAATGATAAAAAAACAGAATGAAATATTTTAGGTGAATTAAAATAAGTGGGTAAACAAACTGAAAATCTCCTTAAGTGATATGAACCTAGACAACCACTATGCTGCATTAAAAAATAATAGGATAGTAATTCATTCCATAATTTACTACTTTTAAAATCCCTATATTTGTTTCTAAGGACTGTTTTGATATTTAAACTAAAAATTACATGCCTATACTTGAATTAATGATTCACTTGATGCACACCTATCGTAGGGTGTAAAAAACATAGAAGTATTTAGGATGTTAATATCTATCTAGAATTATGTTCTTTCTAATTTTATATGGATGTGGGAAAATCAAGTTCCACTACCATTCTCTACAACAGAAAAAATTAAAAAAATAATTCACAAAAAAAGAATTTCCCATAATTCACACCTATTTTGGGGTGTAGAAAAAGAGATTTATTTTATTATAGGGGTATAGAATTAGAAATAAATAAATTGATCTCCATAGATAAGTATTTTAATATAGTTATCACAATTGAAAAGGTAAATAAAAGAAAAAGGTGAAAATGACTAGAAAGAAAAGATACTTTTATTTACATGATTCGGATGAGATAAAATTTATTGGGTTGGTTAAGGGTTTTATTTTCTATTTTCTTGGTTTTTATATTATACCAATTGGTTGATATAAAATCAAGTTGAGAAGTGTTTTGGTGAATTATAATAAGTGGGTGAAAAATTGAGTAGCTCCTTAATTGAGATACCCTTGGTCAGCCTCTATGCTCTTTTTAGAATATAAAATATGCAAAAAATGATAAAAGTTTGGTTTTTTTAATTTCAAAAATATTGAAATGACATGAAGAATTAGAACATAAAATTAAACTAAAATGTAATTCTAAGAGATTGTGAATAGAAATAAATCACATAGTTCTGATATTAGTTTTGGGTCCTATCATTATTCTCCTATATCTATTTAAATTTAGCATGATAATCCATTCATGAAATCTCATGATGTATTACGATATATTTATTTAATTTTTGTGAAATATATAATGCCTTAAGTGATCTAAATTCCAAATCCTCATATAATCAAGGTTTATGGAACACTTTAGTCTAAGGTGTGTCATCTTCTACGACCTAGATCCATCGAATTCAATTTTGTACATTGATTAACTCAACTAAAATAAAACAGTGTTAATTTAAATTCATGCCTATCGTAAGAAATGGAAAAAGGAAATTATTTTCTTTATGTAGCACATTGGCTGACCCGGTTCATCTCACCTAAGTAGATTCTTAGCTGATTCAATTACATAATCTAATTCAACTAACTCTAAATATTTTTTTTTTATTATTATTTTGTTAAAACAATAATTAATTTTTGTGTTTTGATACCTGTATCAAATATTGAAATGACATAAAGAAATATAAATTAAAAATAAAATTACATACATTGCTAAAATTATTTAATTATAAAGGAAAAACATCGTTCTGAGTTTGGATTAGGGTTATATCATTATTTTCTATTATCTATTTAAAATTTCTATTGATAATCTAGTCATGAAATCTCATAATGAATTACTATCCATTTATTTAGAAATTGTGAGATCTCAAATTCCTTAAGCAATATAACTTCATCCTCCTCCTACTCTTATAATCATGGTTGATTGAACACCATAGTTGATAGTGTGATATATTCCTAGACCCATCTCCATCATATTTCATTTCATCCATTGATCAACATAACTTTATCATGTAAAGAACTAATCAAATAACTATGTGAAAAGAAATATAATAAATTAATTGAAATATATTTGAGTTTTATTTCATGGGGGACAATCATGAAACCCGTGAATGCCACTTACATCAATCATAAACATAAAATTAACTTTAATAAAGAAATCAAGAACACCTTAACCTCCACATGGATAAGGATCAGGTAATCCCCTAGTTGTAAAGGGTTATAGATCACATTGGTGGATAGAATGAAGATAATAAGAAGATAAGAAGAAATAATAAAATAAAATAAAATAAAAGGAAGAGTAAGAAACAAATAAAAAGAAGAATGGGGGATGACAAGAGAGAAATATAATAATAAAATTTAGAATTAGAGAATTGTAAAAATAAAATAACATGAGAAGAATGTTAAAAAATAAGAGGAATAAGAACAAATAAATAAAAAATAAAAAATAAAAAAAATAAGGAAGGGAATATGAAGAGAGGGTGAAAAATAGGGGGTGGAACACAATTTGAGAAAAAAAGAAAGCATGATTTATTTTAATAAGATAAAACTAAAATTACATATTAAATAAAACAAATAAAATAAAATAAAATAAAATAAAAATGAAGAGGGATAGTGGCAGCCTGAGATTCGGCCTCCATTATACTCTACTCATGGGTGGAACTTCTGTATCAAGTGGCTGAGTAATCCATTTATATTAAATTAGAAGGCCTCAACTTTCCCATGAAAAATATTTCCTTCATGTTTGGAAATCAAAATATTAAACACCCATGATGTCGGTCAGTTGAAGTAAAATTTGGAAACACATTTGATATTCAAGTGTTTGAAAATATCCTACAAATATTGAATTTAGTATGGATCCCCTTAGCACATTCATGGAATTCATGGAGGATTGGATGAAATGGAAGTGGTAGTGGAGGTAGAGTGATATTTAGTGATAGTAGAAGAGGCATCATTAAGCTCCTCTTTCATCCGACTGTCAAGGTTTCTAGATGAAGACTCGATATGGTATAGAGGTGGTTGATTAAGAAACATGAGGTGATCCATGGTGATGAGGGTGATTATAATATGGATAAAGGGTTGAACATGAGATCTAGGGAAGATTCAATATAGTTTTATGGTGATAACAATGGTGGATGGTGATGTTATAGAAGGAGGAGGTATCGTCGAGCTGGGGCAGGCTATGGAGATGGGTGGTAGAGTCTATTTGAGGGAGAGTGTTCATGAGATTTAGGTGGAAGGGCTCAATTTTGGTAAGAAAAGTAACTGGAGAATTTTTTGTCCCACATCAAAACTGAACAAGGGGTCATGATGGTTTACAAGAAAAGGTTTGTAGCTACTTCATTAGATTCCTACACAGATGTGTTCTCCCAAAAAAAATAACACACACTATATGAGACACACACTATAAGGCTCAAGTGGTCCCTGGTCCAAATTATGTTCCATATGGGATTGACCCTCTGTGGGCCACCTCTCTATGGGATTGGATCCCCTATACAGCTATAGAATCTTGCAGGCCTTCTTGGTGGTGGTCAGGCTAGCCAACCCTTCTGGGCTTTCTAATATGACCGGTTGCCACGTAGTTGAGAGATTTTTTGAGTTTGACCCTTTTTTTTTGAAAAAGTAAACAACTAATAAATTTTAAAAAAAATTAAATCACTTCACAAAATATTCATCAAAAATTTATATGCAAGATTCAGATCCAAAATTAAAAAGTTATTTCATTAATTTAAAACGATTATAATTATTTATTTATAATTTCCCATTTTCTAACAAACCATTGCAATATAAGTGAATATCCATTGGATTTAATCCAAAAATAATTAGAAAAAATTTAAACAAATGAATGAAAATTTAGTGTTCAAATACCCCACACTTAACCTATGCTTGTCCTCAAGTATAAAATCATAACAATGAAAATTAGAGGACACCAATGTTACCAATATTTAAATTTCAAAGTAGGACATAAAACTATTATAAATGTTAAATAAAATTTTCTAATGTCATATAAAATATCAATTTAATTTATCACTTCTCAAAGAAAAAATTAAATGAAATATTTTATTTTTTTTAATTAAAAATGATGGTACATCTCTCTACATCCATTAACGTTCCTTAATTTATTATTATTAATAATGAAAAATCACGATTTACACCTCTTTTGAATATTTTTTCCCATCACTCATGATACAAATTCAAGTAGAGTTATGATCATATCATGAGAACACGATCATTATCTATAAGCTTATAGAGGAACTCTTTTATTCACATTGTAAAGGAAAAATACACATAAAATCATAAGGACTTTTAATAAAGGTTTAGATGACATTGTGGCTTATGGTTGGAAGGAATTCATGTTTAAAAACTAAGACTCTTAGGAGGATGTTTCTCTCCTAAGTACAAATCCTGATATAAAATGTGAAAGCTCAATGAAATTATCCATTTTAAAAATAACAACTCCAATATTCCAAAAACAAAAAGTAAAGGTCAAGATCATAATAAAGTATAATGAATGAATTGTGCACCTTATTGATTTTTCACTACATTTATACTTTTTTTCAAATTAATTTTTCAATTTTTATTTTTTTTAGAATGAATATCACACCCCCACCTAACCATTTATGATAAAAATCATTGGTCTAGTGATGGTGATTTCTGATTCTTCTACGTCACATCATATTCCTGTATTTTTTTATTTTTTTCAAGAAGTGAAAATAATAAATCATAATAAATGAATTAAAAACATTTCTTAATATTGATAAATAACACCCCTAATGTTTTCTTTACACTTTATTTAATCTATTTTACCATGAATTTTCCAACACACACACTTAAAATTTAAAATATAATGAAAAATACTAAGAGGAAAGTAGAAATAGATAAAAAAGGATTGAAACATCACTCATTCCTAACAAGGTAATTCATGGTCTCTATGGGATAAATAAGGATTCATGTAAATGTGGTCTATATTATAAGGGATTTTAAAAAGATTCCCCAATCATTTTAAATGTGTTTTTCATAGTTATAGATTTGATATGTTCAAATAAATGTTCTAGAAGGTAGAATTTCCCAATATCACTCAAGAAATATAGTCAAGAATAAATAGGAAGTACATGGTTTAGAAATCCTCTCAAGACTAGGAAATTTACTTTTAGATAGTCACTAAATGAATGACTAATAATAATAAATAAATCCACAATAATTTTATAAATTCGAAGCATGATAAATGATATGGAAATTTAATTTATATGAATCAACTAATTCTCTCAAATAATGAGTTCTAATTATAATATCCATGCTTAACTTTAGTAATTAAATTATCCATTTTGCTCATTAAAACCCATTATTATTGAAGTATAAACAATAGAATCATAGGATTCATAAAAAACTCATGCCTCCTGGATCTTTTAAGTAAAGAATAAATCTAAAAATGGGGACAAAATTTGTAGTTTAATGCTCAAAACTTGTTGTTAGAAAAAAATTTAGAGAGTTTGAACATTAAAATAAAAGTGAACTCCATTTACCATGGATCCTAGTCTTTTTCTTAAACTGTTTGTGGGGTTCCTTGTGCAATCATTGTCTTAAAATTTTGAATTACTCAATTAATAATAAGGATCATGTCATTAATTTTTAAAAATTAAAGAGGGAGAGGGGATGAATTCTAGACTAATCCTATGAGTGAAATTGAAATATAAATCCCTATAAATAATTTAAATATAAATCTTGGTATACTCCCCCAAGTGGGACCTAATTTTTTCCTGCCTCTTGAGTATAGTAGCAACTATTTTCCCAAGTCTGATGGTAGATGGAGCTTCTTAGACTTGAACCACCACATGTGGCTTTTCCCAGATTTCCCAGATTTCTTTTTAATGAGGAATGATCTAGGGATATAGTATAACAGATCCCCTTATCACAATTAGGTATATCTTTCATGGTGGGGGTAGGATAAAGTATGAACCATACTCCTTAGTTACTATTTTTGTAACCTCCTCTTTCTTGTCGAGCTCTGACTCAATACGAGAATCATGAATTTAATGATAAATGGGAAAATAAACAGGTATTTTTACTTAAATAAAGTTTGAATTTGTATATTTAATAATAAAATTATAAATTTAATTATGAGTAGAATCGATCTTGATTTCCTAGTAATATCTAATTGGAATTCCTCTCAGTCTTCCTCAAATGTATGTTCACTAAAATCAGGGAACTCCATATGTTCCTCAATAATTTCATATTTAGTTTCTTCATATTACTATAAAGAACAGAAAATATTTTCCAAATATAAAAATTCATATAATTATTAATTAATAATAAATTTAGAATGAATAATATCAAATGAAATATAGTTTGATATAATTTCAACTCCCTGAATTGGTTTTCTTCAGTCTCTTCTTCAATGTTGAGTGTCTCTTAGAGTTGGATGGTATTAAGTTGGGGTAGGTATTAGGGATCATCTATATTTTCTTCAAATTACATCACATTAGTGGTTTATTCTTCCAAGTATTTAAAAATATTCAATTATGCTAGCTCTTTTACTTTTTAAGGACCGAAGAGATCAATTTTTACCTCATACTCATTCTAAAAGTCATTCAAGTCTTTTTAATCTCCCTCTTGTAGCTCAACAGTCAAGTCTTCATCATAATTAATCCAGTCTAGATCACCATGGTCATATTGAATCAGTTTCTTCTAATTTTTGGTCTATTTAAATTCATTATGTTTGGACATAACTTCTTGGATGTATATAGTGGAATTGGAGAAAACCAGTGGCACTTCCTTTTGGGCCCTGAAACTTTTTGTTTCAATTCAAAGTTGATCAACCATGACCATAAAATAATTAGGTGATAGGACTATATTTATGCATTTTTATTATTCTTGAAAATTATCATGGGATCATTATACCTTCATTTTAGGGCCTCTTTAGTATAATATGTTTCTTATTTTGGCACATGTGATTGATTATTCCACGAATTGAAAAAATAATCATTTAATAACATTAAGGAAAATGAATTTTTTATATGGAAAATAATTAAAATATCTATACTATAATAAAATAAAAAAATTAAAGAAAACACTAGTTAGATACCCAATAAAGGCACCCATTTTTATATAAACCTATCATAGGGTGTAGAAAAAGAAAATTTATCTTCCTAATGTAGAAAAATTGTGGACCATGATTGTCTCACTAGAGGGACTTCTTAGTTTATTCACTTAATCTAATTACACTAAACTATTTATTTTTATTTTTTCTATAATTTTATAAAAATAATGATAAATGGGTTTTTCACCTATTTACTAAATAATGATAAGAAATTAAGAATGTGAATTTAAACTTATAATAACATGCAATGATAAATAGAATGTGATTAGAAGGAAAGAACTTAGTCCTACATTTGGTTTTGTGTTTCATCATTATTCTCCTTTATTTTTTAAATTTTAGTTTGAAAATAAAATTATAAAATATCATGATGAATTAATATGCATTTATTTATAAATTCTAAAATCTCAAATTTTATAAGTAATTTAAATTGCACCTCCCCCTGTAATCAAGTTTGATGGCACACCTCAGTCTAGACTGTGATATATTCTCAGACCTGACTCTATTGTATGTCATATTATCCATTGATCTATTTAACTTAATCATGTGAATAAAAAATAAAATTAATAGAGGTAAAATAAAAAAATGAATGAATATAAATATATTTGAGTTTCATGTCATGGGGGGTAATCATTACACCCATTCCAATCACTCACTTATTTCACAAACATAAAATAAACTTTAAGAAAGAATTCAAGAACACCTTAACCCCCTCTAGGACAAGAATTGGTTTATCTCATCATTTTATAAGTTAAGATATCACTTTGGTTGATAGAAATAAGAGAAGTATAAGAGAATAGAAAACAATAAAGTAAAATAAAATAACTTAAACTAAACATAAGAGTGAGAATAAAAGAAAAAGAAAAATAGGGGATGATAAGATAGAGATATAATAATACAATTAAAAATAAGATAATGGGAAAATGAAAATAATATTGGAAGAATGCTAAAAAATTGGAGGAATAAGAATAAAAAAATAAAAAGAAGATATAAAATAGAAAAAAGTAAAGAAGAAGTAGATAAAGTGATGTAGAAAAATAGTGGGGTGGAACATAGTTTTAGCAAACAATTCATGCATAAAATCATCTAACAAATAATAATAAAATTTCATATGAAATTAAACTAAAACAAAAAGATAATAAAAGAAAATAAATAACGAATAAGGAAAACATCAGACTTAGGTTCCACATCTATCTATATCTCCTTATGAGTGAAACTTCTTTATCAGGTGGTCGAGACCTCATTTTATATGACATGACAGGTACTTGATTCCCTTGCTTTATTAAATAATTCTTACAATTTTTAACATCAGAATCTTAATCACCCATGAGATCTGGCAGTGAATAAAAAATTTGGAAACACCCATGAGATTTTGGTGTTCGGATTATCTCATGGATGTGGGCTTCGGTACGACCCCCTAAGCTTGTGGATGGTGTGCATAGAGAGTGTGGATGATATGGAAGTGGATGAAAAGGTAGAGTAGTGTTGTGTGATGGTAGAGGATGATTCATCAAGATCCACCTTCATCTAGACTTCTAAGTGGCCAAATAAAGACTTGATATGGTCTTAGGGAGGTCGGCTGGGGTGTGCAATGTGATCCATGGTTGTTAAGGTGCTTTGAAATTTGAGGAAGGCACAAACCTGAGATTTGGGGTTGTTTTAATGGATTTTTATAGTGTAAGTAGGCGTGGACAGTGAAATTTTATATAGTGTACGTGGAATCAAGAATCGGATGTAAGTGGAGAGTAGTGATAGATTCTTTCTAAGGGAGTGCTTGTGCGAGATTCAGGTAGCACAATTCCGTTTTGGTAAAAAAAGAACTGTAACTGGATAATTGTTTTACCACATAAAAACAAGACATGGAAATTGTGATGGTTTACAAGAAAATGTTTATGAATATAGCTTTAGAATCCTATACTATGGTGGGATTCCAAAAAATAGATAAAGACATGACATGGGTTGTGCACATTGTGAGGCCTAAGTAGGACCAGACCTAAATTAATATCCCCATAGGATTGAACCCTTGCGGGCCACCTCTACATGGGCCTGATGACCCCATGAGGTCTCTACCTCTTGTAGGCCCTCCAAGTGGTGGTATAGTCAACTGAACCTCTAGGATGGTTAATATGGTTGAATTCTAGATGGTTGAGGGCTAACTTGAGCCTGACTATTTTTAGGAAAAATAATCACCTAAAAAAGTTAAATAAAATATAAATCACTTATCTAAAAATTAATAAAAAATTCATATGTAAGATTAAAATCCAAAACTAAAATTATTTTATTAATTTTAAACCATTTTAATTATTTAATTATAATTTTCAATCAACCATGGATTTATTAATTCTGAAAATACTTTTAATTGGATTAATTTTTTTGAAAAATTATAGTTAAAAACTTCGATATTCACTCTAATTTGGAATATTTCTCATAAGAGGATTCCCACTGACACTTGTCTTCATTCTTTTGGGATCTATATTTTCTCTAAATTTCACCTTTGTAACCAACATCACAATGACATTAACCATATTTTTATTCCCTGTTTTACTACTACTGCTATGTGGAATTATGTGCTTGATCGTTTTGAGTGACGATGGTTACTTAATGACTCAATCAACTCTCAAATTTAATGTTGTGTTGATCTTGAAGCCTCTTGTAAAATCAAGAGCCTTTTAATAAATGTCATTGCTGAACTTCTTCATGTTCTTTGGTATAATAAGAACGCTATTATTCCAAAAAACTACTCACTTAGTTTAAATGCAGGTCGAATGAATATCCTCATTTCCATTCGGAAAGTTTCTTCGATTCAAAAGGGTTTTTCAACAACACAGTGAATTGCTTTGTGATTCTACGTGGTATTGGGGATAATGTTATTTAACCTTATCATAGATGCACTTATGAAGTGTTCTAGAAATCTCTAATCCCGTGATGGATTATAGTTAATGTCTACGATGCTTCTAAAGGAAACCTGGGTCCTTCGGGTTGCGGTGCTATTTTTAGAAATCACTCCGGTTAGATTCTTGGATGTTTCTATGGCACTTGTGGCATATCCTTGGATCTGGAGGCTAAAATGATGAGCATGATCTATTCTATATCCTTTTCCAAGAAACATGGTTTGAACAATATATAGATTGAAAGTGACTCGACTACCACCATTCAAGCTATTTGGAATGGTGTGATTTACCTCGCATAGCCTCTTACAACATACTAGATAGACTGTCTTCATTCTCTCAGGGAATTTAACTATATTATTATTCTTTCCTTTCTTTAAGAAAACACAATGGAAGATGGTATTAAAAATATGGGAGTTAACCATGTCACCACCTGGTTGGATGACCTACCTGTTGATTTAAAACCCCTTTATAATAGAGATTGTAAAAGAATCTAATCTTTTAGACTCATGTAATTACTTTTTTTAATAATAATTTTTGTTCTCTAGACTTTGACCAAGGCACCATATTCTTAAAAAAATTAAAATATAAGTGAATATTCATTGAAATTAATCAAAAAAATCATTAGAATCCATTCAAAAATATTCATGTAATTTGAGTGTGTTAGATAACATATGAAATGTTTTCTTACTATTTGGGGAATATGGTATTTTAGGAATACAAATTGTGTACTTCGAAGTACACACCATGTAGTGGAAACTCAGGGTGTGTTGGAGGCACATGGTCATTTAGGGTACATGAACAGAACCCAAGGTCAAGACCAGGTTTTGTGTACTATGTTTGGACATACCCTATGTGGGGGTACATGACAAGGTACATGGCTGGGGAACCCAGGTGGGGTACACGTCATGTACATGTGGCACACACTGTGTGGTATGATAGTGTACACATTGAGTGGGGGATGACGTACATGGGAAAATACCCATGTGGGGTTACAAACCATGTACTAAGAGTCACAATCCATGTACTTATGAAAATTACATTTCGATCGGCCTATATAACATGACAATGGAGGAATATTGGGGCTACAAATCATGTACCTTGAAGTGCACACTATTTAATTTTCCTACCTTGGCATGTTTTTCATGTTTTTACCTTGCTGTGGGAATTGGACTTGTAAGTAATCCATTCTAAGAATTGTTCCATATACATCATGATGGTGGAATAAATTTGGTTTTTAGAGGATGTCTAGATGGTTTCTTAGTTGTGTGAGTTTTTGTAGGATTATTTCATCAAGGTTTAGTTACAGAATCATCCAGTGGGTTGGGTTTTTGTCTATGAGTCATAGGTGATGGTTGTGAGCATATTATTTGAAATGGACTATGGATGCAAGACTCGTTTTTTGAGGTTCTTTTGGATAGATCTCAGAAGAAGATATTGATTAGTATCCATTAAGAGGTCCTGGTTTGTCCCTGTGTGTCGAGATTGGTTTCCCAATGTTAGAGTTGTTGAGGATTAGATCGAGTGTTTAATAATCATAGCTGTTGGAGCCTTTGGGATGGGTTGAGTTCATGGGATGGTGGTTATAACTAAGTGTCATTGAGTTGTTGAGATGATTATGAGGGACTCATAAGTATGAAATTGAGGTTTAGTTAGTACTCGAGGATGAGTTATATTTCGGGCATGACCTGAGTTTTTGTTTATGATGAGGATCCCCTTGGTATGTTTTCTTATTTGAGGTGGTCATGAGGACCAACGTGAATGCCCTTGGTGGTGTGATTTGCTTTTGGATTCCATTGTGGGGGATTTATGATAGTGGATTATTTGAAGACTGACGATGCAAATTTGGTTTGTCTGATTGGTGTGTACCATGATTTTGATAAGCTATGAGAACCCCTTGTAGGGTTTTCTATTCTTGCTGTGGCCTTTGGGATCATTGAGGATCTTTTTATGGGTGTGGCCTAAGAATTGGGTATAGTAGGGGAGTCCCATGTTGGATGCCGCCTTTATGTTGTGATGCTGGGGACATTGGGATACGTTAGTTTTTTTGACACTTATGTGGGTTTTTGAGAGCCCACATTTGATGTTTTTTGGGTGTTGAGATCCAGGGTTCCAAGAGGGGATTCAGATTTTTTGGATGAAAGTGGATCAAAACTATTAGTTTAGTTGTTTGGATGATGGGTTTGAGGTTAGATTACCCCATGTTCAGTTTCCCGTTGGTTATGATGTTTGAGGCAGTTTTACACATGAATTTGTTTTGAGGAAGAGACCTTTGGGATATCTTGGATCGATCCTTAGCCTTGAGTTTTGATGTAGTTCTCTCATCCATTGGCTATATATGGTTAGATAAGTGTATGGAGATAATGGATGGTCTAGATAAGTAAAACCCCATTCTAGGTTACTGTGAAACCTTGGCTAGGAAGGCCTCAGGATCATGAAGAACTAAGAATTCACTAAGTGGGATTTATCACCATGGATTATATTCATTATCCTAACACTATGGATACTCTGCACTCCCAATTATAGTATGAATCCCATGTATTATTTGGGTCTATGCCACGATCTTAAATCATTATGTAGGAACTTCAAGACTAATATGTTCTCTAATTACATTTTTCTAGAGGTTTCTATCACCATTATAGAACATTCTATTGGAGTCTTAGAGACCAATAGATGCACTTTGTCATGTGGATTCCCATAGTCACACCCTAGGATCCAGAATTTTTAAAATTATGTTTAGAAATATTATAGATCCTATATAGATCTGATGAACACATAGGTTATAATGTGGATGAGTGTTCCACATACTATAAATCATATGGTAGGGGCTAATGTAGGGAAATATTTACCGTAGGTGTTTATATAAAACTAGTGGTTGGATGTTTTACTTACTTTTGTTCTCCCATTTTTATGGAGTTGTTTTCTTTATTATAACTGTTATTAGATTCTATATAGGATGAGAATATCATTGTGCATACAAATTTTATAAAAATAAATAATAGTTCCACCGTTAAGGGTGGCATACTAAGATTTATTTATCATCCCATGTATGTGTACTTCGGTGAGATAGGATACTTTGTGTGTTTTTTTGTTAGAGAATTGGTTTTATGATGGATTGTACTGAGGACCAATGTTTTGTTATCGAGTTTATCCACTCATGTTTTGTCTTAGGATAAGGTTGTATAATCTTAAGTGATATGGAGACCGGGTATGTGGTTTGTCTTGGTGATAATGGTAGAGATGATTGTATTTATTTTAATCTTGTTTATTTTTTAAATATTGTTGAGCCACTAGTAGTTCAGGTATTATGTGTTTCCCATGTTTTTGAGTTTGTATGGATGTATGATTAATTTCATTTATTATAACATGATTTTGTTTCAGTTTATTTATTTTTTATTCTATGATGTTTATCCCTGTGTGTGAGTTTAGTTATTACCAATTTTATTCCACTTTGACCTTATGGTATAGTCTCTCCACTATATCTATTAGACCCTCATTTCTAGTCATAAGCCACTAGAATAATGGGATGCCTTCTTGAGGTCTTATGGTGATCCATACAAGGTTATTTTTTTTGTCGACCTAGGCTGGTTTGTTACAAAATGGTATTAGAGATTTTAATTTTATGATTTGGGAATTTGGTAAACAGGAGGTCTAGGAATATGTTAGGAATTATTATGGATATCATACTCCTGTGTGGAAAAAACATTTTTCATTAGGAAGTATATGTTTCTATGGTGTGGGATTGATGATCTTGGATTCTGTTCTTATGATTTTGTGATTTCACCTAGTTTTATGAACTTGAGTTTTTAGATTTATGATTTATTCTTTTTTTTGGATCTTGGCCCTTGGGAATGAGGCCGTTGTTCTTCCCTCATTCTAAGAATATAGTATTTTCTTGAAATATGCCTATATGTGTATGATTTTACTGATGATAGAGGTTCATTTGTTTAATTTTTCAAAAACTAATCATATAACATTTTCTCATTTTTGTACTTTGTTCTATTCTACTAAAATGAACTACTTGAATTCATAATTTCCATTGATGATAGGTCATGTGGTTCTTGTGGTGAGAGGTTCTCAAGTGATGGATATGTAATCCATTCATCAATGGATGTATGGAAACCCGTATGGTTTAGTGTGGGCTCTGACTGACTTATTAGTTGCTTGATGAGGGTAATAATTCCTAGGGGATCTCTAGATTGGGCCTGAGTCGCCCTTAAGTAGTGTTTCCCTTGAATCTATAGGTTTTCGTTCCTTAGCATGGAGCTATTATTTTCAAGTGTATTATACTAGGTGTTGCAATGGTGTTGGTGTTCTTGCTATCACTAATGGATTGTGTGGGAATAATTGTTTTTATTTGTTTAGTCCATTAAGGTCTGCTAACTCTAGGATGTGGTTAGGCATGAGGAATCATGGTTTTTGAGAATTGGATTTCTTGGAGTTCCCCTATCTCATGGATGTATTTTTAGGGAAATTTTGGTTGGTTTCCTAGCCCTAGTCATTTCTTATTGGACTTTGGGTAGCATAGTGAGATCATGGTTGGATGTTTTTGGTTTTGGATCAATGCGTGAGTGGAGGGTGGTCATAAGGTTGATTGTGTCTTGAGGAAGATGAATCATTTTTGAAGAGGAGTTTCATTGGTACTTTAACTTTTAGGAACCAATCTCTATGAGGTGTAGGGTTTGGCCTATGTGGGTATGAGTCTTGTTGTGCTTTTCAGATCAGTATTAAGAAATAGTTCTTGTGGGGATTTCACTATAGGATATGGAGGTTATGATCTATGCATTGAGTAGTTTTTTGAGCATGGAGGCTGATTTCCCTAGTGATCCAGGAATGTGTATGGACTGTTGCATTTTTTCTTGTTCATGCTTAAGGGTGACTAATTTATCTATGTCTATCCATTACATTTGGTGATGTTTATAGAATGGGCCATGTAGTTTTCTGTTTGGGTGGTGGGGTGTCGATAAGGATTTTCCTGTGGTCGGGAGCATCCAATTTGTCTCTAAGTAATGTATCTCATGTTGGGGGTGAGATGTCGATGTTGTAAGACCGACCATTGGATAGTTGAGATAGCATCAACTACACTAGTTCTAGGGGAGAGAATGGAATCTAGTTGTCCACTAAGGCTTCTCAAGGTTGAGAAGTGTTTATGGTGGGAGGTTTGTGATGACTCTAATCTTCACATTTTCTGAAAAATATGACAAATTAAAATTTTCACATAAGTTTGTCAGGGGAAAAGTAGTAATTTCTCATATAATATGATCTCAGATAATTTTTTTGACCACTATATTGGTATCATAATAGTTTTTTATCCTAGGGAAGGATTTTGGTGGAAATCCAAGATATTAAAATATTGACAGAATATTTAATATTTAATTAATTAAATATTATTTTATTTGTGCATGTTTATTTGGTTATATATTTAAAAAAAGGTTTTATATTGATATTCTGTCTCCATAGTTGATTCCATAATGGTGGGGTTTTCTTAGGTGATACCTAAATTCATTAGGGGTTCCTAGACCTGACCCCTTTTCTTTTCATTTCTTTTCTTTTAATTTTTATTTTTTTTTCTCCCTTTTTCTTTTTCTTCATTTTTCCATTCTATCCTCCCATTTGGATTTTCATGTATTCCCCCATGGTATCCACATTTGGGGTATTTTTCTAAGAGAGGTAGTGGGAGAAAAAATTGACAACGAGGAGGATGCACCACCTATGGAGTTTATCTAGTGGTAGATCAAGGCTTTGGGGTTCCTGAAAAATCATAGGTGAAAATATTTGGTGGTTTCCACCTAGCGGTAGAAAAATTTTATACGTTATGATTCAAATTTATTTATTTTAAAATGTTTTTTTTAATGATTTTAATTGGTTGTTGGGGACCCCATAGAGGCAATCTAGACTTAATCAGTGAGAAATGGGCGTTTTGTGCTATTTCAAGGGGTTTCCATTGGGGAAAACCCGTTTACAAGGTGTGTGGTATAGATAAAACTTCAAATGTGTTATTTATGTTTGGGGAAGATAGTTTTTTGGGACTACACCCCATGTATTTGGAGCACATGTCATATTATTTCAACTCAGGGTGTGCTGGGAGAACATGATCGTGTAGGGTAAACAATAAAAATAAGTGTGGGGACACAGACAATGGTCATGTACTATGTTTATATAGACCCCATGTGGTGGTACATTTCCTGGTACATGGATTGGGACCCCTTGTGTGTTAAATTCCATTTATAGGTGGTTCACACCATTTGCTATGGTGGAGTACTGACCGAGTGGGGGATGAGGTACATGGGAAGGTACACACGTGGTGTTACATGCTATATACAGAGAGTAACATTTTGTGTAATTTATAAAATTACACACTGAGTACCAATGACACCTGGATAGGGAGGAACCTTGGGTTTACATGCTATGTACCCCAAAGTACTTTCCGTTTTGTTTTCCTACATTGGCTTATTTTTCATGGTTTCACCCTAGTGTTATAATTTGATTTGTGAGTAGAACATTCTTAGAATTTTTTCATGTATATCATGAAGGATGAATCCTTTCAACATTTAGAGTCTATATTGATGGTATATTGGTTGTGTGGGAATTTTAAGAGGATTTATTTAAGGTTTGGTTTTAGAATCCTCCCGAGGTTATTTTTTGAACTGTGAGGCGTAAGTGGGGGTTATGAGCATGTTAGTTGGTATGTATTCTGGATTCTAGACTAGTTTTTTGAGGTTCTTTTTGATAGATCGTAGAAGGTTATATTGATTTGTATCTTTTAGGATATTTGGTTTATCCTCACATTTTAGGACTGGCTTCTTGAGTTTAGAGTAGTTGAGTTTTAGATCCTATGTTTGAGAATTGAATCTTTTGGTGAATTTGGGATGGGTTGACCCTGTGGGATGGTGTTTATAGATGAGTTCCATTGAATCAATGAGATGAGTCAGAGGGAATCATGAGGATTACCTTGTGGGTGTTTTGGTACCCAACAATAGGTTTTCAGTTGGTCATGGAAAGATGTGTGTTTTTTTAGGAGACCCTTTGTTGTGTTACCTGTTTGAGGTAGTCATGAGGATCAAACTGAACACCCTTTATGTCATGATTTGGTTGTAGATACCTTTGTGGGAGCTTATTTATTGAGGATTTGTTGGAAGCCACTAAGGATCATTTGGATTGTTGGATTGGAATGTACCATGAATTAGATGAGACAGAGGAACCCCTCATTGATTTTCTTATTCATATTGTGGCCTTTAGGACCATTGAGTATTTTTTAACAGGTGTGGCATGAGATATTAGCTGTAGTAGTGTAGTCTTGTGTTTGATTTCACCTTTTTACTATGACCATGGGGATTGTGAGAGACCTAATTCTTGGTTTGACACTAAGGCAGGTTACTGAGATCCCATAGTGGCTGTTTGATAGATGTTGATATCCAAGGTGTCGAGACATGCCCCATGTTTGTTGGATGAGAGATGATTGGCATTGCTAGTTTATCTTTTGGGATGGAGGTTCTAGGTTGGAATGACCGACGTTAAGTTATCCATTAGAAGTGATATTTATGTTATTTTTTTAGGTATATAGTTTGAGGAGGATACCATTGGGATATATTGGATCAAGCATTTTACTTATGTTTTTATTTGGTTTTATCCTCTTTTGGATGGCTCTAATTGGACTGGATTAGGTATCTAATGGATGATATGGATGAGTGTAACCCCCTTACAGTTTTGTGTGAAACTCTGCCTAGGGAGAATTCAGTCTTGTGAGGTGCTGAGGTACTAATAGAGTGTGTTTTAGCACTGTCGAAGTTGTTTGCACTCCCAGAACCATGGATGATCTACACTCCCATTAATGGTATAGAGACCATGTATTTTTAGGGTCCATGCTTGGTTTCTTATTTGTTCTATAGAACCTTCAGTATTGATAGGTTCTCTACTTGTGTTGACTTATAGGTTCCTATATCTAGTTCATATCATGTTATTGGATCCCTAGAGCCTAGTATATGTTCCTTTTAATGTGGAAGCCTATGATTACTCCCTAGGTTTTTATATTTTTTTCCTTTTCATTTAGATGTTTGGGAGATAATATATAGATCCAGTAGATGTTCTAGTTTCCTATGGTTTAGAAATACACATAATATAAATCCTATGGTAGGAGAAAAGAGATGGGGTATATTTTCTTGGGTCTCAAGATAGAAAAATGATTGGTTGTTTTACTTTTTTTTTGGTTTCCCCCTTTTTTATGTAGTTGTTTTATTTATGAAACCTATTATTAGTTTCCAGTTGGGTTGTGAATATCACATGTGCATACACTTTTTATGATATTATATTATAGGTCTGCCATTGGGTGGGCTAATAAGATTTATTTCTCAACCCCTATACATTCACCTCAGTGTTGGTGTAGACCTGGTGTATGATTTTAGGTTAGATAACACGTTTTATAATGAATTTTATTTAATTCCAGTGTTGCATGATCATGTGGAGTTACTCATGTGATGTCTTAAGATCGAGATGGAGTAGATTAAGAATCTTGGAGTTCAAGTATGTGGTTTGGCTTGGTGTTGTATGTAGAGATGTTTGTATTTATTTTCATCTTGATTATTTTTTATATGTGGGTGACCGAGTGGGAGACCAGCTATTGTGTGTTTCTCAATCTTATGAGTCTATAATAATATATGATTCCTTTAATTTTTATAGCATGCTTCTATTTTAGTTTATTTATTATGTTTACTTTGGTGTTTATACCTCTATGTGATTTTGTTTATTTTCACTGTTATTGAACATTGACTAGCTGGTATAGTCTCTCCACTATATCTATTAGAACCTTGACACTAGTTAATAGTCTTTGGCATATAGGGAGGAGAACTTGGGGCCTTGTGGAAAGACAGATCGAGTGACATGTCAGGTTGACTTGGGATGGTTAATTATAGGAACCAAAAATATATTAATTCACATAACTAGTAGATACAGTGTAGATTCATGTGAAATTATCAAAATATAAATAAATCAATAGTATAGAAGCATAAATAAATACTCACTTTTGATTCTTAGGTCCTACGTAAGATCCTAGATCAGCCCAAACCTACCACGTCTAGTGTTGGATTATCTCTTATCATGTTATGGAATCATTACTACCAATATTAAGTCCATGGATTATTCTTAGGAGTAAATCCTAGGAAATCCAATATGTAAAAAATAAAAATAGATTCCTAGACATTCTTTGAAATAAAGTTGTATTAGGATTAATGGATTACTCATACGTATCCTAGTAAATCTAGTGTGTGAGTATCAAGTTCAATATCTTATTCCCTTGTATCTATAGAAATATCATATCTTAGGTCTCATGGTCAATTCCCAAGAATCATAGAAAATCAAATGTACATGCATGTCTATATAAACAACCGATTCCCCATTTTCTAGGGTGATCAATTTAGTCTTTAGGAATATTTATTGATTCATAGTAGGATAATCCTAGGAAATTCATATAGACTGAAACATATGAATCCTAAGGACCCGGGCATCCAATAATATAACATATGAATCCTAGGATCAATTTTCAAGCATTAAAAACCACACTCATAATCTATATAAGAGGGTTGCAACCTCTTACCCGAATTTGAAGAATCCATCCGAGGAAATCCAATCTCCTCTAAAAACTCTAAGGATTTCCACAGAAGGAAGAAAAAAAGTCATATAGTATCAGGAATGTATACCATATCAAAGAGGAATATAAAAGTCATATCATGTATGTCAATACCTCTTGGTGGGTAGTGTGGCGCACCAAACCTTCTCATTCCACGGTTACCAAAACCTCTTTGGTATCACATCATTGATTTGGGTTTTAGGGTGACACCCATGATAATCACTACCCATATCCCATGAACCCTTTCTAGGGTCATTGTATCACTGGAGAACCCATTAAGACCCCATATGTATCATCAATAATGAGCACCCTTTGTGTTTTCACTTTTATAAAAAACACCCTTCAAGTCGACACTCATTAATTGACAGGAATAATTACTTGCTACATTGATAATGTCTCATCAATGGCTTACTGGACTCTTAAAAAAATCTCAAAAGGGAGATGGACTCAAGATCATTCCATTCCCATTCTGCTCTTGGTCAGCCAAAAAACCCATCCTATCCATCAGTGTCAACAAGGTAGACCCACATAGGTAATCACATCTCAATGGGAAAAAAATCTCACCCCACAGTCATCTCACCAGCCTGAATAATTAAATGAATCTTATTATTCTCATATGGTGAATCCTTAGGCCAACCAAATTAATCCATCACACCCTCTACCTAGAGGTTTGTAAGGGAATCAGACACCATGACCATCACATTTATTTCATACAATTCTCACCCCTAGGGTCTAAGTATTATAGGGTTTACTCTTATAATCCAAACCTCAACTATCTATGAAAATATAGTGCCCAAGGGTCCATCATAGCCCTTGGTTCTTTATTCAATTTATTCATAGGAATTTCATTTAATTTAAAAACTTTACTTCATTTAAATAGTTTGATAACCATAAGTGGTGAGATCTCATATATCACATGAATATAAAATAATTCATAATACCCAGGGGTATGTATGAGGGACCACCTACCATATCTTAATGTCCATTTAAATTTCAAAAGCATTATGATATCTTTCTCCTAAGCCTGTCCAAGACTATCCATCCACCACCCAATACTATGAGTCCCTAATTGATTCCTTAACATCCAAAACAATTCATTATATCAATTATAATAAACTAAACAAATCAATAAGTCCTAAATACCAAATAACTCACTGATCAACCTCATTTCACTAAAACAACAACAAAAAACGCATGGGAGGCCTGCAACGCACTCCCAACATCATTGTAAGAAAAATAAATAATACTCAATAATGATTCAATCTGAAAATAATTTATTTCAACCCAAAAAATATTATAAAAATTTAGATGGTGACATACCTCATTAAAACAACATGCGAGGGGATATAGATGCCTTATTGGGACATACTATTGCTCAAATGCATGAAAAATTAAAATAAAAAATGGCTTATTCCACCAAGATCCAATAGAATAAGCACTGATACACTAACCATATGAAACAAAAATTATCATGAATAAGAGTAATGGCAGAATTATGGAAAAAGGAGGATAAGATACACCATGAATCAAAAAATAATAACACAAAATCACTCCAAACCAATGGAGAATCCAAAAAAATGAGAAGAGGGTTTATCCGGATGGACATCGAGTGAGTGGGAGAGGAAAATGGAAAAATCATTAATTGGGTTAGAGGAGAAAATGGAAAAAGTATAAAAATTAAAATTTCGACACAAACACATTTCAATCCCATAATCAAATTATTCGCTTGAAATGTTCCCCTCCTTAAAAATTCATGGGTTAGAATCCTTATTAACGGCTTCAAAGTTCTCCCCCCAAAAAATTCATAGCTGGAACAACCCTAAAAAACAAACCAAACACCTATTTATAGTGTGAGCATGAGGTTCCTGATGTGAATAACTACAACATCTTAAAATCTCAGCTCCCGGGTCACCCTACCCTTCCTCAATGATAATTTGAGAATTTTTACCACCAATTAGGTCTCAAACCACTTCTAAAAGACATATCTTAAGATTTTCCAACACCAAAAAAATGAACATTGAATATAAAATTTCAAAATATCCTGATTAGAAAATGAAATATGAAAATTCCTTAAAAATTTTCATATCCCATATGGACACAAGGTTTTACTACCTCATCAACATAAAACGTTTCACCCACAAGAAGTCTCTTCATCTATTAAATTAACAATCCCAAGCTATATTATTCACTAATACATTCTCAATTCATTGGGTTCTACTCTGTAATGTTGATTGATCTTTCACTGCACAACTTCAAACATGTGGAACACTATTCATAAAAATCTAATCCAATGCTCTCTAGAACAAATAAAACATTAAGGAAATTCTTACCCAATATATTCTATATTAGGACACCATGGTATCATCAACTGATTCATCCTTGATTTTATGGTACTCTCCACCATAATACTTATCTCACAAGTGAAAATTATGATCCACAATTCTCCCCACCATCATAATTTCTTATAAAACCCCATTATTAGTAGTCAAAGGAAATTATCTATGTGGTCTTTATCTCACCACACCCAAATACACAAGAAAACATCAGTCAGATCTACTTTCAATAATAATACCTAAAAATGATCAGTCAAAATCATTAGAACACTTTTTCAAAAGAAATACATTGCTATAACTCAATATTTTCACTAATGTACCCACATGTAGGGTCTCACTCATATCCTAAACCATGATAATATACTTCCTTACATCCCTAATAATCCATGTTCAAAAAGATGCCACCATTATGATTCACCACATGATTCATTCCCCTAAATCATGTCATGAATCATCATTCAACCTCTAAACTATACCATAAATCAAAGTTTTCCACCTGATCCATGCGAAGAACCAAAATTCACCTCACAAAACATGTCATGAATTTTTCGCGTCACACCAAGAATCACACTCAGATAACATAAATCCCGTCTTGATACCAATTCTAACACACTGAATCTATCCATAATCACATCTGAATCCAAAATATTATATTTGAAAAATGACCAAATATTTTAGATTCACACTTCATGAACGTCCAAAATCTACCTTAACCATCCAATGTTCAATATCATCACCCATGACCCTACCCATATATGGGCCATATCTCCATATCCCATGTTTCATATATTATTACATGTAATGAATATACATGTCCATCTTTATCATACCTAATATCCAACCAAAATATCAATCATCACTCATTCCCAAATCATGGGAACTTCATCCTTAACACCCACTAAAATTCAAATAATAAAAAGGGTCATGCCCTCAAATGGTCAATAGTACACTCCCCAATATATGGATTAATGTATACCATTACGAAAGAACCACTGAATATGTACTAAAATCAATCATGTGTCACTACTCTTGATCCACGCTCAACCATCCCAGACAACACCAGTCTGAGATTAACTCTTGGATCAATTATTACACCAAATTCAATCCCAATTATAATTAAATCCATCACTATTGGAGGAATCTCTAATATCAGAAATCTCAGGCACCCAAGCCCACAAGAAATTAATTAATTTCATCATTCCTCAGCTAATACATGGCTTCTCATCAATTTAAAATTCAATAGCACTACATGTATCCATTGAATTGTACTTCAATATCATTTGAAATAAATGAGTATACACTTTGATACCACCCAATCAATTAACATGACTCATGATCAAATATTTTTATCTCATCAAACTTTTCTCACACACCCAAACAAATTGATATTCCCGACACCATTTCAATCATATAGATAGATCACACTTATGATCTTTACCAAAAACTTGATATATAAAGATGTAGTTATAAAGAATTATATAATCTGGAGTTTTTAGTCAAGAATTAATTTCCTTAAATTTCTAGGATCTTTATAGTTTAGTGTTTTAGAGAATAAATTCACAAATATTACACAAAAAACAAATATATTACAAAGTGGAAACTTCTATATAGTATCCATTTTCACCAGAATATAAAAAATTTAAAATGAAGAATGTCTTCTTTTCATGACAATTGTTTATAAATTTTAACTTGAATTCTTTTTTCCTCTTATTTATCATCAACCCCCATGAAAAAAAATTAAAAACATGGGATGAGAAAAAAATTTATAAGTTTCTTAAAAATAAGAAATAAATTGGCACAGTGAAAAACATGGTGACCCATAAAATATATAACATTTTCATAATACACATTGATCATATGAATTAAACCATTTACATATAAAAAACATTCTTTTTTCTCTAAGAAAACAATTAAAACCAATAGTAAGAAAATATAAACCATTTAAGGAAACATATATAATTATATTAAAAAAATCTAAAATATTTGTATCTAAGATAAATACTTTGGAGAAACCATCCTAGTTAACTCCCTCCTTCTTTCTATTGAAGAAAAATAAAAATAACTAATTCATGAGAGAGTTATTTTGGGCTCACTCGTCTTACAAGATTTATGAAAATCACCCATTATATAAGATATACCGAGCTCACCCATCATCATCTATAATGATAAAGTTCTATATCATGAATATAACATTTTAAACATCCACCTTTATGTCAAAAAACTATAGAAAAACTCTTTTAAACCCATATGAAAAACATTTTTTGATATCGAAATAGTCTTTCCATTTAAAAAAATAAATTTAAAACAAAATACGTAAAAAAATGGAATAAGGGTATTTCTTTGAATAAAACATGTAAGAATTTATATAATTAAAATAATAAAACAATATATGTGGAGGTAAGAAAATCTTTTGACACCAAATATGTTAAAATATAACATTCTGTTTTCCTTTTTTAATGAAATACAAAACATTTCGTATAATATATATAAAAAGTGTAGTTTTGAAAACCATTGAAACAATATAAAAATAGACATAAAAAATATTTAAAAAATAAATTATATCCATATAATCACATCTATAAAATAATTTCAAGAATATGGATATGGAAGATAATGATTCAAAAAATAAATCTTTCAAAAACTTAAAAAATATATTTTAAGTTACAGAGTCCCGTACCTTGAGTTAGACTTAGAAAATACATTTCTTATATTCCTGAATAATAAATATGTGTTAATTATTTACTTTAATTAATAACTTTATCAATTTTGTTATTTATTTTATTTTATTTAATTCCATGTTATGTACAATTTCTTAATCAATTAATTTCATGTGGGATATTTTAAAGATTTTCTACTCATATTTTTAAAATGAATTTGGTAGTTGACTATGGTAAAAGTGGTGATTATTCCATAATACCAAGAATAATAATAGTGAAATAATTATAATTTTTATATAATAATTATAATTTAATAAAAAACCCATGAAATGTTATTTTTTGTAAAATTAACCACGTTATAATAAAGGGGAAGGTAGGTCTTACATACTCATGAGTAACATTTACATTTTTCAATGATAATAATGAAGGTAAATTGAGTTTTATTTAATATTTCTATAACAATTATTAAATAATAAATATCATATTACATATTTAAAAAAACTTATATATATTATCCATGTGACTTTATGATGAAAATGAATCAAATTACTTCGTGGAGGTGGTTATCCACACAAATGCATGAAGGACATTATCATTTTTCAATAGATGGAAAGTTAAGAAGGAGGATGATATTTTATCTTTAAATAACTTTAATTATTTCATTAATATTATATATATTAATAAGTCCATAATTATAAATATTCATGAGAAGTGGTTATGGAAAACGAGACACATCGCTTCATAGAGGTGGTAATTCACACGTACCCATGAGTGATGTTTCCATTTCCCATTAGAATGAAAAAGAGATGAAAAAGGGTAATAACATAATCATAATAACATATATGTTTGCATAATATTATAATGTTATTATTTAATAATGGTTATAGAATATTTGAATGATGTGGATGAATAAATATGCTTGAAATATGTCGATTAAGACTTATACCTTCTCCTCAGACAATCTCTTTGGATTACAACTTATTAGTCATAGGTTTTATATTTTAGTAAAAACAAGACCCATAGTATGTGGGGAGTTAATTTTGGGAGATAATATAGTATTAATTCTCTAAACTATGGTTCTGAGAATGTGTGATGAATAGGGGATAAGTGGTGACCATTTATAAGATAGGGGAGAGGCACTTTCGGAATTACATGATGTATTAAATTAATATAAATCAATTTTAATGTAAAAATTAATATAAATTGATATAATTAAAAAATATTATATGGTTGAGTCAAAATACACTCATAAAATAAAGTTTATATAAGTTTAGGTGATGTTTTGACCGCTATATCTTTTTTTAACCATTGTTAACCCTTTTGCGAGTTACCATGGTATCAATGTTTTTTACTCTTCTAGGGTCAAGAAAATTACTATAAAAGGAAAAGTGTCCCATAATTGAAAAATTTTGATATTATAAACCATATCCTATTTAATTTTCCAAAGGTAATATTATTTTTAATTTTAAATCATTAAATAAAAAACTTTTTATTATAAAAATATCATTAATGTCATTTTTGGAACTATTCATTTAATTTGACATTAATGGAATAAATATAGTAATGAAATTAGAATATAAACATTTGTTACATACATAATATGTTATATTTTTCCATAATATATTTTAGGAATTATAAATCACCTAATAAAATATTACTTTTAATGTTATTAAAATAATTTACTCGATTTTTCTACCACTTGCACAAACACTATGTCAGTGTTGCATAAGAATTTATGTTAATTATTTCATTTAAAAAAATTAAAAGTAAATTAACCTAATGAAAATATTAATTTATATTCAACATAACTATTTATAACTGAACATAACCTATTTTTATCACTATTAAAAAAATTGAGATATTAAAACAAAGAGGGTGACATTTTGTTTTTATTATTTATTTATAATTATATTAAGTTCATTATCAATGGAAAGTGGAAATAAATTTCCAAATTTTTAAAAAAGTTATGGTAATGGTAAAAAAATCTTATCCAATAAAATAAAATAACTTTTAGTGATATTTTTATTCCTTAACCCATTTTTAACCTTAATTATGCAATTTACCCTTAGAAATGAGACATATATTTTCTATGATTACTATTCATAATGGAAAATATATATCGGTCCTATTTACCAAATTTTTAAGTCCTAATTAAATATATAGAATCAATTTTTGAATTTTCAAATTATTTAAGTGTTAGAAATTAATTTAAGATTAAATCACTAAACACAATTAAAAACAGTTTTTTTTGAAAAATGCATTTTTAATCCCAAAAATTGACTTATAACAAAATAAGGTATAATGATGATTTTTATATAATTAATCAGATAAATTTTAATTAAATGTGTCAATTTTACTTTAATATAAAAATAAAAATTTTAATTATTTTATTTAATTAAAATAAATGTCAATTTTACAAAAATCGTTATTTTTCACTATTCACTACAAAATCAATCTTTTTAGAAAAATTCCAAAATTTTACTATAATATAATTTTTATATATTTATTACATAATGAATTTAATTTAATCAAATTAAAATTATAAAGTATATAAATTTATCTCTCAAATAAATACTTATAATATAGGAAAATCTGTTTAATTAGAATAATACTATTTCATTTTTGATTGAAAAATTACATATTATTCTTATAATAATTATATAAAATATGATTCATGAATACTAATAAGGAATGAAAAATATTTACTATTAACTTAACTTTAGTTTTTATATTCTCTCCCATTTTGGAAATTTCATCCTCAAAATTTTATTCCATACCTAAAAAAGTGGTGATATTTTTTCGTTATTGAATTTTATCATTCACAAGTTGCTTCTTAAATGACATTACTTTCCACAAAAACTAAACATTATTAATTGACTTATTTTACAACACTTTCTATATATGGTAAATAATTTATACTTTTTATTCCTTATAAGAAATGTTATCTTCAAAATGAATTATTTTTGGGCTCAAAATATGAGATTCGTCTGAAACTTATTTTCATAACAATGAAACAAGAATTATGTTATGTACTTGAGGTATTCTTGGATTAAAGGAAGTTTGATAGGAAAATGAGCTTGGTTTCTATATAATTTTATATGATCCAATGAATCATTTACTTATCTTCACTTTTTACCAAAATGAATAAATGTTTTCCATGAATATTATTTAAGAATAACATGATCACCTACCTTGAAAGAAATATCCTTCCTCTAGTTATCCACATAATATTTTTTCCTACTTTGGGACTTCCTTATATGTTGTTGAATCATATTCAATTTCTTCACCATTTATTTTAAAAAAATATGATTTTAAAAACATACTTTCAACTAATTCACCCCACCATGAATGATTTTGACAATGCATTCCATATAATGCCTCATAAGGTGCCAACTATATACTAGAAAGAAAACTGTTATTATAAGAAAACTCTATTAATGATAGATGTTAATCCCAACATCCTTGGTAATCCATTGAACAATCATGTATCCTATCTTCCAAGTTATGAATCATTTTCTCGGATTTTCCTTCATATCGAGGATTAAAATTATTACTTAAATTTAATTTAGTAACCAATAACTTTTTAAGGACTTTCAAAAAGTATAAGTTAACTTGAAATCATGGTAAGATAAAATAGAGAGAGTAACTTAATTTAAATAGACTATCTACTTTATATACAGTCAGTAAATCTAATCTAAATATATAATATCATGAATTAAAAGGAAATTAGTAGATTTTGTTATTTGATCAACAATAACCCAAATTAAATTATTATCTTGAGATGTTTTTGGTAATCCCACAATGAAATCCATGAACATATTTTCCCATTTCCACTAAAACATTTAAATTTTTTGAAGCATCCCCTTCGAAAAATTTCATTATACTTTATTGTGTTGAAAAGTAAAACATTTCATTGTAAAATCTATAATATCTTTCTTCCTTCTATCCCACCATAAATAGTATTTATGTTCTTTATACATTTTAGTACTTCCATGATGAACATAAAAGGAATAGTTTGGACTTTTCTCAAAAATTCATTCTTCAATTGGGAGATAGTAGTCACACTGATCTTTTTTTTGAATCTCAAAACACCTTACCTTTCAATGTTAAATTATCGTAAAATTAATTTATTTACTATTCTAAACTTTTAATGTTAATTGTGGTATTTCTTTTATGATTTCTTAATTCTATAGGATAATGTCGACTACATTGATATTTGAAATAAAAAGAGGAATTTCCTATATATACAATTTCTAGTCCACCATTCATTATATAATTTACCAAAGGATCATGTTATAAATCTATCTTAGATAATGATGCATTATTCTTTCAAATCTAATCATCAGATATTTTCTTTCTTTTTTAGGATGGTAATAAACCATTCAATAAAAATACTTAATCATTCCCAACCATGTTCTCTTACTCATATTCAATAATTTTTGAGTGAATAAATACTTCAAAAATTTATGGTCTATTTATATTTCACACTTTAATATATAAAAATGATTCCCCAAAATTTTTAATGAAAAATCCCATAAATATAATACTACATAATTTGTATAATAATTTCAGTAAAAAAGTTTTAGTTGATATTCTGAATTAGAAATTACATAATTATTCTGTATTAGAACACAAGGACGTCCCTTTAATGAAGTATCACTATAGATTAAAAATTACCTATTTATAGAGGGTAGGTCCAAAACTAGAGACTTTACAAATATTTTTTTTATTCATAGATACAATCATCACACTCCTTCATCCAGATAAATTTTACTCCTTTTTTAGTTAACTTTGTTAATGGGTTAGATAACTGATAAAAGATTTCAACAAAATGATGGTAGTAACCCACTAATACAAGACAAATATGAATATCTATAATATTTTTTATCTTTTCCTTTATTCAAAATCATTATTTTTGGTAGGTTTAATATTTATTCCTTATTTAGAAACAATGTTCACTAGGAAAGAAATCTGTTGAAACCAAAATTCACATGTACTAAAATTTTAATATATATTTTTTTCATTTAATGTATGAAAACAATCCTTAAATTTTTTTCATGATCCTCATGAATTTTATAAAATAAAAAAATATCATCGCTAAACACATCCAAAAACTTATCTTAATATTCATAGAAAACTATACTCATAAAATCCATGGATATAGATGGTGCATTAGAAAAACAAAAGGGAATAAATAAAAACTCATAATGACCATATCTAGTATGAAACATTGTCATTCTAATATATAACTCCTTCACCATAAACTGATGATACCATAAACTGAAATCAATCTAAAAAAATATTGTGTTCCCTGGAGCAGATCAAACAAATCATCTATCACGATCCAACCCACTTGGGACTAACTAGCCAGTGTTGAGATGGGCTGTGACAACCCAACCCCAGCTCCATAGGTTAAGGGTTGGTGACCAGCACAAAGACATCATAACTAAAATGAGAGACCTTTTCCTAAATTACCTTTATTAATACACACAACCATCTCTAAGAATAAGTGTCTAGGAATAATAATAAAATATAGGAACATCTAGAGTAAAAAAACCCTGCATGTAATAACTTCCAAGGAATAAAAAAGAGTGTGATATGCAATCCAAAAAGTAAAGGGAAAAGTACATGCCCACACAGAAAATATGTCTCAACATGAAAAAAACTGGAATAGAAAATAGTCGAGATATCTTAGCTCCTAATCACTAAACATGACCACTATACACGGTCTATGCACATGATAATCCCTATACTTTGAAATTTCCTATGATATGTCTAATGTCTGTATAAGACATGAAACATGCATGAAAATTCCATGTAGGGGTGAGAATATATATACCCAGTAAGATGCCCTATAAACTAAATAGGGAGAAATGGAATAAATGAGAGAGTTAGTTTTCTCAGCCCAAATTAAGAGGGAAAACCCATCAACATCGATATACGCTCGTATAAGAAACCCACATAAGAGATAAATGGGTTCTCCATATCACATATCATCACAAGATGACGAGTATTCCTATGACTCTAAAGTACAATAATCAATGCAAAACATCTCATGTGTCTATCTGAAAAATTAATGAGGAGGAAACACAACTCTCCACTACTCCACAACCCGAGGGAGTAAAATATCCAAAAAGGTATAGGACGCATGCCTTGGTGGGATAGAGGAGTACCATATCAATGGATATAGGACATGTTCCCTAGTGTAACAGGGATGTACCACTCAATAAATAGAGGACCAACTCTCATATAGGGAAGAACAATATTTATATATTGAATAAAGAGTATGGGGGACTCGTGCCATGGAGTGATAGAGGTGTATCATCTCCAAACATAGAAGACTCATTCCCTAAAAAGGGTAGTACTATCTCTACTTGTACAAAGCAAGTGGGGGACCCGTTTTATGGTGTGATAGGGGAGTACCATCCCCAAGGATAGAAGACACGCTCCACGAAAAGGAAAGTATCATCTCTACTAGTATGAAGGCTATATGAGACCCATAACCTAGTGAGATAGGGTAATAAAATCCCCATAGATAGATAACCTACACCCTGGTTAGGGGAGTACCATCTCTATGTATAAAGGACTCACCCCATAAAAAGGGGAGTACTACCTCAACCTGAAATTTTTACGATGATCATTCTCATTCACTGTTATTGTAAAGTGTCACCCAAAGAAGTGTTCTACATAGAAAACCACACATTGTATCTTTTTTGCCTAAAATTAGGCCAACATCGTGTTCTACATAGAAAAATGCTTATCATTGGAAACTCATTGGATAAAATATGAGTCTAGACAAAGGTTATATGAGAGCTGGAAGCTTATACTCGGGGTATATGACATGTATAAGGGGTCAACAAATGTATGAACATACTTGTATTCCTAGACATGTCCCATAAAACATACTACTTGGATGGTCATGTCATAATAAATGACATGTATGAGACCCACATGACGTGTTTAGACCACTGTGTCCCTGCACGTGTGCTCTTGGCTATGCTCGTGTCTGCAAAACCATGCTATGTACCTAGATGTATACTTAACTATTCCTGGGTACCATAAGATGCATGTGTACTCCCAGAGTACATGGTGTTCCTTCCAATATGGGTTCATGATTGTGTGTAGCTGGAAAATGGCCTGGTTACTTGGGGATGATCACATGACATGTTGTATAGCCACACAGTTTGTGATCAATATCTTTTTTTATAAAACCCTATCTTCAATAGCTAGGTGACTACAAGGAATTTATTCAACCCAGTACACACTGTATAGATGTTATTTTCATAGAAATATAGGATCATTCAAGAAGATCCTAGATCCATGACCACATTTTTGAGCTGTGGATATTGACCCTTGCAAATGGTGGTAGTCACCTCCAGCCATTGGTTTTGTCCCATTGGATGATGGAAATTAAAATCTAGATATTCCCTCGAATCCTACAACATTTCACATCCCCCACTAGTTGCCTCAACTCGATCCCATCACCTATCTAGATCTAGTACCCAGGGAGCATCACCTGAAATCCAAAATCCATATCTATATAGTATCAAATTTTCAATATTTTCATTCTAGATGAATCTACTATGAACTTAGGGGTTTGATCGTGCTCAAGCCCGCCCGACAATGTCGAACTATGACCCCATTGGACAATGGTGAAGAAAAAAAAGAACTGAGGGCGATAAAGCACATAATCAAAGTTAATCAATCATTGTCTAGGAATTTTTGTACAAATATTATATATTAATGATTAATAAAGGTGATATCATATACCACATGATGTATTTATTTAATTAACAAAAATAATCTGCAACTTGGCTCGTATGGAGGATCAATTAATCACAAATCAAATAATTGATGATAATAACAAGATAAAAATTTTAGTCAAGGGGGGATACCATAATTGATGAGACATACCTCAATTTCTGATCAATGGTTAGTGATGAGAACATTTTATAGCAATGTGGATGATCTGCTACATATCGGTCCACCATGATCCGATCATCGATCGCTTTCCAATATCGATTCACTAATGAAAGTCAAAGGAACATGTTCTCATAGTTCGAAGGTTATGCCGTTCAACCTATTGATTTTCCATAACATGTTATTTAAATATATTCCAGTATAGTTTATTTAAAATAAAATAAATAAAATAATTTATTTATTTTTAATTAAATTCACCCACCAACAGTTTCCTCAATTAGACATCCTATACTGACCAACCATAGGTCGCGCCTATGGTAAACCCTAAATTATATATTTAATCATGATATCATATTTTTGATTTTAAGAATCAATTCATGAAATATTCTATTATTTCAGATAAATAATGCAAGCATGATATTAATATATTTAATATTTTTAAAATATAAATTTTGGACTCATCATTCCTTAGAATCTTGTTTCATCTCAGTGCCTGGATTCGAAAATATTTCCTAATATATTTCAATGTCTATCAAGGAAAAAATAGATTCTCTAAATTCATCCCCTCTTCAAATATTTCCATTCCGAAAAAGAACAAACTAAACAAAATGGTGAGGATACTAAAGTTGGATCTAGATATCCCACTCCTTGGAGCTCTCCTGTATGCTCACATGCTACTAAAACACACAAACCAAGGTAATGGACCAACCATGAAGGATTCTCTCCTATCAATTCTCGATCGCCACCAGGTGCTCCATGATGGTGGCTCCATCCTTGTTTTCCATCTCAACCCAGTCAATAATGTGCATAGGATAATGGATGTATCTCTTCATTTACGATCCATGAAAGACATCTTGCACCCACTCCGACTGTGGCGGTTAGGTGAGGTGGTATGAAACCTCACCAAACCTATATTAGATCTTGAAAAACCCAATAAATTTCAATGATATCTTTCCAACCTATCTGAATCTCTCCAATCCTTGTAATATAAAGACTCTCATGAAAATATGGTCTCCCTTATTGAAATCCAAGGTCCTATGACATCGATCATCATAAGATTTATGCTGGATCTAGGATGTCTTCATTATCTCGCAGATCACCCAGACCATCTCTGTTATCATCTTCACAATCTCTGGCCCAACAAGAGATGCCTCATTAATCTCAGTCTAGCATAAAGGTGACCTGCAAGGTCTCTCATATAGGGCCTCTAAAGTTTCTATATGGATAGTAGAGTGATATCTATTACTATAAGTAAACTCTATAAAAGATAAGTGATTATCCTAACTCTGGACAAAGTCTAACACAAAAACCTCAACATATACTCCAACACCTTGATAGTGCACTCATTCTTACCATTCTCCTAGTTGTGAAAATAAGTAATCATCCTCAACTAGGTTATGAATTTTTCATGAATTTCTCTCCAAAACCATGTCACGGACCATGAATCACGGTCATAGACAATCATCGGGGGAAACCAATGAAGCTAGATGATCTGCCACACATAAAAATAACCCAAACTCTCCACAAAACTCTTCTCCCTAATGGAAATAAAGTGTGCTAACTTGGTTAGTCAGTCAAAAATCACCCATATAGAATTGTGTCCTCATGTTTTTCATGAGATCCCCATCATAAATTCCATGGATATGACATCCATTTCCACTTTGAGAAATCAAGTCACAGTAACAAACCTACTGAAACATGTTGCTAAACCTTTACACGATGACATGTGAGACATCAAGAGATGAATTTTGCAGTGATCTGCCACAAGCCATCCAACCAAAACTACCATTCATGGTCTCTAGACATCTTCCCTACATTAGTATTACATATAAAGGATAATTGTGAACCTCACTCATTGAATACTCTTGAAATGTGACTATAACCACCATATGAACCTTGAAAAGGGTAACATGATTCCATCCTTTAGAGAATCCATCAAGTGAATCTCCTATGAATATCTGGTCATGTAGGACCTTATAGTGGATATCTTCTAACTGATCCTCCCTCTCACATTGGAGAAGTATATGAGGCAACACCATTTACTAAATTTAATTTTCACCCATCTCCTCAAAAAGGTTCAGTTTTAAAGAAACTAACTACTTAGACGCCTCCTCTACAACATTAGAATTGGAATTTTTACAAAGGCAATATTCCACAAAATTCCCCTTCCTAGGTGTATAGACCATCTCAAAGTCATAGTCCAACAAGAACTCCACGAAGAGCCACTATCTCAGGTTCATATATCTGTGTGTGAGGAAATATAGGAGACTCTAATGGTTTGATTAAAAAAATCACTCTCCTAGAAGATAGTGCCTTCACATCCGTAGAGCAAAGACTTCCACTGTCAACTCTAGAACATTATTCACATAGTTCTCCTCATGGGGTCTTAAATTACTTGATATATATGTGATCACTTTCTGCCTCTACATCAACACATAGTTGGGCCTAGCTCTAGAGGCATCTCAATACACTACATACTCCACACCCTCTTATAAAAGTCTCAAAAAGTGGAGCACTAGTCATGTTCAACCTTAAATCCTCAAATTCTCTCTCACACTTCTCAGTATAGGTAAATGGATACCCCTTTCACATCAAGGGATTTTGAAGGGGATGAAATCCAAGATAAGTTTCTCAGGAACCTTCTATAGTACCCTTGCAATCCTAGAAAACATTTCACCTCTACCACATTCTTTGATGGATCCCAATCAGGAACTATTTCAATCTTCACCAGGTCCATAACTAGTCCATTCTTAGAAGTTACATTCCCTAGAATGTGAAATTTTTGGTTCCAGAACTATAACTTTGAGAGCTTACCATATAGATCATAATCCCAAAGCATGACTAGGATCATCCTGAAGTGCTCTTATTTCAACTCTTTTGACATAGAGTAGATGGGTATTTCATCAATTTATACAAACAAAAATCATTCTAAGTATATATTGAAGATTACTTTAATCGAATACATAAATAATGTGCGATAATTCGTCACAACAAAAGGAATCACCATGAACTTATAATGTTCGAGAACCATATCATGCATCACAATTGATGAAAGAGACATCCAATCCTTGGTAAGTGGTAATTTTTCATTATCATTTCCTGGTTCAGGTGATGATAATCAATAAAAATCTACAGGCTCTCATCTGACGTTTTCATGAATGAAATAAAAGATAACTAGGGGACACACTAGGCTTTATAAAAATCCTTCTCTTGACTATCCTTAAACTACACCCTAAGCTCCCATATTTTGGTAGGAGCCATTTGATAAGCCATATAAGATATTATTTCAGTCCTAATTTATAATTAAATGGAAATAATTTCTCACTCTCATAGGTAGTCCTAGAAAATACTCATGGAATATTTCCATATCATCCTCCGTGAATAAAGGAATCTAGGTGAAAAAATATTCCACTGCAATAAGAGATAAAATCATCATTTAATTGATAATGGGTTTCATATTCATGCTTTCAAAACCGAATCACTCTACTATAAGATCTCTCTCCCATAAAGAAGAATCTCGTCCCATCTATTTGAAGTAATCTGACCCATATGTGGTGATAACCAATATGGGTTCATACAATGGAGAACTAGTTAATGCCCAAGAGAATTTCACTATGTCTCATCCAGATAACCAAGAGGTACCATGAGAAACTATCTCCACTAAGAAATAGCTTGCAATGAAGGTAGATAAGTGATATTAATGAAGTGTTCCCTATAAGAACCTCAAGTCAAAGTTTCTAGGCTAAAGTCTCAATTTGGTGCTCTACCTATCACACTAGGATCAAAGAGATGAAGCAATGACTCACGCTTATTTATACCACTACTAAAGAAAGAGTATAATAAACATAGATCATTCCTCCAATCATCTCATGAATTTACAATTCATAAGCCTCTATATCCTACAACTTCTTGCACCCCTACAGTAAACTCCCTGATCCTAGAATGGGTCATATGGTGGTGGTGGTAATTGAAGAATATCATAATTCCGACCTCCACTTATAGATATTCCTCTTGGAGCCCCACCTATTCCTCTACCAGATCCACCTTCTTAGGGGATACCTTTTCCACATCTGGGAGAATCCCGATCATAGTGCCACCATAGTTGTGGATGTCTATCCTCTATTTTTCCAAACTCCTAAACAAGTTTGGTTAGGAAATAAAATTCCATGTTTCCTTTTCTATCAAATACATAGAATAACCCCTCTTTGGGCTTCGTAAGTCCTCTGTGTCATCCTTTATCCACCTTAACATAGGCCTAAGTCTACGCATGGGTATACCTTCTGTTCCTTAACACCTATCCTCCATAAACCACAATAGTAGACTCAACCCTGGGATGTTAACTAATTTATCCAACTACACAAAATCCCAACGATAGAAATATCTTCATCACTAGAACCTACTCTAGAACTATAGAATATGTGGGTATACACAGGGGTACCACACTGGAATTGATATCTCTATGTAGACCCTACTTTAAATTAAATTCCAAAAGTAACCATCCCAAATCATATTGTGGGATTACTGCATATGGTTAGTGAACCTCATAATATACCCAGAAATATACATACTACCCCTCTGTAGCTCTAGAATCTCATGAATCAAAATTGAGGGCAAACATGAGGGGTAATAGTCCTAACAAAACAAATTTTCAAAGTCAGACTATGAGAGTTTCATCTCATCTTGCATCTGTGAAACTAGACTCAACCAAAACCCAACTTCTTCATGGAAAATATTGGCTGCTAGAAAAACCATTTGATTAATTATTGTCTACACAAGTTTGAATACTTGGATCACCAACTCAAGCCAATTTACCACTACCTAGGGATCTGAATCACTATCAAACCTCAGCGGCCAATAACTCTAGAATTAATGGAGTGCACTAAGACTATGTGAATCCTTATCTTAATTTTATTGTATAATATGCTACTCGAGAAGTGGGGTTTCTTCCACATACCTTTCTAGAGGAAAGATCTTACAAGATGACCCATGAACCAATGCCTCATCCATCAATATATTTTCTTCATGATCCTAAATCAATAAGCTAGATGGATTTCTTCACAGAGGAATCATGAAATTAATCAAGTCATACCATAGTTATATGAGAACACACACATATATATATATATTGGAGCTTAATCAAGAAGGATTGTCAAGGGACTCAATCCTATATGATTCATGTACCAATGTTCCATGTAACTAATATATTAGTATGTCAAGTTGACAAATATATAGTCAGAGTCCTTGTGTATAGATACCTAGGTTGTTACACCAAAACTAGATTCTATGACCTGGAAGCTCAGTTGAGACACTTTAACATTGTTTCCCAAATTACCAACCTATCCTTATAAGGTGAAAAATCCTATCACTATCCCATGAAATGAACAAATATAATACAAATCTGTCATGAAAAAACCCGCAGAGGCCCCCTGGCTGATGGTGAGCTGAGACACAACATCCCCAGGCCCACCTCCATAGGCTATGGGTTAGTGCTAAGTGTCAAGAAGTCATAACTAAAACGGTAGTCCATTCCTTATATACCTATATTCATGCACACAAAATTATCTTTATATAAGTGTAGATGAAAAATAATAAAATATTGTAACATATTGAGTAAAAATAATTCATCTATGGAATACAAAAGAGTGAGATATTGAAATATGAAAAGTAAAGGAAAAAATACCCACCCACCCAAAATATATGTCCCAAACTTAAATAATTGGAATAGAAAATAGCTGAGAGCACCTGGATACTAATCTCTAAGCTTGACCACCATACATGGTCTATACACCCAATCTTCCCTGTGATCCTCTGAAAAAATCACATATCTATTTATAATTTACATTAGACATAACACATTTAGGTATAGGCATTTTAGGGGTGGGTGTATATATACGCAGTAGGACACCCCAAAAAATAAAAGAGAGAGAAATAGAAGACATGATAGAAGTAGTCAACTCAACCCAAACTAAAATGGAAATTAAACACAAAAACATATATATATATATATATGATAAATTAAGAAACATGTATGAGAGAAATGGGGATTTCTATCATATATCCCATCCTTGGATGATGAGTCTGCCAGTAGCTCTGAAGGTCCATCATCGATTCCCAACATCACATGTGTCTATATAAAGAATTCATGATGAAGTACCACACCTCATAACCACTCTATTTCCTGAGGGAGAATAATCTCTAAAAGGTAGAGGGATCATGCCCTAGAGTGATCAGGTTTATGCATATCTATGGATAAAGGACTCATACCCTAGTGTGATAGGGGAGTACTACTCAGTATATAGAGGTCCCACACCCATATAGGGAAGTAACGTATCTATACCTAGAGTAATTAGTATGGGGGATCTGTGCTCTGGTGTGACGGGGGAGTATAATCCCTAGGGGCCGAATACCCATTCCATGAAAAGGGGATCAATGTTTCTACCTCTAAAAAATGTGTTGGGTCTTACTCCTTGAGTGATAGGGGAGTAGCTTCCCCAAGGATAGAAAACTCACACCATAAAAACTAGTGTACCATCTCTACCAGTTTGAATAGTATGGGGGACCTTCACCTTGGTGCAATAGGGGAGTACCATCCAGATAGATTGATGAAATTCACCCTGGGTAGGTGAGTACCATATCTATGGATAGAAGACCCATTCACTAATATGGGGATTACTGTCTCTACCAGGAATATTCCAAATGATCCTTCCCTATCTCTAACACCATCAAGCATTACCTAAAGAATAATCCCACTCAGGAAACATATTATTATATAACTTATGCCTAAACTGAGTCCACCATCACATTCTATGTTGAAAACTGATCAGGATAGGCTACTCTTAAGACAATATCTATGTCTATATAAAAAAGATATGAGAGGAAGAATAGTCTCTAAGGGGTACACGAAATTTATGAGGGGTCACACGATGTGCGACCTCACCTGGACTCCTGGTTGTGTCCCTACTAGCACACATCTTGGATGACCATTTCACCATACACGATATTTATGAGATCCACATGACATGTATTGGAAAATCAAGGCCAACTAGTGTGCTCTGGTCCATGCCAGTGTCTACTAGGACTTATCTTGTGCCTACTATGTACCTGGGCATGCCCGGGTACTGACACATTTCTATGTACTCCTAGAGAACATAGAGTATCTTCTAACATGGGGTCCTAGGTAGGTACTGATAGCACACATCCTAGCTACCCCAAGGATGGTCCCACAATATGTGGCCTAGAAACATGGCATGTGATCCTTATATATTCCTTGAAACCCTATCCCCCACAACTGGGTGACTACATGACATGTGTTCATCCTTGTAAACACTATTTCATCGATATTTTCACATAAATCCAAGATCATTCATGAGGCTCCTAGATCGAAAACCATCCCCATGACCCATTACTATTGACCAACTGAAAATGGTGATAGCCACCTTCAGCCATTGGTTTGGGCCCTTATGTGGATGGAAATCAGAATTTGTTGATTCCCTCAAATCCCACAACATCGTGCATCACCCATCGGTCACAGCTGCTCAGTCTCATCACCTCTATGGATCCCAAATCCATGGAGTATAACCTAAAATATACAATCCATATTGATCCACCCTCAAATATCCAATATGTTCATCGCATGTGAATCTTCCACGAATCCAATGGTTTGATTGTGCTCGAACTCACTCGGCAATGTTGAACCATGAGACTGTAGGCCAATAGAGAATAATGTGAAGAATAGAGGGGGTTAAAGAACATTAAAAAATAAACCAATCATTGAAAACATTTTATTGAGAAATTATTATAAATTTATGATTAATAGAGGTGATATATTATGAAAAAATGAAAGATTTATTGAATTAAAAAAAGTAATCATTAATAGGAAACATACGAAAGATAAATTAATCATATATCAAAAAATAGAGGATAATAACATGATCAATATATTAATAAAGGTTAGAGACTAAAATTGATGATCCCTACCTCAATTTTGGAATAATAGTTATTAAAGAATGCATTTTATAGTAATGTGTAGAATTGTCCGCCTATCGATCCACAACGATCTAATCACATATCATTGTATGATATTTATCATCCAACAAAATTTGATGGAACCACTTATGAACAGTCACAAGTTTATGCGGATAACCCTTTAGATTCTCCATTAATAGGCTTTTTAAAGAGCTTTTAATTTAAGTCTTTTTTAAATAAAATAAATGAAGTAAATTATTTATTTTAATTAAATGAACCTGTCAATGGCTTCCTCAACCTAATGTCTTGCATTGACCAACCTTTGGTTGAGCCTAGGGTAAAACCCACATTCTAGATTCAATATTGGTATTAGATATTTTATCCATGAATCTACTTAAGAGAAATTCAGTTATTTGTGAAAAACTATGAATCTATGATATTATTATATTCAATATTTTTAAAATATAAATTTTAGGATCAATAGGTATTGGAATGTCATGTTGTCTCAGCGCCCAACTTTAAAAATATTTCTTATTATATTTAAAGGTCTTAAAATTCAAAAAATATTATCTACATTTTAGGAATCAAGTAAATGATATATGTTCTTAATATTTATTTTATTTGATGCTCTATAATCAATGAAATGTATGAAGTTTTAATAAATAAAATAGGATCACGCCATAATGAATTGACTGGATGAATGGATTATTTATGTATAAAATATTAAAACTATATTTGCAATTCCAAAATTTCTATTTTATGCATTCAATAATGGGTTTTTGAAATTATATTGGAATTAGGAATAAAGTAAATAGTAATCTCACCCTCATAATCAGGAATAAAACCATGAAAATAATCAAGAAATACATCCATATATTCATTCACTACTACATATAAGTAATTTTAAAAATTTATTTTCTTTTCAACAATGTGATCTAGGTAACATTCACGTCCATATTTAAAAAGTTTTTCATCTTCTTAATATGTTATCAAAGGTATAAAATCATTGAATACCACATTTTTATCTCTAAAATATTTCATAGAATTATAAACTATAATCCAATTCATTCCAAGAATAACATTAAAATACAATATGGATTGTTCAATATGTTTTTTAGGAAATATCACCCCAATGATAAAAATTATAAGATTCATATAAATCTTGGTTATTTTAATATTTCAACCTAGAATTTTCACCAAAAGTTATATATTTTTTTCATGAGGTTATATCCCCATTTTACTTGAATATTTATAAAAAATTAAGGAAATATAATATCCATATTCAGATAGGACATTAGAATAATTCTAATAAACAAGTAACTTAAATTTTACCACTTCATTATACGGCCCTATGTCTACCATAGTAATAGAAAATGATTTTCCACATTTTTATTTTGATCATGATAATTTCCACCCTATATAACTAACTTTAGGAAAACTTTATCAAAATTCCACAACTCGTTTAAATTAAAACATCAAACTATTGGTTGGATATATATTATCCCATTATTGGATTATTTAGGACTCTTTTCTTTGAAGAAATGATACTTATGACTAAACTCACTACACTGATAACACTTTCTAGATCATATAAAATCTTTACTAAATTTATTTTACCATAGTTGGAAAATGTTGTGGATTACCTATATATTTCTTATTAGAATGATTTTCCATTATTTTCCATCTTTACTACTTCTTACTATTTTCATCCTGAGGAACATAAATATTTGTAAACTCTATCTGAAATTTCTCATAATAAAGAAAAATTTACCATAATTTTTAAATTATCAAGAGGCCAATGAACATTTTAAACTTAGTTTCAATCCAAATTAAAATCGATTAATTTTTCTATCAAGGTCATGAATAAAAGTTTGTGTGTTCTTAGAAAATATTGTAAATATATCTTCATAAACAACTACTGAATCTTTATTTTTTTTCTAAAAATCCAATATTATTTCTCTATCCTGAGTGAAAAAACCTTATGAAAATAGTTTTTTTTTTAAATATACTTAAATTTATCCCATTCCATTGAATCAATATCATACCTCACTCTAGTATTATTAACCAAATAACACCATTTATAGGATTCACCATCAAAATTATAAATTAAAAGAGTTATATTTTTTTATTTTTTTAAACATCCCATGAATTAAAATATCTTTTGAAGAGAATTGATTCATCCTTCAGACACTACTAGATCTGTGGTTCCACTGAAATATGGAGGGCCCTATTTCATAAAGTTTTAAACTATCGACATGTTCCTCTAGTAAATCTTATTTTTCTCTAACATGGATTCCACCACCATTTATAGTCCTTGTCAATTGATTAATCAGTAAAAATAATTTATTAGTTATAATTACAACCATTTCAAGATGCTGATTCAGAAGAACATTTTCCTCTTGATGCCTTCCTAATTTATTTTCCCTATTTCCTCTTTAGAAAACCATTACTAATAGATATATATTAGATGAAGAAACATGGTAATATCCAAATTCTATAACATTTAAACTTAACCATAATGTAGAATCTATTAAGGGTATTTTATTAAGTTTATTCTAACATCAAAAGTTATCTAAAACTCCCTCTTATATCAACTATAAGGACCCATCCTTAAAAGAATAAATAGTATGTAGTTTTTAGTTAAGAATTTACTTTCTTATATTTCAAGTATATTTATATTTTAGAGTTTTAGAGAATTAGTTTACAAATATTACATTAAAAACTTATGTATTACAAAGTGGACTCTTCTACTTGTTATCCATTCTTATCACAATATAAATTTTTAAAATGAAACATGTTTTATTTTCATGTAAAATATTAGTGACTTTAAACTTGACTTGTTCTTTGCCCTTATACATATTTACACCCTGTGATTTTTAAAAAAAAATGTGGGATGAGTACAAAAGGCCCATTAAGGGCATAAAAGTAAGAATCTATTAATCTAGTGAAAAACATGAAAACGCATAAAATATTATCCTTTTTCATAATATACATTGATATTATGAAATAAATCTTATAAAAATGAAAAAAAAACACTTTTTTCTCAAATAAGAAATTTGAAAACTAAATCATGGAAATAGAAACCCTTTAAGGTAACTTAGAGAATTATATTTATAACCCGTATCAGAAATAATTGGTGACCAGTTAAATGCATAGGAGAAACCTCCCTAGTTACCTCCCTCATTAATTCCATTTAATATAATTAATATTACCTAATGCATTTTAGAGGTTTATTGGGCTCACCCATCATATAATCTATATTGGTCTCACCCATTGTATAAGTTTTATCAAACTCACCCATCATATAAGTAGTATTTGGATTTCCCATCATTTAAGCTATATCAATCTTAGTCATCATCGTCATTTTTATTTCCCAATTACTATATCTTGAATATAATTTTTTAATATTTTACATTTTAATTATAAAATCAATTAAAAACTATTTTGAACCCATATGCAAAATATTTTTGAATATAGAAATACCCTTTCCTTTTAAAACCCTATTTAAAAAAATAAAATACCTAAAAAAGGAAAGAAGTTATTTTCATTGAAGAAAACATGGAATCTTATAAAGGAATAAAAACATAAAATAAGGTTTTGTGGTGGGAAAATTCATCAATTCCATATATTTTCAAATAGAACATTTTTTTTACATTTTGTAAAGAAAGTAAAAACATTCTGTATAAAACACATAAAAATATTTCTTTGAAAAACATTGAAATAAAGTAAAAAGAGTCATAAAATATCCTTTATAATTTAATAATTTTCATATAAATACATCCATTAAATAATTTCAAAAATATGTACATGGAAGAAAAATATTTATAAATTAAATCATTATCATTTAAAAAAATGAGGTTTTAAGTTAAAGAGTCCCTTACCTCGAGTCTGAATCATCATGTATATTAATTCTATTCCTAGATAAGAAAATTATATTAATTATTAAATTTATTCATAAACCTTTTTAATTTTATTATTCCTTTCATTTTATTTATTACAATGATATATGATATTACTTAATAAATTATGTTCATGTCAGATGTTTTGACAATATTTGACTCATACGTCCAAAACAAATTTGTTAGGTTGACAATGGTAGAAGAGGTATTTATTACATCATATCAAAAATAATATTCATGAAATAATAATAATTTATATATATCAATTATACTTTAAAAAACTATAATGAATGTTGGTTTTGAAAAAATAATTACTTTACAATCATGGAGATAATAGGTTATACATATGCATGAGTATCACATCCATTTTTTCTATGATCATGATGGAAAGAAGGAAAGAGTTAAATTATATTTCATTAATTATTATTATATAATAAATATCATATTATAACATTAAATAAACTTATATATATTATCCATTTGATTTGATGATGAAATGAATCACATATCTTTGTAGAGGTTGTTGTCCACACGTTCACACAAACAACATTATCATTTTTTAATGGATGGAAATGTTTGAAAGTAGATAATATATTATCTTCGAATAATTTTAATTTATTAATTAATATCTTATATATTAATTAAATCCACTTTTATAAAAATCCATGAGAGGCCATGATGGAAAATGAAACACAACTCTTTATAGAGGTCGTAATCTTTAAGTATACGTGAGCGATGTTTTCATTTACCATAAGATGGAAAAGGAGATGAAAAATAGGTTTACCATAATCATAATAACAGATATATATATATATATATATATGAAATATATTTATGTTATTATTTCATTAGGTTTAAGTATGATTTTATGGAGGACGGAGAAGAAATGAACTTGAAATAGGTCTGTTGGGGTTGCTACCTTCTCCTCAGTCAACATATATGAATTACACCCTAAGCCTCTTTGGTTTGGTATTTTTGTTGTACTATAAAATATATTATGTAGTGATTTAATTTTTTGAGGGAGTTGGGTTTGTATTATATAAACAATATTTATCAAAATGTGTGAGTAAGAGGGTACGTGAAGTTCCATTTTATAAGTAAGGGGAGGATCACTCTTGGAATTACTTAAAGTATTAAATTAATATAAATTAATTTTCCAAAGAAATAGATGAAAATTTATATAATTAAAATATAATAAGATTATGAATCTAAATAATAACGTGAAATAAAATTTGTACAAGATTAGGTGATGTTTTCACCCTTATATCTTAGTTTTAACCCCTCATTAACCATTTTTAAGATTACCATATTATCAATGTTTTTTAATATTTATGGGGGAAAAAAGATCATATAAAATGAAAAGTTCTCATAAATGAGAAATATTTCATATTCTCAACCATAACCAATAAAATTGGTAAAATATAATATTTTTATGTATTTCAAATCATTTAATAATATACTGTTTATTATAAAATATCATTGAGGTCATTTTTGGAACTATAAATTTAATTTGAATTTAATAGCATCAAGATAGTAATGGAATTATAATATAAACCTTTATAATATCCCTAGTATGTTATATATATCTATCAAATTTAGGGTACAATATAACTCACCCAAAAAAAATATATTACTTTTATAGTTTTAAAAATCATTTACTTTATTTTTCTATTGCTTACACAAGAATTGTGTTAGCGTTCCATGAGAATTAATGGTAATTATTTAATTTATAAAAATTAAAAGTAAATATACCTGATAAAAAAATTATTTATATTTCATATAACCATTTATAACCAATCATAACTGATTTTTATCACCATTAAAAAATTAGAGATATTAAAAGAAAGAGGCTGGCATTTTGTTTTTATACATTATTTAAAGTTATATTATGGTCATTATCCAAATAAAGTTGAAATAAATTTAAAATTTTTTGAACCATTGATGGTAATGGTCTAAAAACTTATAAATTAAATAAAAATTTTTTTGGAATGATATTTTGTCTTTATCAAATTATTTTTAAGAATAATTACTCAATTCACCCTTACTAAAGTGATAAATATTTAATTTAGTTAATATTCATAATAAAAAAACAGGACCTATTGACCAAAATTGGACCTCATGATTCCAAATTTGAAATCCATCTTCAATATTAAATTTTTATAATTTATGGAAATTAATTTTATATTATATGCAAAATTAAATAAAAATAGAATTTAGAAAAATGAGTATTTATCCCCAAAAATGAACTTTTACAAAAATATTGTATAATGATTATTCATTTATAATTAATTAGATTACATATAATTATAAGTTAATTTTTTTACATTAACATCAAATAGTACTTTCAAATTACAGTATTTACTCAAAATAAATGCTAGCTTTGCAAAAATTGTTATTTTTACCTATTCATTGAAAAATCGATCTTTTCATAAAAATATAAAAATTTCACCCTAAGTTAATTTTAATATGATGATTTAAAAAACAAAGTATATTTTTTTTTAAATTAAAATTATAAAAGTTACAAATTATAATTTTAAATAAAACCTTATAATATAATAAAATGAGTTTAATAAGAATAAAACAGTTTCTTTTTTGAATGAAAACATGCCTGATATTATTATAATAACTATATAAAATATAATTCATGAATACTAATAATGCATGAAAATGATTTAATATTAATTTTTTTAGAGTATTTTCATAAAATAACTCACATTATGAGGCTAAACACTTGATTTCCCACTAAGCAACATTGTTCTAAAATAGCAAGCACCCATCCATGCACTAACCATTGTGCCACTCAAAATCCCATCCAAAATGAATAGGCTGAGGAAATCAATATATCCTGACCTGAAAACTAAAATTCAATACCAAAAGAACTATAAATAAAGTTTATATTCATCACTAAAGATTAAGGCTCCCATGCCCATATCATATACCAAGTATCATTAAACATTCATATATCTCATAACCCAAAGAACTTACCCATACTTCTCATCTCCAAGGACATCACAAGCCTGAGTGAACCCCTCATGTTAGTAACACCCACATGTCACATCTAAAAAATAGTAGGTAAATTTTTATTCTTCTCAATTGTAACTCTTGGTTCACCAATTTATTGATCCCTATCTCATATAACTAGGATCTCGTTCCAAACCCATAGGTTATATCTCTCATAAATCATAGATAATAAATAAATATACTGATTATGATATAAATATCTCACGAAGCATATTGTGTCTAACTACCCAATAAATGGTCTCACGCATATATGACATCACATGTGAAACCACCACCTACCAGGGCACTAATTCTCACCAGTATCCTTCATAAAAAACTAACTCTCAAGAATTCATAATCTCAAGTTGACCCTCACAGAGCCTCTACATATAATAGTGATAAAATGAGATTTTATTGAAAATTTTCTATGTAATTAATAGTATAAATCTCCTTAATCAATTTAAAAATTCAGTAAAATTCACATTCTTGTGCCATCACATTTTAATAGGTGAGAATTATATTTTAGCCTATTTTTTTTAATAAAAAAAACAACATTAATTTCATTTAGATGATCATTTTTTAAAATAAATGTTTTCAATTTGGACATATGTGTTTTTAATGAATAAATTGAAGTTGGTTTAAATATATGAATTTTTAATAGTGAAACATCAATTTTAAATTTAAAAGTGTTTCTAGATGATGAACTAGAATTAGTTTTGTACAATATAATCTGTATTTAAAATTATAATTGGGAAATGAGGTTGGATTGATGATTTATGGATTTAATTAATAGATGAAATTTTAACTACCTTTTTTGTTTACTAAACTTTCATGAATTATAAATAATGGCAGAGGCCCATTTAAATATATTCAAGGCCATTACAATTGGATTTAACCAGTTCACACATCCAATGCACCTAAAGTTCGAGTGGTAGACACCTTGTAAGCACTAGAAAAACATAGAAAAGTGATCACATAGAGACCATCCAAGCTACTCCAAGAGTGTAAGAAAATAAAATGCAAGAAAAATTCATTGCAAACCAAATAGATACTAGTGATCATCCATTCTCATGGTTGGGTGACCTATCATGCCACTATCGTGGTTGATCAATCAACTATGCCCTAGATAACATACCACATGGTATCTCAATCTATTGCACACTTGAGTTTCCACATTAACCATGCTTAGAAAACTGATCACACTCCATTAAATAGAACAAGACCTCTCCCGATGGCCCATGTTTTACGATTCTCATGTGTTGAAACTAGAATAAACCCCCAATTATTGATCCATCTTCCACAATCATATTCTCGAGTAGTGAATGAGGAACCTAACTAAATACAACCCATGTTGATTAGATGCACTGATTATCAGTCATCTATGTGTGACCAAATATGGATAAGAGTTGTAGTGTTATATGAGATTAACCACTGAATCCAAGGAATGTGATTTTAATGTGGATGAATATTAAGATGATATTGACTATTGTCGACCATAACTAAGAATTTAACCAACCTTAAGTTAAAAACAATTTAATTTGGTGATCTGTTTTATAACTTGAATATGATTATAGTGGAATATTGGATGAATATGATAGATGAATTTGTTTTTAAAGATTAATACATAGAAGAAACATTGAATTATAAACCACTATTAATATGAGAAAAGACAATTAACTCAATCTATTGATGTGAATAAGTCTCCTGATTTAGTTGTCAAATATGGTGTATTTCTTTACCAATTACATTATGTTTATAGAATCAAAGATAGCGAATGGCCTCATTCATTTCCAATACTCAAGATATAATTATGTAGAGATACTCACAATAGGTGATTAGTATTATTCTTGAAATAAGTTGAGGTTTCTAGTGTTGGGTGGAGGTTTGGTTTAACCCAGCTGAAGCTATTTCATCTCATATGTGTTATGTTTGTTCAAGTATGTGGATCGATGGAATCCAATTGAAGATAAATGCTTGTCTGGGTTATTGAAGGGTAATACTAATGGCCACATCATCATCAAAATACATAGAAAAAGCACTAAAAAAGGTTTATGGATCATTGTATCAAGGTTGATGTTGTGGTAATGTAAGGGTAATTCCATGGTTGGGAAGCTTATGTAAGGGTAACCTCAGCCCAAGACCCGTTCAAGACTCTGTAAATAACATCATAAATAAATTGAAAAAGTGAATATAGATGTAAATTAGAAAAAAATCAAATGTAGTACTTCCATTTATAATCTCATAATCCTAGGCCCAAGTTCAGGAACGACTAAGACCAATAATGAATCCCATGATTTTTTAGGTCAGATCTTATAGAATTAATTTCTAAACCTAATCTGACACATAGATTATTTTTCACATGAGGATTCCATATCATATTTACACTACACCAAGAACTATAAAATATATTTTTCTCATATTCATTAAGAATGAGTATTGAGATTGATTGTGGGAAGAAAGTTTTTTTAAAACAATATTTGATTGATACTCACATCGGGTAATATCAACCCTTTATCTATATATGTGGAAAAAATCAAAGGATTGGAATATAATAATAAATTTTAGGGTTTTTTGGAAATAATAGAATCATTGGAGATGAAAAAAACTAATTCCATTCATGTGAGTGAAGCCCCTAAGGCTCAAGGAATCACAGATCAATTTTCTATAATATAGAGAATAGTTCACTCGAGAAGAGGATACTTATTTGAATCCTCAATCATATTGAGTCATTTTTTACTACCTTCCTTCCAATTTTTACTATAATTCTATAGTGATGGAATGTTAATCCATTTTTGGATGATCCATGGATATTCCCCTTACCATAGATAATGAATTATAATTTTTAATTGATAATCCATTCTATTAATTTCTCTAGATTTATTGTAATTTTTTAGAAGATCATCAAATTTCCTTTTATGAATTTTGAATTCATCTTCCCACTTTCTCTATATTTTACACACATGACACTTAGTTTCTATCCACTCCTTGAAATAATGATAAATGATATGATCTAGTGGTTATTAAAGATATCTATTGACTATGATAGGTGTGGTTAGGGATCACATTGATTATTTAATTCCGTTAATTAAGATTAAACCTCTAGAAAAAGAGAATCAAGTAATATTTCATTTAGTTAGAATGATTAAAGGAGAGTTAAAATAAAATATTTTTTTAAATAGGAAGTTAAATGGGATATAGGACGTTATTCCACTTTATTTAAACTGAATTTAAATCCAAAAAACTTCAATCATTGTTTTCACATATTGTACTCATTAAAAAATATAATAATATGTCCAAAAACACATTTTTTACCAAAGACAAGGTGGGTCCTACTAGTACTACATTAATTTGTGTTCAACATATTACTTGATGAGGGGACCATGAAAATAATATCATCAACCTGACTCCATTTCTAGAGAGGATAGTGTTGTGTTATACTTTAAAAAAAGATTTCTACATATGAACAGATATGGTTTATCTGTCCTTGCTAGTTTTGATATAGAGGTTTAATGAACATTACTAAAATGAATTAGAGATTTATGAATAAATAAATAAATATAGAGATATTTTTTCATAATTACAATGAATTACCCTCCCTCTTCATCTATTTATTCCACAATGGTTATTATATGAAGTGAAAATATGGAAGAAAATTATTCTCAATTAAATAAGAGGTTAAGTGAACTGTATGCACTAAATTTTAACAACAATAACTGATATTTATAAAGGTACAATGAATAATATCACAATATTAAGACAAGAATCATGGATTGATTCCTAAATTTCATTATTTTCATAAGAATATCCCAATGAGAATCTAAGAGAATTTGGAGAAGTATGTTGTGGGTTTAGGACAAGAGGAGTCATTGACGATCAGTTCAATTGGAAGGCCTTTATCTTCTCTCTTAAATGATATACCAAGGAGTAGATACACAACCTTATTAATGGATAATTTAAAAAATGGGATAGAATATATAACTCATTATTTTATAAATATTTCCCCATATCAAGGAGTTCACAACCGAGGAAGGTGATTTATGGAATTAAACAAGTGAGTGGAGAAACACTATATGAGTTTTGCGAAAGATTCAACCAGTTAATAATATTTTACACACACCAACAATATGAAGATCATCATTTCATAGTGTTATTTTAATAGTTATTTATGGATAGTTACTAAAATCTTCTAGATTATTTATTTAGAGGAAAACTTATAGAAAAATTCAGCAATGAATTCATAGAAATGATTGATAGAATATCAAAAAACTCCCAAAAATTTGGTATGAGAACCACTAAATGGGGATTACATGAGGTAAAGAGTTATAAATCACCTTTAGTTTATTTTTAAATAAGTAATCTCCCTTTAGAGACATTCCATTTTGAACAAAGTTCAAGAGACCAGAACTACTACACCCCCTCTGATCTTACAACTTTTTAATTCCTTGAACAACCATTCCGATAATTTTTCATAGGTTCAAGAAAGTTGTGATTCCATATACCAAATAATATACTAGAAAAAACCAGTAGATAACCAAGGATTAAAATTGTATTCCAGTATTAAATATGGATCTAGAAACCAATAATAGAAATGAACACACTTTATAAAAGGTTTCCAACCATCTTCCTAGTCACCACCCTTTTAGAGATAAAGCTCTCAACTATCTAATATCTATCAACAAATGTAATTTGGAGAAACCTTAATCAAGGGTTAATTTAAACAGATTTTAAAGACAAAAAAATCTAAAATTTGTAATAAATGATCTAAAATGAAAACACAACCATATTTTGACTACCCTCAATTACCAGGAAAACCACTGTTTAGGTAAACTTCATGCTTAGTCAATTCCTGACCCCAAAGATAATGTTACTTCTATTTTTTATAGAGATATAATGAGCTAGGAAAGAATAAATAATCACCATCCCAAGCTTAAGATTCATGTGCACAACCCACTGAATATTACTAACATGTCCTTGAAAGATAATATAAAGAATAAATACCTATGGAGACACCACCAATAAAGAAATATAATGAAAAAGACATGGTAAAAGTGCATAAACCCAAACTTTTACTAATAGAAATTTTTTTGGATCTAATTAAATGTATTATTCTGGTTATATAAAATTTGAACTTCATTGGTTTTATGTTTCTGGATTTTAAAATACCGTTATGAATTGTGACTGTTTCTAATATAGTCGTTGAATAGTGATCACATAATTAGTATAAATATAGGGATTTAATGAATCCAATTTACTCAAACAAAGGAAGTGATGGCCTCATCTAGTAGACTTTCCCTATACGAAGCCCATTTTTAAGAGCTCGTAAAGGAGGTGGCATCATTGGGATTTTCTCTTGACCAAGCCCAACCCTAGCTTGAACATGTTAAGCTTGAGCAAAACCCACTATTGGAGAAGTGGAAGTTAATAGAGATTACCACCCAAGCGATGTTATCCAAGCAACCCAAGTGTCTCCACCATCACAAACCTTACCCTTCGGTCTTATGTGGGTGTTATAAGGGTTTATGTAACATGACCATAGCAATATGAAGATGTACATTATTTTTGTATAAAGAATTGTGAATTCATTTTATTATTGTTACTTTGTAAATAGTTTTTAAAGCACAAATAGTATTTTTAGTTAATATTCAACTAAGAAATATATTTTGATGAATTAATGGATTTTTAATTAAATAATATTTTAATAATATATTATTATTAATAATTTTTTTATTAAATATAAATGGTCATATAATTTTATGAATGCAATTGTAATTTTTATTAAGGTTTGAAAGCTGTTTTTGTCAATACCCATGAATTTTAGATAAATATCGGTTTTTATTTTAAAAGTAAAAATTCAAATATTTAGATAATTATTTAGATAAAATGAATATTATTTTTGGAATCAGGACGTCAAAATTATCCAATGGTGAATTTTTCATAATTTTCGTAGTCAACCGAATATTTGGGTATAAATTAAATACCGTTTAAATATATAATGTGTTTTATGATATCATAATGACCCAATAGTGATGTAATAAAATAACATAAACATTATTTTTGGTCAATATATGTTTTACCATTAAAATAATGTGATTTTGGGTTTTTTTGATTTATTTTATAAAGATTTAGTGGAACCTTCATGGCATATAAAACATTTTTCCTTTTTAAATTGTTTTCCTTAAGAGTGTGACTCACCTCCACATAAGCAACCCTATTATTTTAAGATTTTTGGACATTGGACTTATAAAATATAGTTTTTTAGTCCCCTTTGGAAGAAACCATGGGCAAAAACTATGGGTTGGTTTGTGGTTTAGATTAGTTTGATGTGAGGTGTCCCAAACCTAAATAATAAAGAATTCCCTCTCCTTTCCTATATAAACCAACCCAAGCTCCCAAGAAGCCTCTCCCAAGCCTTTAGGATCACACTTTCAAGCAAGTGGTTTCTTCCTTTCTCATTTTTGTCAAATTTTATTTTAGTTGTTATGCCCTTTTGTTTTCAATTACAAATATTGGGGTATGATTTCACACATTCCCCACACTTCCCTATTTATTTTTGGATGATGGGAAACCCCTTTCTCTTTCATTAATGCCTCCCATGTACACCCGTTGCTATGACGAAATTCCCTGAGAGATTTCTCTCTCCTCTTTTACATCAAAATTTCATAACATTTGTTGGGAGATGTATCTATATGACCCCCTTACTGTCCATTTCATGTAAATATACTGAGACACCCCTTTCTCTCTCATCAAACATTTTTTACGAGTTCTTATTTCACGTCGTTATGGTGCCGAAATTACACTATGATTTTCTAAGCCAATGTCATTGTGTAGTGAATACCATACCCATTTCATTATCAAGGGTATTCAACTTTATGTGAATTTACTTATTGGTTATAAAGCTTCATTTATGTATTCCAAATCCATTTATCATGGAATAAATTATGATGATTGATTCCATGTTGTATGATCCATGTCACGCACTTATGCATGAAATGAAATTTTTAAGAAGGGTGCGCCCTGATTGCGCTCCAATGCACTGGGTAAAGTATAGTATCATGATAAGTCATGAGAAATGGGTGTTGAATCATTATAATTAAAGTGAAACAAGGTTTTAATTGTGATTCATGTGCAATTAGGGTTTACTCATGCTCCATGTGCAATGAGCCTTGGCACATGCTAATTCCATGTTAAGTGTTGCTGCCTCATTTCCATGTTATGATTATCATGCTTTATCAAGCCTTTATTTTCATGTTTATCTTATGCTCCATTGATATTCCTATTGTATAACATGTATTGTATTCCTCATGTTATTCTATGTTTTTTACCTTACTGGGCTTTATAGCTGACCCTTTTCTTATGCATTCCCTCAGGGTATCCCAGACAATGCTAAGTATAAGGGAATGTAGTGGTCATGTAAAAGAGGTTTTCAATAAAGATATTGTATTTCATGTTTTAAGTTATTATGTAATTATAATAAGCCCCAAAAACACTAGAACTCTCGACCTTCTATGTTTTATCAAGTGAATTTTATGTAATAAATTGGGTTTAAGTGTGTAATAAATTGCAGGGTTATTATTGTTGGTATTAGAAGATAGGTTAAGTTATTTTTTGGATTAGGATAAGAAAACCCAAGTAAAGACTTAGAGACAAAAAAAATTATAATAAAAACATCCCTAAGTATTGGTGAGTATTTATTAATTGGTTTATCAATAAAATACATCCCTGTCTAGATACGAGCAGGTAGAGGTAGCTCAGTCACAAATGTATCCTAGGGGTAAAACCTGGAAACACCGCTTTGAGCTAGACTCGAACGGGAACTGGTGCACGATAATGAGCCTTGCTTCACTCTTGGTTATGACACTCCTGGGATATAATTAAATAATATATGTTATTAAATATATATAATTATTTTTCTTTAATATATTTATAATAAACTTATATTTATTTTATAATGGGTTTAAATGTGTACGAAGGAAGTTGAAACTTATAGTAAAAGATATATAACCTCGCTTTTATTTCGGGGAGAGATATAAAAATTGAACACTAATTTATTTATTTTTGGTGTATATAATGATAAATTGGAACATTATATCATGAATAAAATCATTTTCATGATATTTATTGTTTCATTTTATGTTAGGATTTATTTTGGATTATGATTCAAATTTTTAGTAAATCAGTAAGGGATTTCGATCTCACTTTTTACTTTTGTGAGACACATGCAATATCCACCACCTATTTTTTAATGTAGTGTATATAATAAACATGAATTTATTTTATAATGATTATAATTTAAATTATTTCAATTTAAATATCCATTTTAGGATCTATATTTTAGGGGTTTTATAGTTCAAGAGTTACAAAAGTGGTAAGGGTTGTTTTTCTCAATTTTACTTCTTTGAGAGGTACGTCATATTCTATACCTATATTATTTCATGAGGTCTATATACTACCCCATTTACATGTAATTTAAAAAATATATTTATACTCATGATATTTTAAGTTACATTTTGTTTTATTCCTTTATGGGTGTTATGATTCAATGTTATCAAATTGGTAGTGATTTTATGTTGTAATCTCATCGTTTACCAGGATTGTTTATGATTATGTTTCTCGTGATAAAATAATATGATTTATATCACAATAAACTCATTTATTTTCCTATAATATAGATATTACTGAAATTAATAGTACCAATTTATCACTCTTTATAACTTAAAATTATTGATAAATGTTTTTAATAAAATATGACTTTATTTCACACTTCCATCGGAAATCTGTTTTCTTCAAAAAAGTGTTTTAAAAAATGTTTTTAAAATTATTAATGTTATTTTTTGAATAATTTTTTTACCATTTTTGAAATTTTTTAATTTTTTTTAAAGTAATCATCATGTTTTTTTACAAACATTTTTTTTTGGATTTTACTAAACATATAAAAACAATCTTTATTTTAACGTGTATGGAATGAGTGAAACATTCCATTGTCATGAAAATTATTTACATTGAATATTCCCCTATATGTTTTAAATGATATTTTTAAAGAAAAGTATTTTTTAAAATAATTATATTTTAAAAAGTTTTTTTCAATGTGGAAGGTATATTTTTTCATGAAATGTTTTAAATGATCATTCAAAATAATTTTCCAACTAAGATGGAATCCATTGGTGTTACTTATGATTTACTAGGGATACGAACCAAGGATACCATTATTATTATTTCTATAAATATTGTATTATGAAAATAAGTTTATGAAAGACCTTTCTTTCCATTGTTTATTAAATGATATAATTCTTATGAAACTCGCTTCTTTTTCACGGGTTATTCTAGGATGAAGTGGTGAAATTATTATAAAACATTACTCTTTTAAAAAGGTTATGATATGATGAAATATTTATAAAACCCATTGAATTTTATGGGTTATGATGTGATAAATGTTTTGTGATATTATAGCACATATATTTTTGTTTTTAATTATGTGACAGGTGGTACCTATATCTTCCTCCAATGAATTGTCTAATGATTAAAGATATATGAGCTCAAAGGGTATACAGAATGTTATACCAATCCCAAAGAAAGAGTATAAAGGATAGGTTATCCCAAGAATAAAACAAGAGGGTGCATGGGAGGTTATCTCAAGAATTAAACAAGAGTGTACATGGGAGGTTATCATAAGCCTGATTTAGGTATGCAGGTGATTATCTTAAGCCTAATGTGTTATGTAAATCTTGATAGATAACCTTGACATGAGATTTTCTGTGTTTTGGTATATGTCACAAATATATGTCTTATGCCAATGTTATGATCTCATAGCTCATGTTATTTGATTTACTTATGATTTATGTATTATAAAATACCAGTATTTATTCCATGACTCATTATTATGACCTTTGATATGTAAGGTATGGTTGTCAAATGTCATTCTCATGTTCTCATACCTTTATTCTCATATTTTGATTACGTATCTCCCATGTTTAACCTTATTGATAATCTGATCTCACACCTTTATTTAGTTTCCTTTAATAGATTATTAAGAATAGTTTTATGTAGGATTACTAAAGGGGAATATATTTATGGGATACAATGTAGATCTTTCATAAATTAAGAAGACTATGTTCGAAGATTCCAAAGGCACTAAAATGTTAGTGTCCTCATGCATGAGATTGTATAATATAATGAATATTCATCTAAAACAATTTAATATCCATATATGATAATCTTTTGATGATATAGAATAATTATTTGTACTATACTTAAATGTTTTTATGTTAATGGTGAAAACATTTTACATATCCTTTATATCTAATTGAAAGTAAAAAAACATCGCTTGTGTATACGTACATACAAATTATAGTATCCATGAAGTGATGTAATTTATTTTTTATCATAATCATTATTTTATGATTTTTTATGAATTTAATTGATATATGTTATTATTATAAAAAAATTATTCTAGATATATAATATATTGGTTAACTTCTTACTCTTACAGCCGTTTGAAAATGATATCATCGCTCATGCGTACATGTGGACTACCAGCCCCACAATGTGATGTGATTATTTTTTTCATTTCCATTTTATATGGATAGTAATAAGGATAAATTAGGTGAATATATATTATATTTAAGATATAATAATTATTATATAATGTGTAATTATTATTTACATTTCCTTCATTTCATCCATAGAAATGTGGAAACATCAATCGTGTGTATGTATGGACTACTTTCTCTACAGAGTGATGCAATTCATTTTTCACCACTAGTTTTTATGAAAGTATATAAAAGTGTATGTAATGAATAGATATTATATTTATGAAATTATTTAGATTCTTGAGATTATGTAACCATGAACAAGGTTCAAGAATTAGAACATACCTGTTTTCACCAGAAAAATGATTTTAATGAAAGATTGATTATAGAAAGGGTAATTAGAAATTATAAGGGAATGATATGTAGTAATATATATATATGAATAGGTTTATGGTATAAATTTATAATAAGTATCAATTTATTATGTATGAGGTTTTAATCTATATGAAGAACGATATGACTTGAGGTAAGGGATTAATTATACGATCTCATTTATTTTCAAAATTTTATATGTTAAATTTTAATTAGGGGAAATCATATGATCTTATACTTTAAATGCCTTATATTTTATTATCATATAGTTATTTATGGGGTTTTCATTATTTTCTAAAATTTCACATCTCCTTGGTACTCAAAAGGACCGAAAATATGTTTTTATGGATATCCGACCTTATTTCTTTTTTTAGGTTTAGATTATTTATCTTCTATGTCCATGTTCTTAAAAATTATTTACTAAAGTTGTTTTCAAAAATTAAATTTTTAATAAATGTTATTTTTATTACCCATTTATTTATTTACAAATAATTATATGGAATATTTTCAAAGGTTTTACGTATGACTCACCTTTTTAAAATTTACAAAATGACATAAGTAGATTTTCCCACAACCATATATTTCCATCCTTATGAAGTTTCCTTTATAAGATTCAAGGGTTAAATAAATCTATTCTCATTTATTCTAGAAATTATGGTATTCATAGTTACCCAAGTAAAAGGTATTTTTTCTATTTAATTTAAAAGTGTATTTTAAATCAATTTGTAAATGAGATTTTTCATTTATGCTAACATCCAATAAGGATTTTTATGCTTCGATGGGGATATTATCTTGTGATACTATCCATTTTTAGAGATGAATTATGATTATGATGATAATAGTATGATTTAATGAAACTTATTTTTACCCCATGGGTTAACAAATCTATGATGAGATAATGGATTCCCTAATTATACCATCCACTTCTTTTCTCTGGATGACTTGTGATTATGTGATGATGATATGTTTATGAAACTTATTTATTTTCCATGGATTGTTATAAGATGATAAGATGATTATTTTATTATATTTTGGCATACGTATTTATTTTTTTAATTTTTTGATAGGTAGAATAAGAATTATATAGCCCTCCAATGCATTGGGAAATGACAATAGAGTTCAGAAATATGTTACTCTTAAGAGATGATGGATTTTACATGGCACTTCTAAGAGATGACGTAGTTACCTACTATGTTACTCCAAAGATATGATCAATTTTTATTGAATAATAGTACCTCCTATGTGATAAATAAGTTAATTAATCCTATAAAGTGAAAAAGATAACTGATATAAATTACTCCTATGAAACATGATTAATGGTTACTAGGAATTTATTATTATGATATGTATTGAATATTCATCTAAAATGTTGTAATATTTATGTATCAAATTCTTGGTTCATCATCATTGTAATTAGAGCAGAGTTTAGTTATTTTTAGAGATTAGGGTTTGGGAAATATTTGTATAGAACCTAAGATAACCAATAACGAGATAAACATGAAATAGGGTTGCCCTAAATGTATCATAGTTTGATAAGAATATTTCATAATTTAGGAAATATCAAGAATTATTTCCATTGTTATATGATTTCTCACTATGATTATTGTATCTTGATACTTACACTATGCATTTTGGTTTTAGTCAATAAATGCAACAAGGATGAGTTATGTGAAAAATGAATTTTATGGACAACAAAACCACTATACCTATGAGAAAGAAAATGAAATAGAAGCTTGTATGTGAATTCTTATGGCTATTCCCACCCAAATATCTTAGGCAATGAACAGAAACGTGAATCACACTGAACATCTAAGTAGCCAAAGAAAAGAATAAATCACTATAGAGTCTGTTATGTGACAACATCCACTATCCTTTAGTTGTTTCTCCAATGAAATTACTATTGAGTAATTAATCATTTATATAGAAAATATATTATACTTTATCCAATGCTCATAGCATGATAAGGTTATTTTGGATATGTATCATTTGGAATGTGATGACTATAAATTGTGGACTCTTATCAAGAATAAGAGGGAAGAGGAGGAAATTGACTCCATAACATGATAATAGTTTGATGTGGTATGTTCTAATAATTATTTTCTTTGAACTATTAATATTAAAATAGAGACCTAATTCCAAGAGATGAACTAAAAAGAAGGTGAATCAATTATTACCTATGAGAAAAATTTCAAAATACTTGAAAGGTATGCTTCAGGTTTTTTCATTAACCCTAAAATAAAATTTTATCGATTATTTACTGTATTGAAACTCATTCTCTAAAAGGAATTGTATATAAGAGACTATGATAGCTGTGAAGAAACTGTTTGATGTTCTCTCATGCTATAAATGGAGATTAGAGACTCTAATTTTTCTCATTCCTTTGGGAAAAATATGAGAAATATATAAATTAGTGGAAATTATAATAATAAAACCCATGAAGGAAAGAAAATTAATCTTCCTTTAGACCAAAAGTGTATAGGGAAGATTTGTAGAAACTACCTTATGTGGTCTAGTAAATGTTTAAGTTTTTTAAAGGAGTCCATATAGAAAAATAATGTTGATTTTACGTAAAGATTACATTCAATGAATTGAATGGTGAGAAAGATCAAATAAATACACCACACTCACTATAATTCTATAATTACATGGAGTATGAAAATTATGCTAATTAGTTAATGAATAAAAGGTTTAAAGGAGAAATTTTACATCAGAAACCTATTAATTCAAGAGACAAAGGGAAGGCTAATGCGATCACAACTACTGAAGTGGGTCATGAGAATGGAGTGGTGAAAGGTACACGTACCATACACTATCTAAATGAAAAATTATTATTTTTATTATGGATCTACCCACTATTTTAGATTATAAGAATTTTATAACAATATCACATCACTATCTCAATTTAGAGATGCTGAGTTGGAAGAAAAACAAATAATGGAATGTTGATCATATCTCAAGTTCGTAGCTCTTTTCAGATAGAAGTTTGTCGGAATATGTTTCTTATAAATTTTGTTATTCTACTAGTTTTTTAATTTTATGTTATTTTGGGAATGGATTGAATTTATTTATATAAATCCAACTTCAATTTATGAGGAATGGAAGTCAAATTTTTTATTTCAAATCAACATATGATTGTTTATCAGTGAAATGATGAATATAAACTATCAATGAAAATTATATTCATTTTATGGGTCTTACTACCTATTAATGGGGGATATTTATCTCAAATGGTTAGAGAGAAAATAAAAAATGAATATATTACTATTATTCAGTAATATTCTAATGTAATATCACCTAGAATCATGAAGTCGAATTTTTAATAGAACTCATACCTAGTTCTATGCCTATTAAAAAGTCTCCTTATAGAATAAAACCAATTGAGTTATATGAACTGAATAATAAACTATATGAGAATCATAAAAAGGTATTAATATAATAGAGTCTGTCATAATGGGGTTTAATTAAACTTTTTTAAAGAATAAATTTGATTAAATGCATTTGTTCATTGATTATCATGAAATTAACAAGATCACTAGATCACTTCCAAGAATAAGTATCCTTTAAATTGTATTGATGACTTATTTGATCAATTACATGGAGATCAATAATTTTAATTGATTAAACTTCATTCTAGATAATATCAATTAAGTATCATGAATGGGGATATATGAAATAAAACTTTTTTGTATGAGGTATGGTCATTATGAATTTAAAGTTATGTCATTTTGACTTTCCAATTCTTATGTTATCTTCATGGGTGTAATAGATAAAGTCTTTTGAGATAAACCTAATCAGTTTTTAGTATTAATTATATATGATATTATTATATATTCAAATATCAAGTAATATCATGAATATCATTCGAGGATTTTATTAAATACCCTCATGATGGAGAATTTGTATGCCAAATTTACCAAGTGTGAATTTTGGATATTGAAAGATTCATTCTAGGGTCATATAATATCTAGTGAGGGTATATCATTGGATCCCTCAAAGTTAGAAGTTATTAATCAATTAGTCTAAAAAAACATTGTGACTAATATATATGGGTTTCTTGGGTTGGTGGAATACTACCCTTGATTTTTGAGACATTTATCAAATTTATCTAAGCCAATAACTATATTGAAATATAAGGAAGAATTGTTATTTTAGAAAGATAAAGGTGAAAAAATATCATGAATCTAAAGAGATGGTTGGTTAGTGTACTAATACTCACACTAACCTATAGTAGTGGAGATTTTGTGATCTATAACAATTAATTCCAGAAGGAATTGGTATAAATCCTCTTGAAGAATGATAAGGTGATAGATTATGGATCACTCCAATTGAAAATTCATGATAAAAATAACTTGACTCATGATTTGGAGTTGGAATTAGTAATCTTTTCATTGAAAATATGGATGAAATATCTTTATAGTGATTGTTGTGACATATATATGCGTAATAGAGTTTTAAATTATATATTCACACATAAAGAGTTGAGTATGCACTAAAGGAGACAATTGGATTTGATTAAAGATTGTAACTTCTCAATACACTATAACCCAATGACGGAGAACAAGGTAGTTCATGCTTCAAGTTAGAATGACTATGCAAGTTTTTTCATGAAAATTATTGAATGTGATCCAATACTTATATATTTATATAAGATTTATGGAAGGATTTTCATGGGTCCCATCTATTTTTTTTATTTCTACTCATAATGCATTCTAGTGGCTGACTAGGGTTGTCTATCAAGGAGTTGGAAATGGGAGTATCACTTAACCTAATAATTAGCTATTTTAGTTTTGTTATCTAATTTTAAAATAAACATAGTGTTGGATTTTTGGATTTTTTATTTGATGAATATAAAAAAAATTAATGTTAAAAACATAAATAATGAAAGTGGTTAGATATGAGTTTGATTACATAGGTTCTTAATTATCCTACATTGTTCTCACTTCTAAAGATGGTTGCCTCAGGTGACTGAAAGGGAATGAAAATTTTAGAATCTGACTCACTAAAAATTTATAAAGATTTTCATACCTCTTCGAAACTAATTTTGGATAATGAAGGCTTTCATCTTGTCTCATACAAGAAGAAAATGACTCTGGTTGTGACCCTAATTATAGTAGAACAAATGACTGTAGGTTGACCTATGCATCTTTCTAATAAAAATAATAATGGTGACATTGAGATTTAGAATATAGAGGAAAATAATAAAGAGACTCTTTCTTCAGATGATGGAATGGAGATCATGGTGATGATGACTCCAACTAGAAGAGAAGACCCCCTGAATGCAATAAGAAGTTGGGTGATAGTTATGATTATAAAATCATAGATTCTGAGAAATTACTTATCCGGATTCAATCACTCCCTCCACGTATGGGGAGATTGATCGGTTGATGGCACAGTCGTGGAAGGACTGGCTGACATGTAATTTCATAAGAGGAAAGAAAACTAATCTAATGATTATTGAAAAGGGTGGGATGACAATTTTTCTTTGGGATTTTTTATTTTCATTCCTATAATCTCTTGAAATTTTACCTTTTTCTCAATTTAAATAAAAGAGTAATTGCCACCATTTTTCTTAAAAAATGAACTATCCATCATAAATGAATTACCTTACATGATTTTCTATAATTTTCAAAATTTCAAACCTTTAGTCTCAAAACATATTTTCACAAAATTTTCATAAAAAGCTTGTATTTCTAAAATTAATCCATTGGAGTATAAAAAAATAAAAAATTAACTAATAAATAAAACAATTGATGTCTGGTTTAATAAAACGTATTAAAATCACATCAATTACCCAAGTTTTGGATTCTTAAGAGGGTTATATTCATTAAAAACACTATTTTTTGGGAAATTTCTTCTCATATCAAAGATAGATCTTGAAATCCAAAGGAAATAGGACAAATCAAATCTTTCATAGTTGAATTTTCAACAATGAATCCATGTGATGATTAAAGTGGAGTACAAGGAGGATGTGGAAATATAGAATATTGTATGAAATGTTCTTGAATTTAATAATTATTGTGATTGAATGATATGGTTTATGAACTTATTTCTTACCCTGTTAATACTAGACATGAAGAAGGATATGATAAATATGGTTTCTAGTTCATCATTATTTATTCATCTGGGGTGTTAGAATATATATATAGGGATATTAAATAATAATTATCCCAAACCAACCTAAATACCCTGTTACAGTGATACCTGAATTGGTCATGACATGGCTTGAAGGGTGTTCCCAATTCCCATGGGGTGGAGACTAGAGTCTGGGCATCAACAAATGGTTAGAGGGAATGATTTCACCAAAAAATACAATCAATCAATATTTAATAGTTGAAGATGAACTAATGAACAATAAGTATTCTAAAGACTCATAAAGGATAAAAGTACCACAAGAAGACATATAATGATAATAATAATATATCATCAAACATATAATATAATATTCATCAATATATAATCATAAATCTCCCTTTAATGAGTGTATCAACACCCCACCGGTCACCACCATCACCCAAGGCCCTGGAAGTCAAGGATACCCTCCACCATTAAGTGTAACATAAAATTTTCCTAGATCAAGAATAATATAATCCACAAATTCCCAAAATAAAAGGTAGAGTGTGAGAAAAATAGCCCAGTAGGATATCACCAAATTTTAAATATGTAATTATATTACAAATACATTATTTACACTTCAATTTAAAAAAAGATAAGGAATGCCAATTAATTTTCACATTTTTCAATTAAACAAGTTTTCAAATCAATTGTATGTAATATATATCAAAAATAGGATTAAATAATTATTTTCATAAAATAGAAGTGAATGAATAAATTTTTTTTATAAACACTAGCATGAAATTATAAAATAAAAATAAAATACCAAGATATTATTCCTTAAGTTTTATTAGTTCCTAGCATTAGGATCCTCTCAATACTCAATCATCAAATCATGGACTAAAGTGTGAACACTTCCCTAAGGCTCAATCCATCATGATAGAATATATCAACACCCCATTAGGGAAAATCATTCCAAATTTGTTTTAGTTATATTTGACATCATCAATCCATTTATAGGGGTTAAATCCCTAATGTGATTATCTTAGTCACCTATTAATTAAAAATAATAATATGTGCTTTCAATCAATAAATAAATCAGGGGGAAATAAATTCAATTTATTTTTCCTGGTTAAATAACAATTTAAAGTTTCCATATGCCATTTCAATTTCATAACTAGATCATATCTTTTTATCAAGTTCATGAATTTCAAAATCTTCATTAATATAAATCCATTTTTCTCAATAATCAATATCTAATCATTTCATAAAATCGCCTTTAATTTCAAGAAATATTTCCTCAAAATCCACCAAATATTTTTAAATACATTTAAAAAGGGTTTTATTTCAATATACCTGGCCATTTGAAATCAACAATATCAAATATTCTTAATTTAAGTTCAATTGAAAATACATTAAAATTTATGAAAGATATCAAGGTTTCAAGTGTAGTGAAAATGATTATAGAAGGACCTTACTTCATTGACATGGTCAATCAGTCACCCGAAACCAGAACCGCCAATGGAGAGATAAAGATGAAGAAATTTTTTGAATAATCCTTCTAATTATAATTCATCAAATCAACGTTTCCATCAAATAATGATTAGTGGATTCATTACTCTCAAAGAAGGTGATAGGTGAAGAATGAATAATTACCAAACAACGAGTTTACACTTACCGAAGCGGTATTAATCACAACTACTGAAACATAAATCAGTGAAGAAAATGGGTTGGAGGAGCCAAAATCACCTCTAGAGAGCCTCTAAAAATGATATGGTTGAATTAAGTAAGATTGGGGGAGATTAGAATTTATAAGGTTAGTTTTGAGAATTTAAATAGATTTTTTAGAGAAATAAAAACTTGTCATTCAATTTCCTAGGTTAGGTCACATGGTTAGAGATTACCATACACCTATTCATGTTCCCTTACTAGGATCCTAGGGAGAGTTATATATTTTGACTATATCGTTTAAAAAAATGTGTCAATCGTACCCTCCCTCATGGACTACTTGAAAAGGGGTTCATGGTGTGGTTGGATGGTTTGACAATAGTGAACCAACCATTAAATCCCCATTGTCCCCTGACACACGGTTCTAGGGGGTGGGTTTTTTGGTTCGAACTAACCCTACTCCGCCTTCAGAACTCCAACATATGACACATGGTTTTCGGGGATGACTAGTACGGTTTTCCCTAACTATGTTCTAACCATTCACTCGCCCAAGACCTTTGATTTTTTTCTAAAGTCTCTAAAAAAACCTGAAATGAGATCTAAACAAATGAAGTCCAAAATAAGTGGTTATAAGTATCAAAAATATGGTAACAATATAATATAATCTCCCCACTACAAATGATTTCTTCCATAGAATGTTTCTCAAGTAGACTATATACCAAAGAGAGAATGACACTTCTCTATCATTTGTGACTCACACTCCCATAACTCATGTAAATAAAAATTATGTTACCAAAGATCTAAAACTAGGTGTATAAACATTCCATAATGAACCTTTACATAGAATCAAAAATACTCAATGGTTTCTTAGTCTAGGCTAAATTTGGTTTTGTATCAAATTCATCAAAAAACATGAAATGATATAGGTTAGAGAGATACTTTATGATATGAAACGCTTGAAATATATTATGAATGGACATCAAATGAGGGGGGAAATCCAAATGGTTATCCACTATTCCAATTTTCTCAAAACCTCAAATGACCCCATGTATCTCAATGCTAACATTCCCTATTTTAAAATTCATTGGGGACCCAACCATGGTGAATCCCTTAAGAACACTTGGTCATCAGTTGAAAACTCCTATGGTTGTCGACATCAACTAGAACATGATTTATAGAAGGTATGATCTATCATTATTATATGACAAATCATATGAATCTTCATCATCGTCTCATAGACTAAATCATCCACAACTAGGTAAACTTCACTGATCTCTTACGAATACAAAAATAATTTACATGGATGATCATAAAAGGCTTCAAAGGGTTCCATATTGATGGAATATTGATAACTATTTTTTGTAGAAAAACCAAACCAGTCCCAAGTGGCTATCCCAATCTTTACCAAATTCAAGAATGAAATAAAGAATCATTCTTTCAATAATCTATATGGATCATTATATATGGCCATCCATATATTGATGATATGCCATTCTCAAAATACAATGAGATCACATAGCCTTATGTAGGCCTCTATGGAAATGATATGTTGATCTAAGATCTCGATAAAAAACTATAACAGATGGAACTCTTTGAAATATGATGATTTTCTGCACATACAAAACTCACATGTCCTCAAAATTTTTTATATCCTGAATGAAAAATAAGTGATCTTATTTAGTCAGTCGATTGATCAATACCCATATTGTATTATTCCCTTGATGGGTACGTGGTAACCCAACCATAAAACCCATAAAAAATTCATCCCATTTTAAAGTCAGTATAGGAAGGGGATGAAGCAACCTTGAGTCTTTTTTGTGCTCATACATGACCTATTGATATGTATAACAGCTTAAAACAATATCAATGACAACTCATATCATATATAGACCCCATAATTGACTCTTCATATCATAGTACATCTTCATTTATCCAAGGTGCACCTCCCACTAGGAATAATGGAAATCCACCATCATATCTTTTCTCATAGGAAATCGTATAACGTATTGAATTTCGAAGCTTAGAATGCACTCAAGAGGTTAATGAAAACTTTCCGATGGTCTCCCCACCATAAAGAGATTCCCTAATGTCGTGAAACTCATCATCATATTACTTCTCTGAATATTAATCTCACAAAGAGAATATTCCAACTCTACGCTTTCTATAACAAACTTGTTCTCATACTCCTAAACTCCCAAATGCATATGAGAAAAGAGGGCCATCAAATTAGACTCTTTTGATCATTTTTTTCATGGTCTTAGTCAATAGTATCTATATCAGAGCATTATTAAAAGAATATCCTTACTAGGTGTGTAGTAAATTTCAAAACAAAAATTTTATAGGTATTCCACCGATCACCTTTGATGAAGATTCAGATATTCTAGTGATTTGATATAAATCATTCGTTGGGATTAGAATACATGGTAAACCTTTCAATGAAAAGGTAATACTAAAATTCAATATGAGTATCCATCAGAACTATGAGCTAAAGATCCTGACTAGGATAATTATTCTATTGTGGCGTAATCTATCAAGAACTATAGGACATTATGTGATCACCATGTATGTAACACTCCAAGTTTCAATAAAATAATTATTTTAATAAGATATAAGTTGAATAAATTTTATTATGAAACATTTTAATAAAACCATGTGATTTCATTTATCCGAAATAAAATTTTGGTGCTTTGATTTATATTATTTTCAAAATATCATTTTTGTTTTTAAATATGAGATGACGTAATATAATAATACCTATATGAAATGTAGTATCATGAAATTATATTTTCTAATATATTATTTTAATAAATAAAAATAATTAAAGGTAATATTATTATTATTAATTATGTTCAATAAATTTATAATTTTATATTATAAATATTTTTATTAAATATTTAAATTATACATGTCATTTAAAATAATTATATTAAAGTATTATATGTTAAAATAAGTAAACATTGAATACTCAAAATAAGACATTTTATTTGATCTTTTTAGTAAGTGTATTAATAAAAAATGGATATTATTATTATAAAATATAATTAGATTATAATATTATTTTAGTTAATAAGAAATTACAATTTCATTTAATTTAAAATTAAACTTATATATGTTAACCTTTACATAAATTATATTAAAGAAATTATTTATATAAAAATAATGATATAATAATAATAATCATAATAAAACGAATAAAAAAATAAAACGTGAAAGGGAAAGGGGTGGGTCTGTTTGTGAGTCGCGCAATGGGAGGCATTGTGGTGGTCTGATCGAGTCGGAGCATGCATAGTTGTGGAGGAGTAAAGGGTGTCCAATTTTAGGGTAAAATTGAGGGGTCTGCTCGTTGGTTTGCGGTTAAAGAAGAGGATTGAGCGCCGCTGAAAATCATGTAGTCGTCGATGGAGTTATGATCGATTACTGTTTCTGAAGCCAATGAGGAAATCCAGATCTGGGGGGTCCCGAGGATGGTAAGGGTTTTATTGGGTCCAAATCTATGATGTATGTTCCCTGTTTTGTTTTCCAAGTTAATAATCTAGGTTGGATTTGGTCTCGGTGGTATTTTGTATCTTTTCTTCTTCTTCTTCTTCTTTTTCCTACATTACATGATGAATAATAGTTGTTTGATTTTGGTCCACTATTTTGGAATCGCATTTCCTTAGTGGTATTTTTATATTGTGTTGTCAACATTTTTCTCCAATTAGTGTAATTTTAAACTGAATATGTCTTTTTTGGATAATTTTTTTAATGGGTTTTTGAAATTTTCTATTTGCCCAAACGGGTTAGGTCTTGGCATATTTTTAAAAATGGGTCCGAGATGTGTAAACCTCGTTTACGCATCCCCGATCCTGGGCAGACGCGTGAATGGGGATCACACATCTTTAACCCGAGCAGGATGTGTGAACCCTGTTCACGCATCATGTATAATGTTTTAAAAAAATTGTATTTTTAAATTTTTTATTTTTTTTTGTATTTTTTTTGTTTATATATATATAAATATATAAATAAAACAAAAAAATTCAGCAGAATTTATCTGTTATTTAATATCCAGCAGTTCTTCCATTACAGAAGTCTGGATTCTAATAGAAACCCTCACCTATGGATCTTTTTTATAAGAGGGCTAGCCCTAGAAATCGTTCTGCATTTTCGATGTGGGATTCAGCTTCTCTCTTTCCTGTATAGAACATTCTGCATTTCTGATGTGGGATTCTATTTCACGTACATGACTTTGAAAGACTATAAAATAAAAACTATAATACCAATATAAAAGAAACATAAAACATGGATTAAAAAAATAATAAATTGTTGAAAATAAAAATAATTTCGTAAAAAATGTTGATAAATAATAATTTATAAGCTTTCAAAGCCACCAACATGAAACTTAAAAACGTTTCAAATACGTGTCTTTGAAATACTATAAAATAAAAACTATAAGAAAAATATGAATGAAACATAAAACATGGATTAAATATATAAGAAATAGTTGAAAATAAAAAGAATTTCGTAAAAAAATGTTGATAAAAAATAATTTATAAGCTTTCAAAACCACCCACTTGAAACTTAAAAACGTTTCAAGTACGTGTCTTAGAAAACCTATAAAATAAAAACTATAAGACCAATATAAATGAAAATTAAAACATGGATTAAACATATAAGAAATAATTAATGATTAATTAGTTAATTAGTAATATAATTATTAATTAGTTAATAATTAATATAATTATTAATTATTAATTATTAATTATTAATTATTCTTTACTAATATACAATAATTAATTAGTTAATAAGGAATATAATTATATAATAATTAATTAGTTAATTAGTAATATAATTATTAATTGATAATTAATTAGTTAATTAGTAATATAAAAATTAATTATAATTATTCATTATAATTATTAATTATTGATTATTAATTATTAATTAGATAATAATTAATTAGTTAATTTATAATATAATTATTAATTATAACTATTAATTATTTATTATATAATAATCAATTAGTTTTTTTGTAATATAATTATTAATTATAAAATAAATAAATAATTATTTTTTAATATAATTAGTAATTATAATTAGTAATTATAATTATTCACTATATTTAAAATTTAAAATTTATTAATTATTAATTATATAAGAATTAATTTGTTAATTAGTAATATAAGTATTAATTATATAATAATTAATTAATAATATAATTATTAATTATAATTATTAATTATATTTAATCATTACTAATTATATACTAATGAATTAGTTAATTATCAATTAATAATTATATTACTAATTAGTAATATAATTATTAATTATAATTATTAATTATTAATTATTAATTATATATGTAATAACTAATTATTTATTAGTATTATAGTTATTAATTATATAACAATTAATTAGTTAATTAGTAATATAATTATGAAATACAATTTGTAATATAAATATTAATTATAAGTAGTAATCATAATTTATATAATAATTAATTAGTTAATTAGTAGCATAATTATTTATTATTAGTTAATTAATTATTATATAATTAATAATTATATTACTAATTAACTATTTAATTATTATATAATTAATAATTATATTACTAATTACTATTAAATTATTATATAATTAATAATTAACAATTGATAATTAATATTTATAATTAATAATTATAATTATTAATTATCTTGGTAATTTACTAGTTAAATAATGAATTATTATATAATTAATAATTATTTTACTAATTAAATAATTAATTATTATATAACTAATAATTATATTACTAATTAAATAATTAATTTTTATATATTTAATAATTATATTACGAATTAACTAATTTTTTATTATATAATTAATAATTATATTAGTAATTAATTATTATATAATTAATAATTATATTACTACTTAATTATTATATAATTAATAATGATATTACTAATTAACTAATAATTATATTACCAATTAACTAATTAATTATTATATAATAAATAATTATGTTACTAGTTAACTAATTAATTTTTATATAATTATATTAGTAATTAACTAATTAAGTTTTGTATATTAGTAATTAATAACTAATATTTATATTAATAATTAACTAATTTATAATTATATTGATTAATAAGTAATTAATAATTATATAATTAATAATTGTACAGCTAATTAACTAATTAATTGTTAATTATTTCTTATATGTTTAATCCATGTTTTAAGTTTCATTTATATTCTTCTTGTAATTTATATTTTAGTCTTTCAAAACCACATATTTGAAACATTTTTATATTTCAAGTATGTGTGTTTGAAATCTTACAAATTATTTTTCATCAACATTTTTTATTAAAATATTTTTATTTTCAACTATTTCTTATATTTCAAATTCATGTTTTAATTTTTATTTATATTGGTCTTATACTTTATATTTTATAGGATTTCAAAGTCACACACATGAAACATTTTTAAGTCTCAATTTGATGGTTTTGAATGCTTACAAATTATTTTTGATCAACATTTTTTATGAAATTACTTATGTTTTCAACTATTTCTTATATTTTTAATCAATGTTTAAATTTTCATTTATATTAGTCCTGTAGTTTATATTTTAGTCTTTCAAAGTCACACACTTGAAATACATAAAACATTTTTTAAGTTTCAATTTGATGGTTTTGAATGGTTATAAATTATCTTTTATCAATATTTTTTAAGAAATTCATTTTGTTTTCAAATATTTTATATATGTTTTATCAATATTTAAAATTTCATTTATATTAGTGTTATAGTTTATATTTTATAGTTTTTCCAAGTCCCATACTTGAAATACAAGAAACATTTTTTAGTTTCAATTTGATGGTTTTCAATGGTTATAAATTATTTTTTATCAATATTTTTTATGAAATTAATTTTGTTTTCAACTTTTTCTTATATGTTTTATCAATATTTAAAATTTCATTTATATTATTGTTATAGTTTATATTTTATAGTCTTTCAAAGTCACGTACTTGAAATACATGAAATATTTTTAAGTTTAAATTTGATGGTTCTGAATGGTTATAATTTATTTCTGATCAACATTTTTTATGAAATTATTATATTTTCAACTATTTCTAATATGTTTAATCAATGTTTAAATTTTTATTTATATTAGTCTTATAGTCTATATTTTATAATCATTTAAAGTCACATACTTAAAACAGAATTCCACATCGGAAATGCAGAATGTACTGTCCAGTTTAGGACGAACCTTTATCCCACATCGAAAATGCGGAATAATTTTCAGGGCATGCCCTCTTATAAAAGGGAGTCATGGGTGAGAGTTTCTGTCAGAATCTAGACTGCTGTAACGGCAGTGCTACTGGATTTTAAATACCGGATAAATTCTGCTAATTTTTTTTGTTATATATATATATATATATAAACAAAATAAAAATAAAAATAAAAAATTTTAGAACTAGTAAAAAAACATTCTGCATGATTCGTGAACCCCGTTCACGCATCCTTCATCCGATTCGCGAAGGATGCGGGAATGGGGTTCACTCATCTCACACAGATTGAAGTTGCGTGAACTCCGTTCACACATCTTCCCGATATTGGGGATGCGTGAACGGGGTTCACGCATCTCGGACCCATTTTTAAAAATATGCCAAGACCCAAGCTGTTTGGGGAAATAAAAATTTCAAAAACCCATTAAAAAAATTATCCTCCTTTTTCCATAAGTTTTATTATTAGTTATGAAAATCTTCTTTTTCCGTAGATGTCGTCTTTGTGTTTCCTATTGTGTTAATCTATCAATATTTCTTTTCTCCCTCTTTTTGTCTACATCGAACACCTTTAGACTGCTTTTAATTTGGTGTTTATCTCTATACACATGATAAGAGTTTGGAAATAAAATCCCTCTTTGTGTAAATGCAATTGGGGGAAAACCAATATGCATTCCGGTGTGTATGTTTCCGAGGCAGTAGAATGTTCAACATATTCTCACCTTCAAATCAATTCATGAAAGGGAAAAATTATTTTGATTTTTTTAAATGCTAATTTTATTGTCAAAGTTAATTAATTATTTCAATTTCAAAATCGAGTAAGGGGATAGAGTTATTAGTTTGTATCAAAACCATATTTGAATAATTCTGCTGAAGTAATATATATATATATATATATATTGAGTTTGGATTCATAATTTTTTTCATCAATTTATTTAAGTATATAATTTATTCTTTATAAAAATTGTGTTCCAAAATGTATTTTCTCTGATGTTGTGTCTCACTTGTGACATTAATTTATTTCTTCTATAAATTTCTGTATTATAGGAGTTTTATTGTTCAATTATATGTTGAAATTATTATTTAATGAATTATTTTTATTTATCAAATTGTGTGGCAGTTAATTATGTTCTTTATAAATGGTATTTTGTGTTAATTAAAATGATGTTTTGTTTTTTGTTAGAAACTTATATTTTTATTTACTAAAGTCTTGAATAAACATAAATTTATCTATGATATTGTTTAATGAGAATTCCTTAACATTTATGTATATATATATACATGAATTATAGAAAACTTTTCGTTAACAAAGAATATAAATTTATGGTTTATAAATATATCAGTGATTTATGATTTTATGTTCGATGATTATGATTAATGGTCATTCATTATTAATAGTCCATGATATTTTGTACCTTGTATATGTAAAAATTATTTATGTATATACATAAATGCATGAGCGTTGAGTGAATTTATCATTTACCAGAGTTATGTGTAAGAATGAATTCATGTTGAGTACATACATGTACATATATATATATATATAATTTATTCATACATTTATAAGTATTTTATTAAGTACATAACTAATCATAAATAATTTATTGATGATTATTTATATTAATGTGAATATGTATTTCATAAAATGAAATCATGGCATCATTATTGTTATAATTCTATCACCATGTTTCTAAAAAAATGGCCATACATTTCGTCACATTAAGGTCGTCGTATCTGTATATAAACATGGCCAGGTGTTTATGCATTACGTCGACACCCCTTGCATTAATAATAATTTCATGTTTCAATTTAAATTGAAAGGTTTAATTCCAACTTTAATAAGTACATGGATATCATTAGAACTGTTTTTATTTAAAAATTTTCCATCAAAATATTATGTGTGGAACTTAATTAGTTATTTTGATTAATTTAAGAAGATAAAACTACTCATATGGGAAACAAAGGTAATTCATGAATGGAAGATGGAAAACATGGATAGTATATGAAAGGCCTATGTGATATAAGTTTTCTTTGTAACTAAACTTGCAATAGATATACAGTGAATGTCAATGTATATATATACAAGCTTATATATATAAGTATATGTGTGAATGTTTATCTTATCACAATGAGATATTTCCAAAATATAACACTCTAGTGAAAATATATATAACTAAAGCATGATTAAAATGTTATAAAAAAACCGACACTTTTATATTTTAAATATGGAAGGTCATTGGGAAGTGAACTCATCTTTCGTTAAGTGGGTAGGCCCAAGAGAGCCTTCAACATTTCAAGTGGCCTCAATTTTTTTTTGTTTTTAGAAGCTTATATATTGTTTTCAGAAAACACTGTATTTGTTTCAATAAATTTTAAACATAAGTATTTTTAAAATAATCTTGTATCTTTAAGCCGTAAGTAATTTCAAAAAATATTTTTTAAAAGGGTATTTTAAAAGTATTTATAGAATTATTTTCAAAGGAATATTTTATAAGGATTTATTGAAGAGTTTTTTAAAACCCCTCTCCATGCATTTTAAAAGTTCACCCCTTTGTTTTAAACTATTTTTCATAGGTCACTTTAAATTACAATATTGGTCGTCATCGTTTTTGTGTGTGCAGATGAAAAGTTGACTTTTGTTTAATTTTATTGAAACTCTTATAAATTGTAAGCTTGTATCTAACTATCCAAAACCCAGATCAGAAAAAGATCCTATATTGTGTAATGTTTTAGGCTAGGTCCTTATAATTGATATCAAAGAAATGGTCTAGAAAACTTTGGAGATTAGATGTTATCGAGTCTAGGAGTTTATCAGTCCTAGTTGTTCCTTTTTCTAAAGACAACAATTCTGAATTCTTTTTAGTCCAACAAAACAAATTGAGAGGACCCAATTATTTTTAAGGAGGGGATAATGTAACACCCCAAGTTTCGAAAAAAGAATTATTTTTATGCTATATAAGTTAAATAAATTTTATTATGAAATATTTTTATAAAACCATGTGATTTCATTTAGTCGAAATGAAATTTTAGTGCTTTGATTTATATTATTTTTAAAATGTCATTTTTGTTTTAAAATACATAATGACATAATAGAATAAGACTTTTATGAAATGTAGTATCATGAAATGATATTTTGTAATATATTATTTTAATAAATAAAAATAATTAAAGATACTATTATTATTATAAATTTTGAATAATAAAATTATATTTTTATATTATATTTATTTTAATTAAATATTGTAATTATACATGTTGTTTAAAATAATTATTTTAAAGTATTAAATTTTGAAAAAAGTAAACATTGAATATTTATAATAAGTCCTTTTATTTGATGTTTTTCATAAGTGTATTAACAAAAAAATGTATATTATTTTTATAAAATATAATTAGATTATAAAATTATTATGGTTAATAAGAAATCATAATTTCATTTAGTTTGAAATTATAATTTTATATGTTAACCATTACATAAATTATATTAATGAAATTATATATAGAATAATAATTAAATAATAATAATAATAAAATGAATAAAAAAAGAAAACATGAAAGGGAGATGGGTGGGTCTATTCATGAGTCACACCGGGGAGGCACTGTGGTGGTCCAATTGAGTCTGGGCATGCACGTTTGTGGAGAAGTAGTTGAGGGCACCGACCTTTAGGGAGAAACTGAGGGGAATTCTCAGTGGTTTTTGGTCAAAGAAGATAACCAAGCACCACTGGAAATCCTGCTGGAGTTCCGATTGATTAGGGTTTCTAAATCCAATCGGGAAATCAATATTTGAGGGGTCCCAAGTGAAATTAGGGTTTTATTAGATCCAGATATGTAAGGTAGGTTCCTTTCTTTCATTTCTAGGTAACTAATCTTGGTTTGTTTTGGTCTTGGTGGTATTTTACCCTGTTTATTCTTCTTCTTTTTCCTGATTTACATGATAAATAATAGCTGTTTGATTTTGGTCCACTATTTTGGAATCACGTTTCCATAGTGGTATTTTTATATTATGTTGTCAAAATTTTTCACTTGTTTCTATAATTTTAAACTAAAAATGTCTTGTTCTGTAATTTGTATGATGTGATCCAAAAATATTCTTTGTCCGCAGATGTCTTCCTTGTGTTTCATATTGTGTCCATCTGTCAATATGCCGTTTTTTCATCTTTCTATCTTCATCAAACACCCTCAGCCTACTTTTAAATTTGTGTGTAATGCTATAAACATAATCGGAGTTTGGTGATAAAACTATTATGTGTGTAAATGAAATTGGGGGAAAAACAATATGCAGTCCGGTGTGTATGTTTCTGAGGTAGTAGAATGTTCAAAATCTTCTCACCTTATTCAAATCAATTCATGTAAAGGAAAAAATACATTGATTTGTTTCTAAATGCTAATTTTCTTGTCAAATGTAATTAATTATTTTAATTTCAAAATTGAGTAAGGTGATTTATTTATTTGTTTGTATCAAAACCATACTAGAATTGTTCTACAGAAATAATATATATATATATATATATAATGTGTTCTGATTCCTAATGTTTTCATCAGTTTATTTATATAGATAATGTATGATTTAAAAAATTTATGTGGAAACATGTATTTTATATGATGTTATTCCTCACTTGTGAAATTAATTAATTTATTCTATAAATTGATTTATTATAAGAGTTTTATTATTCAATTATATGTTCAATTTATTATGTAATGAATTATTTTTATTCATCAAATCATGTGGAGATTAATAATGTTCTTTGAAAATGTTATTTTGTGTCAATGAAAACTATTTTATGATTTTTATTAGAAAATTATATTTTTATTTAACAATGTCATGTATAAACATGAATTAATCTGTGATATTGTGTAATAAGAATTCCTTATCATTTATGTATATATATATATATACATGAATTATGAAAAAGCCTGTGCATGCACGGGAAATCCTAGCTGAACAACCATGTGAAGGTGGAGAGCTGATTTCATGACGAAGATGCTGGGGAGGAGCAATTCCAAGTAGTTAGTCTGGTTTGTATGCAATGTTTGAATCCTACAGGCAATGAATTCCACTAAGGCTTACGGGACATGTAATACATACGCCTACGGGCCTTGTAAGGGTTCCACCCCACCCCTTGAAAGGTGGATTATCAAAATCAATAAAAAATGAAGACCTTCGGGCCATTGGAGGAGGATTTATGACCATTCATCATTAATAGTCTATGATATTTTGTACCTTGCATATGTAAAAATTGTTAACGTATATACATTAATGCATGAGTGTTGAGTGAATTTTTATTTACCAAAGTTATGTGTAAGAATGAATTCATGTTGAGTACATACAAGTATATATATATATATAATTTATTCAGACACATATCATATATGTATATGTATATAATATATTTGTACATTTATAAGTATTTATTTAAGTACATAACTAATCGTAAATAATTTATTGATGACTATTTATATTAATGTGAATATGCAATTTATAAATTAAAATCATGGCATAATTCTTGTTATAATTTTATTACCATGTTTCTAAAAAAATGTGCATAAATTGCATCACATTAAGGTCATCACATCTGCATATAAACATTTCCCTGCATTTATGAATTACATCGACACCAATTGAATTTATAATAATCTCATGTTTTAATTTAAATTTTAAGGTTTAATTCCAAAATTAATAAGTACATGTATATCATTGGAATCATTTTTATTTTAAAATTTTCTTTTAAAATTTTGTGTGTAGAACTTAATTAATTATTATCATTAATTTTAGAAGATCAAACTACTCATATGAGAAACAAAGTCAATTCATGAAAGAAAAAAGGAATTCATGGATAGTCCCCGAAAATTCTATGTGGTATATGTTTTGGTTATAACCAAAATCACAAGATATATACAGTTAAAGTTAATGTATATATATACACAAAAAATTATATATATAAGTATATGTGTGAATTCTTATCTTAACGCAATGAAATGTTTCGAAAATAAAAAAAATACTGAGAAAATATATATATGTAAAGAAAGCATAATTTTTTTTTAAAAAAATTGGGACTTTTATGTTGGGAATATGGAAGGTCATTGGGGAGTGCACCTATCCTTCGTTAAGTGGGTAGGTCCAAGACAACCTTTAACTTTTCAAGTGGCCTCAGAATAGTGTTTTGTTTTCAAAACCTTCTATATAGTTTTCAGAAAAACAATGGATTATGTTTAAGAAAATTTCTAACATAATTATTTTTAAAATGATATAGTATCTTTAAGTCGTAAGTAATTTAAAATAATATTTTTAGAAAGGGTATTTTAAAAGTAGTTACAAAACTATTTTTGAAGGAATATTTTATAAGGATTTATCAAAGGTTTTTTAAAACCACTTATCTGGAATTTTAAGTGTTCATCCCTTTGTTTTAATCTATTTTTCATAGGTCACTTTGAATTCCAAAGTTGTCCTTCATCATTTTTGTGATCATGGAAGAAAAGTTAACTTTTGTTTAATTTTATTCTAACTCTGATAAATTGTAAGCTTGTATCTAACTCTATATAACCCATACTAGTAAAATGTCCTCTGTTGTGTATTGTTTAATGTTGTGTCTTTACAATGTTTGAGAACACAACCCAAAACCGAACCTGGTGTGTCCCCAAATACCATATAGACCTAACCATCCTTTGGAAGGGTCAAAGATGGTGTAAAAGTAAAAATGAACTTAACTCACCAAGAAATAATAACATTTCAAATCCCATAATAACCTTACTCCGTTATTAGTGAGTGCAGTCATCGGAGAATCCAACTTTGAGAAATCATTAACAAGCCTATGGTAATACCCCTCTAATCCTAAGAAGCTCAGAATATGAAACACATTTTTTAGTTTCTCCAATGTCATAATAGATTTCACCTTCTTAGGATTAAATTAAATACCATGTTTTGGGACCAAATATCCAAATAAATTCACTTTCCAAATGAAAAAAATACATTTCGACTACTTGGTGTAAAGTTTATGATCGCTCAAAATTTATAGAACTCTCCCTCAGATGATGGACATGATCTTCCTTGGTTTAAGAGTAAACCAAGATTTCATCCACAAATACCTCCATGGATGAATCAATATACTCATAGAATATCCCATTGATAAAGTCTATAAAAAACATCGGAGCATTGGTGATAACAAAAGGTATAAAAAAGTACTCATAATAGCCATAACTACACCAGAATGTGGTCTTTAAGATATTAGACCCTTTGATTCCATGATGGTGATAAATATACTAAAAATCAATATTTGGGAACCACATTTCCCCTTCCAACATATTAAAAAAATAATTAATCTGATGAAAAAAATAAATGTTTTTGTCATGATTCGAGTTAGTTTTTAGTAATCAGTGTCACAGTGATGGGTTCTCTTAGATTTCTTCATAAAAATCACTGGCTCCACCTAAAGAAACACACTCAGGAGAATTAATCCTTTATACAAAAAAACATCTAACTCTGTATTTAACTCCAACAATTTACCTAGCACAATATGTTAATAGGGAATAGAGATAAGATGGGTACCTAATACTATGTTAATAGAAAACTATACTCCCTTACCTATGAAAAACCATTAAAACCATATGGAAACACATTGGGAAACTCAACAAACACTAGAAGAAGATCACTACTCAAAGATTATTACTCTAGGTCAATAAAGAACATAGATATTTATCTTCCAAACTACAAAATAGATAGACTAACTCTACTTGAAATCGGGTCGCATTCTTCCTAGAAAAAACATGACACTCTATCTATAGCAGTAAAAAATACCTTCTGAAAAATTAATCAAGGACTTATAAGAAATCAACTAATCCTTCATGAGAATGAAATCCAGAGGTTTCATTTCAAGATCCATAAAATCCCAGAAGATCTCAATATCTGATAAAGAGAAGTCCCAAGAGAGGAATTAGAGACCCCTTTCTTTATTCATTCTTAGGTTCACAATGATATTCATAACATAATACATATGCTCCATATGAAGGATTACCAGATTAAAAATGTGAGTCTATATGACATTATGAGATACACTAGTATCAAATAGAGCAGTCTCTAAATTTGAAGCTATAGTGATGTTACCTAACACTATTACTAGACCTATATAACCTTCCTCTAAAGAATCACCCACTACATGAATAATCTTTGTTCTGGATGCCTAGGTATGGAACCCCTTAGTTCATAAAATATGTGAATTTACAAAAAATAGTTTTTATGATTCCATTTCATTGTGAGGGGAATAAAATACATGACAAAACTAATTTTTGTGGCCTGAGCGATGACACAAAAAACATATATTTGGTGTATTAGAAAAAACTTTCTTTGAATTCCTGATCTTTCGACATTGAACACAAGTCAATGAGCCCTTTATAGGCACCATTGAAGGTCTAGATGATGTCGACTATCGTAATCCACAATGGGAATCATCCTAAATCCTATTTTCTTTAATGTAACTAATAAAGCTTCTACTGGGATTTGGAGGAACTCCCACTAACCTTGACTTACCAGCTAGGTCATGCTCTATAATAAAAAATCTATCCAGCATATCCACATAAGATGTGATATTCAACATGAAAACTTTAGATCTGATACCAGAAGACCCGGATTGAATATTTATTCCTTCAAATTCTCATTTGATACTACCTCATCAGAAAACTGAAAAACCTCAGTAATGTGGTTTGCATAAAAAGTCACAGTTCTATCACCTTTTTTTATACTAAGAAGCCCAAAATAATTTTATAAAACCATAGATTCTAGATATATATAATCTACATAAAGAGACCTAAATTCTTTCCACTCCAATCCTTCATGTTTGTTTACTATAACCATCGAATCCCACTACCTCCTTCTAGGCCCTTCAAATGTGAAGTTTGAACATTTTTCATTTATTCAATCAGGAGTTTCCAATAACTCAAAGGGTGGTTCAATATTTTTTAACAAATCCTCTTCCTCATGAGGATCATTTGAGACTTGGGAAGCTGATAGTTAATACTAAAGAAACTCTTAAGAATGATCTTTAGTTTCATCCCTTTGAGGTTCCACTATTGGAGCGTGAATGAAAATGGATACATATACATATCCCAAAGCTTGGAATGTATGAACCACTATCTTAATAAGGTATTGATCAACTGAAGCGTTTTCCAGTTGTGGTTCATTGGAATCTTCCTCCCATGGTTTGTTCAATAATATTCTTGGGTAAATGGTACCACACAACATCAATAGGAAACCTGAAACAATAAGTAAAGATACTCAAATCATCAACTCAATCCAGAGATGTAGGAATATTAACTCCATCAGATATAATTCATCTTTTTTGGTATATATAAATAATCAAATATTTTTTTTGGGCAGGATAAGAAATATATCAATTTATTCCTCAAAGATTATATGTCCAAACACCTATGGGGACTAAAGGATCACTACGACAAGAGATGGTCATGAACTCGATTGTATAATACCACATAAGTCCCAAAAAACCTTCCTTACATCTACCAAGATATCCTAGAATTTATATCAATATCAATGAAAGATAATCAACCAACACCTTTGATACCATTTTTCCATGAACCAACTCAAATGCCCTGGAACACTAGTACACGAATTGGTTCTGACACATCCCAAAGGGAATTTTCAATCCCTATGGGCTAGTGACTAGCACCTAGGAATCAATAAACGGTCATAGATAAAGATTTCATGGAAAGTATAGTCAATTAATATATAAAAATTAATGATAAACCAATGAATATTTGGTATTTGAAAGACTCTTCAAGGAGAAAGCTGTCGCAAGATAGAAAATAAATTTCAAAATGATATATCATAAAATAACAAATATAATAACTAATTTGAGATTTCTCAAAATCTCTATGTAATGAGGGAATCACCATGATAATTTTCACCACCATCACCCAACATCCCTCTAATAGATAAGCCCTACCACCCCAAAGTGTCACTTTATCTTTCCCTATAATTAGCATAACATAATCTAACAACATCCAAACACAATGGTAGGATGTGAGAAAAATATCCTAGTAATATATGAAAAAATGTTCTATAAGGAATCCCCAAAAAATAAACCATTTATGTTTCACATTAAATAATGAAGAGGTATGGAAAATCATTTTCACATTTTTCTATCAAATATGTATTCAATTTGAGAATATGGATGTATATAAAAAATAGATTTAAATAAACACTTTCATAAAATAGAATGGAATGAGTAAATTACATCAATAATCACATATTTGAAATAATCAAATAAAAACAAAGAACCATGTTCATATTTCATGATGTTCATTAGTTTCTGGATTTAGGATCCTCATACAACTCAGTCAATCAATCATAGCCCAAAGAGTTCACACTTCCCGAAGGAACTATCGCAACCTTTTCCTCAGGGCCTGTGCCGTGACTACCCCAAGCTCGCCTTCCATAGGCCAGGGGTTGGCGACTAGCACTGGAAAGGGGTATCCCTATAATAGGAAGGCATTGCATTTAAAACTGTACAAAAACATATAATATTATGCAACATGATGCAACCACAAAGTAATCTACTATAGTAAAAGAGTGCTGAAATTATAGGGGAAAGGATACAAGCCCAACTAGAAGTACAAGTACAACAGAAAAGTACAAATACAAATGAAAAGGGGTAAAAAACCTCCTGGATCATCCACCAAGGATCCTACCTGAAGGGTAGGTATAGCTCATGATCAGTAGTCCATGCGTCATGTCATGCCAAATAGTCCACCTCTGAGCACCATCCAGTCCTGGCTACCTCATCCTCGATCAGTGTTGTTCATCATCTACACAAGACACAACAAGGTGTGGGCGTAGCACATGCAGGGATGAGTATAATGATACTCAGTAGGGTCCCCGAGACCCCCTAGGTCTCCTAGAGTTCCACAAAGGAAATACCACAAAGAAATACTTCAACTCTACTTAGGTATATGCCCATACATATACCTAAGTTATCAAGATATACCCATCTCATTCATGAGGGATGAATACCACAAAGGTAACACCACAAAGGTAGAGATACCACATAGGTAAAACCACTGAGATAGAAGTACCATGCATGTAACACCACTAAGATAGTAGTACCACACATGTAACACCACGAAGAAAACACCACAATGGTTGAATTACCACATAGGTAGCACCAGGAAGATAGAAGTGACTCTGCTCACAAATAGGTATAAATGAAGTACAAAATTACATGTGATTAGTCATATGCTAGATCTTATTATTATATTTATAGGAACTACTTCTAACCCCCACATGATCGATAGGTACTAACCCCCAATGACCCACATAGGATCTGACCCACAAAGGATCGATATGTGCTAACCCACATAGGATCATTGAGCACTAACCCACACAAGATCTGACCCACACAAGATCGGTATATGTTGTCCCACACATGATAGTTGAGCATTGAACCACATAGGATCAATGTTATTTCTTCACATTACATCCATCCACAAGATTCCTCACACTTAGTGCACTTGATCTCTATAGAATCTGCTCCTTGAGATACTGGTCTAACTTCAACTGCTACTAAGCCCCACAAAGGAGTAGCCCAAAGGACCTCCATGTCATAAGTGTTCCAACGCAATAGACGGCGCGTCAACCGGATGCCCGGTCTGTAAGTTATTGGAATTTTAGTACTGAGGGCCCGATTGGGTTCATGTTTAATCCAACCTAGCTATACTTCAAATGGAACTGGATAACCAAACAGGTCATACTGTTGCGATCCAAATGAAAAAACACACAAGATGGGCTACCCATTTGTCCAAAACGGATACCCAGTGAAAATGTTTCATTTCACCGCAACACGCACGAACCAGGACTCATGGGGCTTGTGCCTCAACCTCTACATAAATATCAAAAAATTGGTCTTGAAATGTCTATATTAATTTCAAGATCAGAACACCTCTTACAGTTTGTTAATCTGATGACGTATGACGAGTTACAACATAATCTATATTCCACAACAATAATAACAACATTATTATTGGAAGTTTCATGAACTCGAGTCATAGTCTAGAATTCAATATTCAATAATTAGACTTGAATCAACCATATTAATGACAGGATCGTGTATCCACTGACGGTAAGTCAATCAGATGTCCCACACAGGAGTTATAACGGGACGAAGATTTAATAATAATAATATATTATTATTTGAGCGTTTCGAGTACCCAATCCAAAAACCCAAAAAAGACATCCTATATTGGACTCATAATTTCCATCTCAAAGTCAGGGTTGTACTTCCACTGACGGTTTGTGAAACTGAGGTCACACAGATATGTTACAGTCAAAAAAGCGTTTTATCATCAAAAGTAATAATAAAAATATTTAATTATTATTATTAATTACTTATTTATTTACATTTCCTCAACTCCAAAATCAATCCACAATTGAGCCCCTTGATGCACGTTGGAAATAAGCTCCATCGATTACTTCTTTTCTTTCTATTATTATTTCATCACCTAAATATTTTCTCTCTCCAATCTAACTCTTCCTTCAGAATTTAGCACCTCCAACCCAACCTGCAAACCCTATCAGATAGCCCTTCACGCGGTGACCTCTTCCACCAGATCTGCTGCCTCTGGCACTTCTTGCCTGCCATGTGCCAACCACCCCAACTTTGTGTTCCTCCCTTGAATGTCTCGTACCCCGCGGCCTAGCCACCGACTACGCACCCGAACTGCCGACTAAAGCCGCCTCGGACACGCTGTACAGTACCAGACAGCCTTCTCCACGCTGGCTTTCTCACCCAGAGCCACGCTGACCACCGCAGTACATCGAACCGCCTATCTAACCTGAATTTGCGCCTTGAACACATGCCATAATCACACCACCGCATCACCCCTTCCGTGGGTAATGAAATCTTTGTTCAAAGCCTGAAAATTGTGTTGATCACAGATTCTCCATCCTCGGGCTGAGATCTCTACGCCCGTATGTTGTTCGCAACGAAACATTTTGTTTTTAGCATGCTTAATTATTTGGCGATGTAGAACGCGTGAAGAAGGAAATAGAAAAGATCATGGTATATGTGTAGATTGATGGCCGTGTTTGTTTGGCCATTGTCATTGAGAATCAATAAAAAGAGGAATCAAAAAATAGATATTTATCTTACTTCAAAATAAACCCCCTACCTCATAAATCCGTTAAAGAATTTTTGCGATTGGAGGTGGGTAGGTGTTCATCATTCCCGCAACAAGCTTCCAACGACGCCAGTCGAACGACTATCTTTGGTTCTTGATTATGAGATCTGTTCTTCGTCAAGAGCCTCAAGATCCTGCTCCTCTATTCGCCAACAGAAAACAACACCCAACCCCATGTATGAGTTAATATAACTCTTAGTTTAAGAGGTGATTCATTTATTTAGAATTAATGAATCCAATTAAATAAAGGTATTTGTGGTTACACATTTTGTGTAACCAGGCATTTAATGCCTAACATTTAAATACCCGACCACCCTATTGTGGTCCCCACCACAAAAAATTAAAAGGATAAGTGGGAGGATATTTAAAATAAAATATATTTATTTTATTTAATCCTCTATGAAAAATTAAAAAACCAACTTCTTATCTCAACCCTCTGCGGTCGAGGTTAAACCTCCCTTAATCAAATCCTGACACTACTAGTTCAATGGTGCCTTCAAATTTTTAATCCGAGCTCTGGTTCAAAAGATAGAAAACTCTGCTCGCATGTTTACTGAACGTACCTTAAAAAAAGTCTAATAAATTAATAATGTTCACCCTCAACCCAAGCCGGTCAAGGTTAGGCTCCGACTAATGAGAACACGCCCCAATGAACCTAACGGTACTCTCATATTATTAATCCAAGATACTGTTTAGAAGTTATGGATTTTAACAATAAAATAAGTGTCACTTAAATATTTTATTTATGGAAAAAACTAACATTCACTGGTGGCACGCACTAACCAATGTTAGTATCTACTTAAAAAGAGCATACCCTCATGAGCTCAACGATTGTCTCATATTTTTAATCCAAGTAATCATTCGTGAGTAATAGGAATTTGAAAAATAAAATAACTTTATTCAATTATTTTATTTATGGTTATTCCATTTTCAGGTTTTCCCGACAGGAGGCTCACACCGACTAAACGTAAGTCATGCCTAGGATAAACCCCCCATCCTGAGCCCAACGGTGCCCTCAGATTTCTGATCCGGGAAACCCTTTAAGAGTTATTCCACTTTTTCAGGAAAACTGTTTATGAATGCTATTTAATGTTTAAAAAAACTTCGATGGATCATTTCAGGCACTCCATGCCATGGAATCACTCACCGTTAGATTTTTCGGTCTCGAAATAATTCCATATAATTAAAAAAAATATATACAGAAATTCCCGAACATTACATTCTCCCACCTTAGGTATTTTCATCCCTGAAAGCCAAAACACATACTAGGGAAACAAATGGGGGTACTGAACATGGATCTGAGCCTCCCGCTCCCATGTGATCTCTTGGAGGTTCCCATGCTGTTAGAAAATGTGCACAAGAGGTATCGATCGCCCATGAAGGACTCACTCCTATCGATCCCTTATCTCCACTGAGAACTCTGTAAAATTCACCCCATCGTCAAAGTTCAACTCACCCTAGTCGATAACATGTGATGGATCATGAACGCATCTCCTCAGCTGCGACACATGGAAAAATTTATGAACCCAGTGCATTTATGAGGAAATAGATCAATGGTACGCCACCTCGCCCACTCCACTGAGAATCTAGAAAGGTCTACTGAACCCTAGAGATAACTTGCCGCCTGACCAAACCTCTAAAATACTCGTCGGGGTGAGACCCATAGGAAGAAATGGTCTCCCTCAACATCTCCTCCTGAAGCATCACAGGTACCATGATGCAACCTTTGAAGAGGATGACTTTCTCCCCACGTTTAAAAAATTCTTCAGGAGAACGTCTTGAGGATATACGAGCATGTCAACGTCCCATGTTGTGCCTCCCAAATTCGCTAAGGAGTTGGGGGAGTGACAGTCATAGAATATATGTAAGCTACTTTATCTTTATCCATGAAGGATATCCGAATCACTACTAGCTAATCTGATGCCTCACTCAGTAACTATAGATCAGAGCACTTGCTGAGTGCGTCTGCTACAACGTTCCATTTCCCAGGAGTATAGACTATCTCAAAGTCATAGTCCCAGAGGAACTCCAGCCATAGTCGTTGTCTCAAGTTCTAAAATCTCTGTGGACACTTCTCCATCCATAGGAAAGTCTCCCCCTTCTTCGTCAAAACTGAAAAGGGTACCACTACCCTGGAAAAGTCTGGTTCAAAACTCCGGTAGTACCCATCCAAAGAAGCAGCCTCTCTCCCCTCGGGGAGGTAATCGTGGAAACATCTTTTGAAAAGATGTCCCCACACCATGCCACTACTGTTGGGAACTGAAAACTCAAAAATCCTGCTGCCTTAAGGGTAAGGCTATCCAACTCAAGAGTGATCGGCTACACCCTCCTATGCATGAGTTTGTCCCGTGCTTCCTAGGTTTCCTTTTTCGCCGAACAAGGAAAACCCAATTCAAAAGATTTAGATAAAACACATCCTTTTTTCCTAATATAGTCAATATGTGTATGAACTGCGGATGTCTAGTTCATACCCAAACTAACTTTGTAAGGCCTTGACGCTGCCACCAAGAGGTTCCAACTGAAACTCTCACTTCAAGGGTCAGATCACACCATCAGCATAAGTGTGATTATCAAGTCTCCTCCCAAATGTATCTCTATATGTAATGGTCAAGTCAATGGTTTAACCAGAAAATCTAGGTATTGAACAAGATTCGTGGAAGTTAGGAATGATTGGTACCTATGTCTATTGATACGACATCAAGTAGTAGACACAGACCATACCTCGAATCATTCCATGAGCCCTTGGGTCGCACTCCTTGACCGCATGCAGCTACTCCCATGTCCTGTCCTCTAGCTCCCTAAGCCTGATGGGGACCACATTGGGGTAGTGGTTGTAACATGTCAAAATTTAAACCACCTCATGCTGCTCTCTTAGCTCTGCTTCCATGTCTGCAGCCCTACAGATTCCTCTGTCCTTAACACTTCCTCTTCCCGAAAAATTTTACATGCCTAGGTCTCTGCGACTGGCATCAGTTTCCTTCTTTCCCACTGTTAACATTTACTGGATATATTATCTCAGCCAAAGAACATTTAACCACAAAGTTTTTTTTCTAGAAACCTAACATAAGTATGAATTCATAGAGGAATAGTGCTGGATCAGATGTCCCTAAACACACCCTACTTGATGGTCCAATCCATGAAGCACTAACCATACTGTATTTATCGAGTACCTGGGACTGTCAGTATGCCTCGATGAATACTCAGCTACTAACGCGTCATCCTTCCAAAGCTGTAGAAGCTCTAGGGATCTCTCATCCCTTAGCTCTTTATGAAAAGTGACCCCCTTCTTTGAGTAAGGTTCTCAAACTTTTCCACAGAAAAAGTCACCTCTTCACAAGATCAGGGTAATCTAAACCCTGTCATCATCCTACTGAGCCCCATAGAAGGCTCTCTACCAGGACCGTCATTTGATCGAATGGTGCCCAGACTAGATGGATTCTTGACCACCTCCTCAATCCAGTCCTTAGCAACCTGTGGGTTGGGCTCGCCTCGGAATCTAAGGGGTATCTGATGCTGAAACATGTGTAAGGCACTAATACTACATGTGTCCTATACCGGTACTACCGGTTGTAACTTCTGACCAACAGGCAGTGATATAGCTGGAACACTACCTGAAGGAAGTATCTTGGGAAATGGTACATGTATCGAAGCCTCATCACTATGAAAACAATCCTCATGGTCACTCACTAGAAAATACTAGAAGCTAAGATCACCATATTCTATGTCAGTGTCTCAACAAGGCAGAAAACTCTAGCCAGAGCCTCCATCCAGTCCTTAGCCACCAACGATTCTTTCTCACCTTAGAACCTCAGAGGCCTCTGCCACTGGAACTCGTGAAAAGTGCTCAGTCAGCATGCATGGTCCAATGGTAGCATCTATTACTAACTACTTCCCAATGGGTGGTGGTGATGCTGGTACACCACCCGAAGGTGCCAACATAGTAAGAGGGCCCTGCACCGGAGCCTCTCCGATCAGTGGGCCATCATCATGTACTCTCTCTGGAATCCTAGATGGTTGTCTACGTGGAGAGATCCTGATAAGGAACAGGTGCACCACGATCAATAAGTTATACCTGGTGAGATGACTCCAAAGAAACCAAGGAAAATCATTTCTAAAACACACGCATTCATTATTTTTGTGCACCGAGTCAGAAATCAGAATTCAGGGTCATGGTGTATAGATACGTCGGCCGCCAAACCAACACTGGACTCCTTAAATAGAAAACCACACTAAAAACACTTAACACTATTTCTCCACACAAAAAATATCAAAGTCCTAGTTCTTCAGTAGAACTGACACGTCTAATACCACTTTGTCATGACCCGTTCCTTGGTTCCCATACTGTGACTACCCCAAGTCCACCTTCCATAGGCCAGGGGCTGGAGACTAGCACCGGAAAGGCATATTCCTATAATGGGAAGGCCTTTACTTTAAACCTGTACAAACACACATACTAGTACACAAAAAGAAGCAACCACAAAGTTACCTGTTATATTAAAAGAGTGTTGAAAGTAATGGGGCTAGAGTAAAATCCCAACTAGAAGTATAAGTATAATAGAAAAGTATGAATACAACTGAAAAGGGAAATAACAGCTTCGGGATCATCCACCAAGGATCCTACCTAAAGGGTAGGTACAACTTACTATTAGTAGTCCCTAAGTCACATCATGCCAAATAGTCCTTCTGAGTACCGTCCAGTCCTGGCTCCCTCATCCCCAATCAATGTTGTTCGTCGTCTGCACAAGAAACAATAAGGTGCGGGCATATCCCATACAGGGGTGAGTATAAAAATACTGATTAGGGACACCAAGACCCCGTAGGTATCCTAGAGTTCCACAAAGGAAATACCACAAATAAATACTTCAAATCTACTTAGGTATATTCCCATACATGTACATAAGTTAGCAATATATACCCATCTCATTCATGGGGGAAGAATACCACAAATGTAACACCACAAAGCTAGAGATACCACAGAGGTAAAACCACTGAGATAGAAGTACCACAGAGGTAACACCATTGTGATAGAAGTACCGCACAAGTAACACCACAAAGATAACACCATAAAGGTAGAAGTACCACACAAGTAACACCACAAAGATAGAAGTGAATCAGTTCACAAATAGGTATAACATAAGTACAAAAGTATAGGTGATTATTCGTAAGATAGATCATCTTATTCTATTTAGAGGCACTGCTGTTGAACCTCATAGAATCGATAGGTACTAACCCCCACTGACCCACATAAGATATGACCCACACAAGATCGGTATGCGCTGACCCACACAGGATCACTGAGCGCTGACCCACATAGGATCGGTATGCACTGACCCACCCAGGATCGCTGAGCACTGACCCACATAGGATCGATGTTCTTTCTTCACGTTACAGCCAACCATAGTATTTCTCGAACTCGGTGCACTCGAGATCCATAGAATCTGCCCATCGAGATACCAGTCATACATTGACCACCACTTTGCTCCACAAAGGAGTAACCCAAGAAACCTCTATGTCATAAGGGTTCCAACACAATAGACGACGCGTCAACCAGATTCCCGGTCTTTAAGTTATATGCATTTTAATACTGAGGGCCCGATTGGATTCATGTTCAATCCAACTCAGCTGTACTTAAAATGGCACCAGATAACCAAATGGGTCATACCATTGTGATCCAAATGAAAAAAACAAGAGATGGACTACCCATTTGTCCAAAACAAATACAAGGCAAAAAAGTTACATTTCACTGAAACATGCGCGAACCGGGCCATGTGGGGCCCGTGCCTCGAACTCTACTTAAATATCCAAAATTGGACTTGAAATGTCCATATTAATTTCAAGATCACAACAATTCTTACATTTTTCCAATCTAATGTCGTATGAATGAGTTACGACATAAGAAAGATTCCGCAATAATAATAATAACATTATTACTTGGAGTTTTTTGAACCTGAGTCACATTCTAGAATTTAATATTCAATCATTAGACTTGTATAGACCGTCTTAATGATAAGATAATGTCACCATTGATGATAAGTCAATCGGACGTCTCACACAAGAGTTATGGCAAGCCGATGATTTAATAATAATAATATATTATTATTATTTGAGCATTTCTGGTACCCGATCCAAAAAACTAAAAATGACATCCAATATTGGACTCAAAATTTCCGTCTTGAAGTTAGGGTTGTACTATTGCTGATGGTTCGTGAAACCAAGGTCGCAAAAATAAATTACAGTAAAAAAGTGGTTTATAATCACAAGTAATAATAACAATATTTAATTATTATTATTAATTACTTATTTATTTACATTTCCTAAACTCCAAAATCAATCTGGGATTGAGCCCCTTGATGTGCGCTTGAAATAATCTCTATAAATTACTTCATTTATTTTTATTATTATTTCATCACCTTAATAATTTCACTCTCCAATATAACCCTTCCTTCATGATTTAGTGTCTCCAACCCTACCTACAAACCATATCGGCCAGCCCTTCACACGGTGACCTCTTCTACCAGATCTGCTACCTTCATCCCGACTTGCCTGCCGCGCACCGACCACCCCTACATTATGGTCCTCCCTCAACAGTCTATTACCCTGCGGCCTGGCCACTGGCTGCGCACCCGGACTGCTGGCCGAAGCCGCCTCGGACTCGCTGCACACTACCAGATGGCCTTCACCATGCTTCCTTGAATACCTGGAGCCATGCTGACCACTATAGTACATCACACTTCCTATCTCAACCGGAGTCATTCCTTGAACACACGGCAGAATCACACCGCTGCATCACCACTTACGTCGGTTGCTGCATCTTCATTCGAAGCCTGAAAATTGTTCCAATTTAAGATTCACAATCCTTGGGTTGAGATCTCTACGCCCGTATATAATGCTCAACGAAACATTGTGTTTTTAGCATGCTTAATTATTTGGTGACAAATAACGCGTGAAGAACGCCCGAATAATGAAATAGAAAAGATAATGGTATATATGTGGATCGATGGTCGTGTTTGTTTGGCCATCGTCATTGAGAATCAAGAACAATAGGAATCAACAAATAGATATTTATAATAATTAAAAATAAACCCCCTACCTCTTAAATCCGTTGGAGAATGTCCGCGATTGAAGGTGGGTCAGTGTTCATCATTCCCGCAACAAGATTCCAACACTGCCGCTCGAATAATGATATTGGTTTCTCCATTGTGAGATCTGTTCTTCATCAATAGCCTCAAGATCCTACTCCTCCTTTCGCCAATGGAAAACAATACAAAACCCCAAGGAAGAGTTAATATAACTCTTAGTTTAAGAGGTGATTCATTTATTTAGAATTAATGAATCCTATTAATTAAAGGGATTTGTGGTTACAAATTTTGTGTAACCGGGCATTTAATTCCCATCCTTTAAATGCCCGTCCACCCTCTTGTGGTCCCCACCACCAAAAATTAAAAGGATAGGTGGGAGGATATTTAAAATAAAATATTTTTATTTTATTTAATCCAACACGACAAATGAAAAAACGATCTTCTTCTCTTGACCCACTACGGTCGAGGATAAACATCCTTTAAGAAAATCCTGACACTGCGAGTTCAACGGTGCCTTCAAATATTTAATCCGAGCACTAGTTCAAAAGATAGAAAATGTCGCTCACGCGTTTATTGAAGGTACCTTAAAAAAAGTTCAATAAATTAATAATGTTCACAATTGACCTGCGCCATTAATGGTTAGGCTCCACCTAAAGAGAACATGCCCCAATGAACCCAATGGTACTCTTTGTTTTTTAATCTGAGTTACTGTTTAGATGTTAAGGATTTTAGAAATAAAATAATTATCACTTAATTATTTTATTTACGACCAAAAAATAACTTTCACTGGTGGCCCATTCCGACCAATGTTAATATCTTCATAAAGAGAGAATACTGTCACGATCTCATTGGTGGTCTCAGATTTTTAATCCGAGTAACCGTTCGTGAGTTATAAGAATTTGAAAAATAAAATAAATTTATTTAATTATTTTATTTACGATTATTTTATTTTCAGGTTTTCCCACAGGAGGCCCGCACTGACTAAACTTAAGTCGTGCCTAGGGTAAACCCTTCATCCTAAGCACAATAGTGCCCTCAGATTTCTGATCCGAAAAACTGTTTAAGTGTTATTCCACTTTTTCAGGGAAAAAACTTATGCGCACTATTTAAAGTTTAACAAAACTTCGATGGATCATTTCGGGCACTCTGGGCCTCGCAATCATGCACCGTTAGATTTCGTGGGCTCAAAATAATTCTATATAATAAAAAAAATTATATGGAAATTCTGGGACATTACAGGAACATTCCACCAAGATAGAATCAGTTGACACCCCATTGGTGAAAAACATGATGAATTTGGTTTAGTTAGATATGTTATCATCAATCCATTATTAGGGGTTCAGATTTATAACATGGTTTAATAGCCACCCAATAACTTCTAACGATCACATGTTATTTCAATAAATCAATTAATCGGGTGTAAATCAATTAAATTTATCATTCACAGTTCAAATTCCCAATGTCAAGTTTCAAAATGACATTTCAATTTTAAAAAAAGTCATACATTTTTATCAAGTTCATGACAATAAAAATCGTCTTTCATTTTAGTACAATTTTTATAAGAATCAACATTAAATCATTTCATCACATCACTTTTCGATTTATTCCATCTTTTATCAAAATCCACCCATTATTTTCAAAGCCTTTAAAAAAGAGTTTTATTTAAAAATACCTTTCATTTTGAAATAACATACACTAAATCTTCTTAATTCAAGTTCAATTCAAAATAAATTTCAAATAAATTAAGAAATCAAGTAATAAAGTTTAGGGAAAGGCCTTAAGAAACAAACTATATTTAGTTACATAATCATCCAATCACCTAAAATAGGAACCTCCAATATAGATATTGTGGAGAGGAAGATTAGTGAAGAGTCTATTGAATTATAATTCCTCAAATAAAAGTTCAACCCACTAATGGAAATTGGATTCCACGGTCTCAAAAACTCATCAAATGGTTTCACGGGCTAGTAAACATGGTTAGAGCTAACTGTGTACTTACTATGTGCCCTTACTGGGCTTCTAGAGGGAGTTTTATGATTTGGATACATGGTTTGAAAAACCATGCACCAAATATATTCTCCAACATGGGCTTTTGTAAGAAAGTTGTATGGGGTTTCTTCATGGTTTGAAAACTGTGATCTAACCATGCACTACACACTATCCCATGCCACATGGTTTTAGGTGGAGGCTTCATGGTTTAATCTAACTATAAACACCCTCAAGAACTCTATCATATGGCATAGGGTTTCTTTGGATGACCTGTTGCGTTTTCCCTAAACTTTCACCAACTATACACTGGCCTAGAAACCTCAAAATATTTCCAAAATTCTAATATATAATCCAAAATAATATCCAAAAAAGGATGATAAAAACAAGGGGTTAAAAGTAACTAAATGCTGGTAAGAAGATGTTACAATACTTATGGTGAGAAAACATGAAAAAGTATTTTTTTTCAAATAATGTATCTCGATTCCTAGAATGTTAGGAAGTTAATATTGAGATATATAATAATGATGATATGTTACAACTACTAACCACAAAATAATTAAAATGATAAAACATCACTAGGTATTTCGTCGTTAGACTCACCAAAACATTTGAACAACATAATTATATTTATGTTGTAGTCGAACTCATTATAAAATCAGTTTAATTTTTTACCATCAGAGATGATTTATCTCTTGATTAGATTTAGATTCTATACATTAAGGAAGTGGTAAGGTTGTATAGATTACCACATTCTATTGTTTTTTATCGAGATCTACAAGTTACCTAGATGTTTTATAGAAGTACTTAGAAGTAGTTAAATATGGGATTGAGCATTAGCACTACATATTATCTTTAGAAAAATGGTTCCTGATGTAGGACTATTAAAACCCTATAGGATATAATGAGATCCTATTATATAGATTTCAAAGGTGGTTTTGATCAATACCTTATATGAGGGGAGTTTTCTTGAAATAATAACTTTCACTCGAGAATTCAAATGGATCCTTATGAAAACCTATAAGATATAAGTGAGTAAATCCAATGTGCTAGGATGAATTTGGATAAAGAAAGATAATGGGAACTAAACTATCAAAATAAATGATAGGGAAGGTTATATCCATTAAACAACACATCAAGGTAGCTTAGAGTCAATAGAAGAGTTATATTGACATTCATTAAGAATATATAGAGTTATAAATTAGTGGAAAGGTATTCCTATGAATATCTCCTAGGAATAATGTTATGATATTTTTATAGTAGTGTAAGTTTATACCTAGGTATGCCGACCCTTTCATAATTCTTTGACATATCAGAATGGTTTCCTATCACTTGAAACTTCCATTGAATCTGTCAGAAGTTCATGATATATTCAATGTGTCAATATTTCCGAAGTACATACATAATACATCATATGAATTTTACTCAGAGGTTTTAACACCGCAACTGATCTTTCTTATTAGGAACAACCAATTTAGATTCAGGATCTTAGAGATAAAGTGTCATAAAAAAGACCACTCACCATGTCAATGTTTTGTAGAGACACTATAAATTTGAGGAAGCTGCATGGGATACCAAAGATGTGATGAGGAAGAAATACCCTCATTTTTTATATTAGAATGAAGGAATTTCAAGGGATAAATTCTTATAAGGGGGTTGAATGTGACACCCCAATATTTTATGATATATTTATCTTTAATAAATACTATTTTTTCGGTAGATTTATTTTTCAAAAACACATAAATTATGTGAATAATTATTCTGTAATAACAAATAAATAAAATTATATGGTATTTAAATAAAAAATAATTATTGAAAATAATTTCTAATTCATTTAGTAAATTCAATTAATCCTAAAATGAATTTGGAAATATTTTATTTATAATAATTTTTTATCATTTATATTTTAATTAAATGTTACTTATTCGTATTTAAAAATTAATTCAAATTATTAAACTTATAAATATTTTTTACAAATTTATAATATGATTTCATTGGCTATCTATCTATTACCAATGAAAATAAAATCATTCGAAGGTAAAAATATATATTTTCCTGAAAAAATGTTTTTATGCATGCATTGTGATTTTATCTTAATAAATTAAATTAATCACTATTTATGAATGATATTAATTAAATTTGAATATAATAAATTTAATTAAATATATTAATATTCATATAATGGTTTTTATTAGAAAAAAAATAAAATTCGTTTTATACTTAAAATGTATTTTTCTAAAAATGGTTTTCTTTGCGTTTTTCACACTTATTTTAAAATGAATTACTGAAACTTAGAAAAATTGACATTGATAAAATGGTTTCCAAATATCTAATTATTATTTTCAAATTTTTTAATGATTCCACATTATTTTTTTCCATATTTAATGGAAATTATCGTATAAATGTTTTATATTGGTAAATCTTAAAAAGGGTTAATGAGGGGGTTAAAATAGAAGATAAGGTTTAAAATGACACATAATGTTGTCTAAATTTGATTGGTGGAAGGATTTTATACATTAATCAATCTTATATTTTAAAAAGTTTCGATTTGGTGCAAATTTTACTTGAATATGACTTTAATGTATTTTAATGTTTTGTGTATTTTCAAGTTCTCTACCCCCGTCACTTATAAAAGGACACCTCTACTCCTCTATTATTTACAATTATTAGGAACATTAGCTAAAACACCCTAAAAATATCTTTTAAACTTCCATATCCACAATCTAGATTTTATTTTATTCTTACAATACCAACCCAATGGCTCTTAAGAATACATTCAAAAGTGGTTTCTCAAATAATTGTTATACGTTCTTACCGATCCTTATCATGTTTCTTTCTACTTCCACCACATCAAAATCTTCTATAACCAAATAAAAAAGATTAAATCAGTATATTTACCCTAATAAAATATTTTTATGTTATTTTTATATCCATTTTATATCTCTTTTATATGCAATTTAAAATAAAAACATCGCTCATACATATGTACATACTAGCATTTCCATGAAGTTATATCTTTTATTTTTCATCAATGTATCTCTTGGATGGTTATATAGTTGAATTTAATAGATATATATTATTTTTTTAAAAAAATATGATTATATATATATATATTAAATATTTTATAAATTCCTTCCATTCCATCAGTTGGAAAGTGAAAATGTCTCTCATGCGTACATGTGGATTACCACCTCCACAAAGAGATGTGTTTAATTTTAAATTTCAATTTTATATGGCATGAAATAAAGATATATTAAATGAATAAATATTATATTTATGATATAATATTTATTTTTAAAGTTGAATTATTATTTACCTTTATTTTGTTCCATCCATCGAAAAATGGGACCATTACACATGCATACGTATGAACAACCATATCCACAAATTTTTGCAATTCATTTTCACCAAAAAAAATTACGAATTACTATAAAATATTATTTAATTAATAAATATAATATTTATTACATTAATGATATTTCATATGTGAATAAACCATGAAAAGTTTGAAATAACTAGAACAATCAAACTGAAACATGCATGGAAAATGAACCCATTTCTACCAGAATAATGATTTTAATGAGGAATTGTTAATAAAAATGGTAATTGAAAATTACATGGGAATGAAATATAGTAATATATAGTAATATATATTTATATATATCTATGTGTGTATGTGTAAATATAGTTATAGTATATATTTATAATAAATCTAAATTTTATATACATGAGATTTGAATGCATACAAAGCGGGATGAGACTTGAGGTAAGGTATTTATGATACAGTCTCATTTATCATCCAAATTTATTAAGTTAAACATGAGTTGAGGGGAATTATATGATTATTATCCATTAATCCCCATTTAATTATTATTTTTTCATGTCTTCCTAACATTTATCCCCTCTTTGGTACTCAAATAGATAGAAATATATTTTTATGAAATTCCATCCTTATTTCTTCTTTTAGGCCAGGATTCTTTCTCTTCCATTCCATGTTTTTTAAAATGTTTTCTGAATGTTATTATCTTTACTTAAATTTATGATAAATTTTATTTTTACTACCTTTTATTTTTTTATAACTTATTAAAATTGGCCTTTTCAATTGTTTTACATTTGAATCACTTTTGAATTTTTACAAATGTATGAAAATATTTTTTTTATTTAATTTATAAGACATGAGAGTACTTTTCTGTTATCATATATTTTCTTGTTAATGAATATTCCTTCACAAGTTTTAATTTTTTTATAAATAAAATCATGTTTTCTTATCTATAGGAATTTTATTTTTAAAAGTTTCCAAAATAAAAAGGATGGATTCTTTTGATTTTCAAAGTATATTTTAAAATAATTCATAAAAGTGATCTTTTATCTATATCAACATCTATTAAATTTTGTTATTCTTTATCGGGGATATGACCTTATGATGTCATCCAATTTTAACATGACTTATGATGATGATATTAATATTATTTTGTGATAACCGTTTCATTCCCAAGGGTTAATTAATCTATGATAATATAATTAATACTCTTATGATACCATCCACTTCTTTTCTCTATATGGCTTATGATTTTGTGGGGATTATATTTTTATGATAATATTTTCTTTTACATAAGATTTTATATAATGATAGGATGAATTATTTATAATATTTTGGCACATATGTGTATGGTTTTCATTCTTTGATTGATGGACCCAGAAATATATATCCCTTCAATAGATTCAGTAATAATAATAGAGTTAACAAATATGTTACTCCTTAGAGATATAGAAGTTAACATAAATGTTTCTCCTAATATATGGTAATTTTTACTAAATAATAGTAAATATTAAGATATTATATAGTTAATTACTATTATGAAGTGATAGAGTTAACTAATATAGGTTACTATTAAGAGAATGTTGGAATTATCCCATTTAGGTGATCCCATACTAAAATTTTGATTCCCCAAGATATTATTATGAATTTATATGTTTATGATTGTGGAAAACAATTCTAATGACATGTTAATTTACTTATGATATGATCTCATAGGTCAAGATTGATTAATGATGATTCCTCTCTCTTGTGACCCATGCCTTTTGAAATTCTAAATCATTATTCCATTACTCATTATTTATGATCTACGAATGATTGAGTATGAAATTTTTATGTTATGATCACGATCTCATAATATTATTCTTATATCAAACTTGAATATGATCATTGATGGATATCTCCCATTTTTACCCTTATTAATCATCCGAGATCACATTTTCATATGTTTCTATTTTACCTAGGTTTTGAGGACAGGTTTGAAGTGGGGTATGTCTAATAAGGGTACCATGATAGAAGAAGTTTTTGGGATATGTTGATAATATTTAATAAAATAAGTTTATTATTTATCTAATATCTAAATAAACCAAACCTTTATGATTATAGAGACTTTATTATTATGATATGTATTGAATATTTATATAAAATGATGTAAAAGTTTTGTATGAAATGTTTAGGAGACCTCATAGTGAGAGTTAATGTATATTGGAAGCTTCCATTAAACATATAAAAGAGAAAGTGGATTATGTTGGTAAAGGTAATAATTAGAGGATTTCAATATCAACATGGGTAAATTATATTGATAAAGTAATAATACCTATGAATATTAAACCTTCCAGTTTGTATAAAATATAATTTCGATGATTGTATGTGTTTAACTTCAATGTCTACATTAATTATAGAAGGTTTAAAGTGAAAACCCAATTAAAGGAAATGATGAAAGTGATTATACCCTTTAATACCTTACTAGAGATATTAAAAGGGTCTACCATAATGTGAATCAGATTATTTCATGTGTTGAACATCATTGAAGAACATGAATAGTGATAATAGAAAGGCTTCTATTACCTTCATCAATAGTTTGAAGAAGTTCATGTAGTAGATAGAATTTAAGGAAATTGAAAATATTTTCCTTTAAAAGAAAATTTTTTCTTGAATATTTATATAATCCCTCCCTAAGTTATCTTGAATAATGGATAAAATATTTCTCTACACACTTTAATGAAGGTTGGATAAGGAAGGAGTTTATTCGAGGCAACAATGAAGTCATTTGAAGGAACTCTAAAAAATATAGATCAATTCTTGTGTTGTGTATCGATCATCTATATCCTCCATAACCGTCATATATAAGAGTTTTTTAGAATTATTCTTGAGGAAATATAATAATGAGAAATTACTTTTTAAGGATCAAACCAAATTTTCATATCCATGTCTTCATTATAATTATCAATTTGACTATATATACATGATCTAGATTCTACGCAACCATTGCCTCACCTCACAATAAGAATTATATGAAATACATTGTAATAATTATCTAGAATCTCTATAGTAACCATATACTCTATGTAAAAAATAATTTTAGGAAGGGAAACCTCCATCTTCTGTATATCTAACCATCACACCTCAATGAAAATTATTAAATCCAACTGGATTAAAATGAAGTTTACCATTTTTTATTATTAGTAAAAGGAGATCAACTAGGATGATGGATGAGCTATTATACCATGATCTAAATGTCAAAAACACACAATTGTGTTTGTGATTGAAGAAATAAAAATTATTTTCTAATCTTCAAGGTTATGAAAAAGAAGATAAAATGCGAATAACAAACAATGTTTCTACAATTATCTAATGATGAATTTTTTATTTAAAGATAATAGAGATGATATTCAAGAACTGAATATCATGATTATTTGGGAATCCATGACTCTATAACTATTTTGATAAATAATAAATGAAATAATAATGTATATGAGTCAGTTGATAAATGATATGAAACTTTAAGGGGTTTCAAGAGTAATATAGATAAAGTTCCATTAAAGCTCAAGCTATAAATTAGCAATTATATCATTATGAAATGATCTAAACGAATGAGTTTGGTGATATACATGGATGATAAAAAGGAAATCAAGGAAACTAATATGGAAGGATGGGAATTTACCCAATCCTCTTATTAAAATAATTCTAGATTTCAATAAAATATGGAAATACTAAATTAGATGGTGAATGTAATATGTTCTTAGGGATTTAATTCCACAAAATATTTTTGTGATTAAAGATAGGATTATTGAAGAATAATAATAAGGTAATACCTAATGATAATGTACATATATTTCTATTATATTTACTCACACTAAGAAGAATTTATAGTGACTGAAGTTGAGGCTATGTGTACATTGTTAAACATATATACCCAAGATTTTAGAGGAGAGAAGATAAAGTGAAATGAGTAAGATAAAGCTAAGGTTGCATAAAAAAAATACATAAAGAAATATTTGGATGATTTAAAAAAATAAGAAGGAAAAAAGTACTAAAATTTTTATTTTTTTAATACACCTTTGAGTTGAGAATGGGGATAAATTCAATTAAAAGAAAAGGGTTATTTGATGATATGGGTGGAGTCAGTTATTATGTAATTTAGTTTAATGTTAGGTTATATATATTTCTAGTTTTGGAAGTCTGAGGAGACTCCCACAAAAATGACGGTTCTATTGTAAACAAAAGTAGATATGATTGAAAAAATAAATGAAAGGAAAACATGAGTGAGATCTACACTTGAGATGAACTTAAAGAATTCCAAATATCTTAAGGAATAATAATTAAAGGAAGTAACTAAATGTTGTAGAGAATTATATAGAATCTAAACCACTGATATGTTGGAAATATTAGTTATCTTTTGAAGAATAACATTATAAAGACAAAAATATAGGAAACCCACCACTACCGAAGAAGGTTCAGGGAATGAAATCTGTTAAGTGAAAAAGACCAGGCTCAAGTATAGATTTTTTATCACTATAAAAGATTATATGGTGTTCTATTCAATGGATATTCACCAAAATTTATTTCTTGTATTTTTTTAAAATAATGTGCATTGAGTGTACAACAAATAGAATTTGAATATGATTCGTGAATCAAGTTAGAATATAAAGACAAAGTTTCATGAAGTTTTTGTGGAAGGTATTAAAGAAGTATAAGATATTTGTTTGAGGATGTGGATAAGCTTCAGTGATGTTGTGACATCTAGGAATGAACTATTGATCTACTTCAATAGGAGAATAATCTAAGAATGTCCTGCTGGCATGATTCCAATTTGAAGACTATGGGATGAAATATAAAGATCCCTTCACATGTTTAACATTATATAGGATTTGAACACATGGTTCATATTGTGAACACAATCACCCATGAAACATGGTGAGATGGTGTTAAGATAAAAATATCCTACAACAACTTGTAATTGAAAAAATAATTGTAGTGGAAAATCTGTTACTTAAAAATTATCATGAACAATAAGGAAAAGGTTTCCAACATAGGATCATAACTTTGTAAAACCACAACATGCTTTAAATTCCTAATTTACATGTATGTTTTTATTATGGGTTTATTGAACCTAATAATATCGTTTTTTATTAACCAACTATAGAGGTTCAATACCAAATGGATTTAATAGTTTAAAATAATAATTGGTATTTGGTAAAATAATTTGACAACACTAGATTCACCACCTAGGTGTGGTTACATTAGTACATTAAGACTTTAAATTAGTATTAGATTGAAGGCCCCCTGGTTGGACTTTAATTATCACTACCAAAATATTTTTATAATAATTTAAAAAGTTAATTTTTTATGTTTGAATAAGTGACTCAGATGAAACAATCGATTTACATCATTGTCAGAACAAATTTGTAAGTTCATACCAATAACATAATAAAAATGAAGAATAAACATGCTATAAAGTTTAAGAAATAATAAAAGAATGAATAAGAGACTACATTAACTGAATTTAATAATAATTTTTAAGGTTTTTCAATTAAATATATTGATTATGTTTCATGTGTTGTTTCAAGTAAAAGTTGTGATAAGGATGACAATATTTAATCCATTCAATACCTATACATTATGCTTAGGGAATACATGAATAAAATCCCTTGTTATATTTTTACAAATATTTTTTTGAGTTCATCCTAGTTTTCTATGATAAAAAATCATAACTAGTTGATGACTATGAAGCAATGAAGAAAGCATTAGCTGAATAGTTTCAAAAATGGAAATCTCTCATCAATGAGCTCAAAGCAAAGGATAAATACTTAAAAATTATTGAAAAATTATATGCTAAATTATAATTTTAAATTATGTATTGATTATAAATAAAAGGTAATAATAATTATTTTGGAGAATAACCATGATATAAATGAAAGTCATAATGTTTTTATTGATTTTAAGGATTCCCAATTAGATATCAATTCCCAGAGAATCAAGAATATTTAAAAGATAATATAGGAAAGTAGCAAGATGCATGATGAAATTATTCAAATGATAAGGCAAAATTATGAAGAAATATTGAACTTAGATATAGATGAAAATAATACTTTTAGTTTGAAGTGTTTGGAGTTAGAAGTAAAACTGGGAAATTTGGATTCAAAAAAATATAAATCCTCACAAATAGTTGAGAATAAAAGTGTAGATACCGAAGTATATGAGATTTATTTTCCATAAAAATGGATTCATATTGCTGGTAAAGGGAGATTTAGGTCATCTGTAAAATATTCCACCTCAATATCATACAAAAAGGTATCCCACAGCTCAAAAAATATGTATGTACTAAATCCATCTGAATTTTATATAAAAAATTGAATTCATAAATTAGAAACATGTGAAGTATTAAAAATTATATAAAACCCACTAATAATTAAATGGTGGAGATTTTCATAACAATTAAGAGATTCACCTAAATGGATAATTAAAGAGTGGTGTTTATGATGAAAAGTAGCATTCTATACAATCTAAAAAATATGGGAATACCACAAGAAAAATAAATAGGAAAAGGTTAATTAAAAGATGTTGGTTCTGTTGGATATCCAAGAATAGGGATATTGATTACTAGCATAATAATTTATTATTTGAAAATTAGAGAATCATTTAAGTAATGGAGGACAAGGATATAGAAATGAACAAACATTTTGTAAAGAATTAGTTTTAACAAAGAAAAAAAATAAAGTCAACTTATAAAAAATTTGATACATTTTATAACCATATTAATCATTATAATTGATATGAACAATTTTTTGAAGAGTTTTGGTATGTACCAACCCAAAAAAATCTTTTATTGAAGGGAAAATAAGTCCATAATATAAAATAGGCTATGTGCATATTTTTCTAATAAAGAGTGAAACAAATAATAAGTTAGTCAAAACTCCCAAGAGGTCCTTGAAAAATGTTGAGAAAGATATAAAAACACAGTGGAGATTACTATAAGATGGTAAAATGGACCACACCATGTACCAGAGTGAACATGTATGGAAATTAATGTTGAAGGAATCATGATGAGACAAAGAGATGAATTAGTCCAAGAGACGACTAAGAGGATTGGGTTAATAGAAAACATCCCACAATAACATTAAGTGGTGGAAAGGCTATCCAAAAATGGTACCTCAAAATACAATTAAAGTGTGTGTTGAGTTTTCAATTAGTTATGACACTTTTCTATAAAATTTAAGATTGTTTTCCTTAGAAAAAAAAGGGAAAACACAAGTTACCTATAGTGCTAAATGTGAAGCCGATTAAAAGAAATAAACACTCAAATAGACTGATAATCATGAGAATATATATATATATAATCATAAGGCCTAAATAATTGAGAGAGTCTAGGAAGTTATAGAAAGATGAAAATAATCAATCTATTATAGTTATTAAATTTAGAAATCCTATTTTAACTAATAAGAATGTTAAAGAATGCATTAAGTCCATGATTCCTCAATGTGAATAGATTTGTAAATTAAATATGGATAGTAGCATGAAGAAGTATAGACACTATAGACCTTCAAGATATGAATCATGCCAGTTGAGAAAGCTATCTTAACCTTGTGGTTCACATGAATGATCTCATAGAAGTCCACAATATTCCAAAAACAATTGTGGGTGTGTTATATAGTTGGGAATTGAAGGGGATGATGTCTGAAGATAATCCATTGAGTGAGATTTAGTAAAGGAGTTGAAGCTACTATATTTTTAGCCATCACTCTTTAATATGGAAATATTGATATCCCATTCAAAAAAATTGAAGTGTGAAGTAATATTTTCACTCTAAAATGATTTTTAACTAATATAGATTATTTTTAGGAAGAGGGGGTGATTATATAACCAAAAAGAGAAGATAATTTACAATTTAAATATTTTTATGTGTGTTTTGGAGTGAGTTAAAGTTATTAAAAATTCATGAAAATATCTCTAAATAGTCCCTTATAGAAATAGCTACAATTTTGGTACCTCATAGTGATATACTTAATAGACATCCATATTTTCTTATATTATCACTCTTGTTTTATACAATGGGTTATCTCACCTAGACATAGAGTTGATGTGTTTATAAAACTTTTCTAATGAAATTCTATCACTAGACCCGTTTCAATATACACTGGAAACTCATCCCCTATGTGAAGGTGATTCACTCCCAAGGCCTATGGCTAGAGACCTATAGACTTTGAAGCTACTTAATAAATTTTAGTGCCTTTTGGAGCCAATGATCATTGACCATAATATGGAATAGACAAATCCTAGAAGAAACTATGTATATGATTGTAATGGCTATAAGCACATCAAATCTTTTCTAGGGTAAGGTAATAACACCAGGCAAGCCAAACCTTTCCAATCTAGTAGAAATTCAGGTGCACACTAATTGTTGTTTCTAACGATGTAGTGGAGAAAAATACCTCCACCACCATTACAATGATCATTCCACTTCTCCACTTCATGCCACTAAAGCTACCATTTAGTTGAATAGAAGGGTCATAATAGCCAATCTTACCTACCATGATCATTTTTTCTATAATAGGCTTATCTACCATCTGAGAATAGGACGAAAGCTTCAACATTAATACATATGATCTGATATCTAGTCACAAACCATGTAGTTACTTCTGATATTTTAATTGATCATTCCTCACCACCTATAAATAAAAACAAACCAACTCTTGAAACTAGTTGGTTTACTCTGACATTGAAAACTCTTTCGACTACAGAGAGAGGAATTATATATACTTCACCATCATAATTGACTCTAGGTAGAACATATGAAAGAAAATGGTTTTAAATCCCTTTAAATCCATTCCAACATATTTAATTACCTATACCATATAATCCCACTACCGTCTACAAGGACCCTTAAGTCTAAACATTGTACACTTCACCTTGATACTCTCAAGCGTGTTTAGGATGTTGATGATATGATCAATATTTTATAGCCATTCCTACACCTATTGAGGTTAATCCATTCCTCTAAAAGATGATGTAATCTCATTTTAAAACTCTTATAATCATTCTCTATCTTCTCTAACTCTTGGTTATGCCTCAATAGCTTGATTCTAAACTTTGTGTATATTATGGACCATGGAATTAATTTCCTAAACTACTACCACAACACATTTTTTGTTTTCCTCTTTTATTTTTTTATCAATTTTTATATGAATTTTCTCTTTATTCTTATGTTTTTTGGATTTAATTTTTTTATTTGTCTATTTTCCTCTGTTTCATGGTTTATGTGCATGGTCAAGGTGTAATTGTGTAGCCTTCTAATGTTGTGTCTCATTTTCATTCATTTTGTTCATGCATAGTTTAGGTTTCATGGTTAATACATGATTAGATTCAAATTTTTTATCTCATAGGTGTAACCATGTGAGTCTTGGGTATCCCTAGATGAGGGAACATGGCTTGAGCATGGTTGGTCCAAACCATGTGAGAAGTATGTGTATGAATCAACATTGTTTTATAGAAAAAAACCACACAGTTGGGTCACGGTTTCCCAAACCATGTATCCAAACTTTGTGGGTGTTCTATAAGTCTAGTAAGGGACACATGGTTGGCATACAATTTTCTAAATCATGTGTCCTAACCTTGCGTAGTGCCTAAATTCATTAAAAATGGGTTTTTACCATTTTATCCCCTTTTATTTTTAACCCCAAAAGACCCATTCCCCTCCCTTTTGGATTGTGAAAACCTATGGAGGCTCCTCCCCTATTCATCATTCCTCCCCTCTAGGTGTATTTCTTCATGTTTTGGGCTTATTTCTCAAGGTAATCCCCTCTTCTCACATCTCTCTTCCTTCTTCTCCATTTTATTCTTATTTCACTTTCTCTTTTGGTTATTTTGATCTAGGGTTCACATTTCCTTTGTTTATTTGGGGGGTTTGTCTTGTTAAGGCTCATCTTGGTCTTCATTGTCTCTTGGGACCATCTTGAAGCTGATTTGGGTTTCTATTTTCCAAGCACTTTGAGTTTGAGTTATGTTTCCTATTTCACGTGGCCTTTAAATAAATGAATAATTGATTGTTTGATGTTCCCAAATTTTATATTATTAGTTATTTATATGTATTTTGTAGAATAATTTTTTGGAATTAAACCAAGTGAATTGGTCTTTAATTTAATTGTATTAAATGGTTTTATTGAGCTTTGCACACTATGTGTTGGTCAAAATTCATGGAAGGCCTTTATAAATGTGTTTTGGTTTCCAATTTTTTATTTGGGTTCCTCGAATGGATTTTAATGGTATTTTGGAATTAGAAATGGTTTTTTTGGAGAATTTTGAAAAAAATCTTCTTTTAAAAGAATGGTTAAGGCATGATTGGAAAATTTAAAAATGGGTTTTCTTGTAAAACTCCCCTTAGGATGTATCACTTACCTTGTGGAATTATAAAGAGAATGGGAGGTCCTTGGCATGGGACATACCTTGGAAATTGATGGTTAGAAGGGAAAGGGATTATTCATTTTGGATATTCTTGGATGATTTGAATGTTTTTTCCCTTTGTCTTACCCCCACTCAAGAAAAAACATGGGAACCTATCTTAGCTAGTGGATTATCTAATAACAATTTCTAAACAATTTTAGGATTATTCTCTAGCTAGTGGTTCCTTAGTATAAATATGCTCTACTTTGGGGCTGGTACCCCTTGATTAGGTTTTGTAGGGTATGACCGATCATTATGGTTGTTTCATTGTATCAGGGGTGCCATAAGGATGGATCAGGTTACAATATGTTCTAGATTTTTCCTTGATATCCTAAGTTTTCCAATGTCGCTTTCCACTTTTTTATCTAAAGATGATAATATAGAGGCCTTGTTTGACTTGGTTACTTTTGTACTGCTTTCGAATTTCCCTCATCATGTTTTATTTATTATACTATCTTTTTATAGTGTGTCTCTTTATTAAAGATAAATTCTTGGTTTCTAAATGTTTCATAAAAAATGTTTTGACAAATGTTTCATAATTATTTTCCCACCTTCTTGTGCCACCTCTCTTCATATAAAATTCCCAAGATTTCTTTCTTTAAAAGGACCTATTTTAGTGACGAGGGTATTGAACCATAATTTGTTTAAAAAAATGTATGAAAACCTATGTTTTTATATTATATTTCAAAATAGCAGTAAATGAATATTTCTTTAAATTAAATGAAGAGGGAATATTTTAGTTGGGAATGCTTAATGAGTTTTAAAACTCATTCCTACACTTCTATTATTGTTTTTAGCTTTAGGTGAAGGTCCTTCTTGGTTTTGATCTCCAAGGAGCAGTGTTTGGTTTTGGGATTAGTGAGTAACTATGGGGTCACATGAAGATATTTTTGGTCATTAGGTTTGGTTTTGATTTATTTGTAGTTTATGCTAGGGTGTTCTTCTTATTCATTTTTATTTATTTTAGATTCACATTTGTCCTTCTATTTATTCATTTATTTTATATTGGGTGTAATTGTTCCAACTACCTCTCATTGATGCACTTGGTGCTTTCCACCACCTCGAGGTGATTAGAAACGTGCCTCGGGGATGTCACCAGATGGTTTGGGTGATTAGTTCAGGGTCGACCAAGTTTGGTTCATGAAAAAATGATATAAGATCATAAGTTCTTTATAGGACCTACAATTCAGATAACCCATTCTTAGTTGGGTTTTCAATATAGAATTACTAGGACTATTGGAACTTGAGGTATAGTTATGAGGAGGTTTTTAGGTAGAAATTCCAGTGTTGAACCTTGGGTTACCATGGGAAATTTGATTCTAAGTATTTTATTTTTATTGTAGTTATTATTCACGTTCTTTTAATTTATTGAATTTGGTTGATTACATCTTGTTTATTTAGAATTTAGGATTTTTAAGTATTTTTTTTCTGTTTGGGGAATGAGATTGGAGTTGGGTGGGTGGTTTTTATGAGCTCCCAGGGCCTAAAAATCCATGTGGTCCTAGATAAATGGTCTTGAATAAATCTTGGTGGTATGGGTGTGATTGGAATGTGGGCTCCAACCTATGGCCAAGACACCCATTATCATTAGTCCAATCTGGTATTTTTTTTAGGTCTTCCAAATTTTAAATATATTTTGAAAATGTTTTCTTAATTATGAAAACATAGATTTTAAATGGAGATGTCTTGATATTCAAAAAATATTAATGGGATTTTAAACAGTATTTATAGAAAAGTCATTGAAAATGGATTTATAATTTAAACAAATTTTGTTCAAAAATGGTTTTGAAAAATGGTTTGATTCATTGTTGTCCATTTTAGTAAGATATAATTAAAAGTATTTTTTGGGGATTTTTATAAAATGAGAAGCAGTTTTAATGGAAAAATTTTCATATATCTTGATGGAATTTAAGAAATTTTATTAGAATAAAGTATCATGGAGTGTAGAGTTTGAAAATGTTTTTCTAAAGTGGTGTTTAGTAAGATTTTTAAAAAAGGTTTTATGTAATTTTTGATTTGGTATATGTTTATTTTTTCAGTTTAATTATGATTAGTTCTTGATGATGAGTTGGTTTTTATTTAATTTTTTGGTTCTTTTTATTTACGGAACGTACCCAAAAAATATTCAATGGAAATTTGAGGTGCGACTACATGTGGTTCATTATTAGAAGATCTCCATGTTGATCAACCTATAGACTTACTCCTTGAGTTTCGGAATTTGAAACCTCCTATATTTTATGGTCAAGCTGATCCTTTTGAAGGGGAAGAGTGGATGTAGAATATTGAATAGATCTGCTATTTTCTTGAGTTTCCTCAGTCTCAAAAGGTTTTGTTTACTACTTTTATGATTGAAGGCATGAGTTGGAAGTGGTGGAAATCATTCATTAGGTCCAAGACTCGGGGAGGCCTCTCTTAGAATTCTTCTAGTCCCTTTTCCATAGATATTACTTCTACAAGGGTATGAAGGTGGTGAAGGTGATATAGATGCTCTACCTCTTGTGAGACAATTAGTTAGTGTTAGATTTTTTCCATCATTTTGTGGATCTAGTCCCCCATCTACCAAAGTTTATTGAGGATGATTCTTTGAAATATATACATTTTGAGAATGAAATTTATCCTGATATTTAGTCGATAGTGTCAGAATTCAGTCTAAAATCATTTTCAAATGTGGTGAGGCAATTGGTTTGGGATGAGTTCTTATTAGGGGGTGCTCTAGTTTTCCAATACTCCTTTAGTATTTGTAAGTAGTGAAGGGAATTCTAGTAATGAGCTAAGAAAGCGGTCTAAATTTGATTATTATAGAGGTGGAATTAGGGGGCCTTATGATCTTCCATCAGCCTATTAATGGTATAGAAGAATATTATGACATCAATGGGTCTGGACAAGTAAAAATAATCCTTCTTTCTTAGGTTCTTCGAGGACTTCTCATGCTTGTGGTTGTTTGGGCCAACTCCAGAAATTTTTCAAGGGTGTCTCTTGAAGGAAGAATGAGGACATATCCAATCCCTAGAAGATGATATCCACTCAATCAGATGGAAATTGTGCTATTGAGAGTCATGTTTAAGGTATTTGATGTAAATATTTCTCTCATTATAATTTTTATGTCTTCTAGTGTCATTTTTGTTTAGATAGAAGATAGATATTGTTCATCTCTTATGAAATGTTGTTCTTAATGTAAGTGTCTTTTGGGAAAATTTTTAATATTGTTATTGTGGGATGATGTAATTTTTTGTTACAAGAATTTTTTGCCTTGGTTTTTGGATTTTTTAGGATTCAATAGTTATTTTATCTTGCGAAATCAATGTTTGAATGGAGTCCTAATATAATTGGGAGTTCACTATAGCCTCTTCTATTGATTAAAGTAACCTTTATTTATATCCTACCCACTTTCTTTATTACCTATAGAATTGTTTTCAAGTGTTCATACCTATCTTCCAAATCCATATAGCTTTGAATTCCCATTCTTCTTTTCCAAACCATGGGCTATTGTAGTAGGCCAGATGGTTGTGTAGATGAAAAGGTTTTTGGCTAGTGGATTGGGATTCCTATCATACTTCCAGAAGTGGTTGGAGTTCAAAAGTGAGTTTTGGGTTAAAGGTGTGGTCTTATCCCAATGGTGGTTAATGGTCTCTTTGGTATAAAAATTTTAATTGTGTGAGAGGGTGGACCTTTGTCTTTTACCTGATCAACTGAAAAACATTGAGGCATTCTGGGGGAAGAAAGAAAGATGGTGGGGAGAATTTTCGCACCCCAGTTTTTTTCTATTTTATTTTGGTTTATCATTTTGTCTTTGGATTTTATCTTGAGTATTGGGATTTTTAGATCAAATTTTTTAGTTTTGGGATTTTTTTCTTATATTTAATGGTTTTTGTGAATAGTTAAGGGGTAACCTTACGACCTCCTATTACATATTACCTTTTTATTTATTTTTTATTTCTTGCATGTTTTGGGTTGAATGAGTAAGAAAAATATAGATTAAAACCTTGTAGATCCTAGCTATAACTATATGGGCATCAAGAGTCTCTGGATGTGGGAACACGACTAGAGCACGGTTCGTCCAACCTATACGAGAAGCATACACTTATATCTACAATTTTTTATAGAACCAAACCACATGGTTGGTGCACGGTTTCCCAAACCATGTGGCCAAATCATGTGGGTGTCCTATGAGACTAATAAGGGATGCATGGTTAGTGAACTATTATCTAAACTATGCATCCTAAGCATGCATAGTGACCATATTCATTAAAAATAGATTTTAACCATCTTATTCCTATTAGATTTTAACCCCCAAACACCGCATTCTCTCACTATTTATATCATGTGTCCCTAGGTAAGATCCTTCCCCCATTCTCACACCTTCCATCCTCCTTCCATAGTGATTCTATGTGGATTTTTTCATATTTTGGGGGGTTTTTTCTCAATATAACCCCCCTTCTCTTCTCCCTCTTCATTCTTATTATATTTTATTATTGTTTCCATTTATCCCATAATTCTTTTAGTATAGGGTTCATGTATTCATTTATTTATTTTATAGTTCCTATTGGTCATACTTATCTCTTGGGACCATCATAAAGTTGATTTTGGTTTCTGTTTTCCAAGCACTTTGAGTTTGAGGTAGGATTCCCTTCACACCTAGCCTTAAAATTTAGACAAATTAATTTATTGATTTTTTAATCTTAGTTTATTATTAATTAGTCATATGTATTATTTATAATAATTATTTCAAATGAAATAAATTGAATTTATCTTGAATTTAATTATATGAAATGGTTTTATTGAGGTTCTCACACCAAGAGTTTGTGAAAATTATTAGTAGGCCTTTATAAATATGTTTTCATTTTTAATTGGTGATTTGGGTTCCTCAAATGGATTTTAATGGATTTTTAGATTTATAAATAGCTTTTTTGGATACTTTTGAAAATTTTATCTTAAAAAATAATGGTTGAGGACTAATTTTCACATTTGAAAATGGGTTTCCTTGTAAAAATAACCTTGGGATGTGTCACCTACCTTGTAGAATTATAAAGAGAAACGGAGGTCCTTGGAATGGGGATTCCCTTGAAAATTGATGGTTGGAAGGAAAAGGGATTATTCCATTGGGTGATTTGGGGGATATTCTTTGATGTTTTATTTGTTTATTGCTCTTTGTCTCACGCCCACTTTATAAATAGCTTGGGGACCTAATGTAGCTATTATATTATTAATTAAAACTATATACATTAGTTTAGGATTACACTCTGGATAGTTCCCCCTTAGTTTGGATATACTCTCCTCTGGGGTTGGTTCCATTCAGTTAGGCATAGTATGGTATGACCGAGTGTTAGGACTATTTGATTGCATTAAGAACAATGAAAATATGGATCAGGTTATAGTATGTTCTAGATTTCCCCCTCAGATCCTAGGTATTACAATATACCTTGTGACTTGTTTATATACAATAGATAATCCAAGTTCCTATTCTAAATTGGTTACTTCTGTACTTCTTTCTCATTTCCATAATCTTGTTTTATTTCTTATACTACCAATTTATAGTGTAATATTGGTAAAGATAAATTCTGGTTTTTTTAATTTTTCTAAAAAATGTTCTGTATAATGTTTCATACTTATTTACACTTCTTCTATCCCCTCTTTACTTCCTATGAAATTCTTAAGCTTTATTTCATCAAAATGACTTATTTTAATAAGAAGGGAAATGGGCCATTATTTTTTTAAAATATATTAATATAAAACTGATGTTTTTATATTTTATTTCAAACTCTTAGTAAATGAATATTTTATTTAAAGGAAATAAATAGGTAATAGTTTACTTGGGAATGCGTACTAAGTTTTAATACACATTCCTACACTTCCATTTTTCTTTTAAGTTTTATGTGGAAGTCCTTATTGCTTTTGATCTCCGTGGAATGTTGCGGGGTTTTCAGTTTTGTGAGTGACTTGTGGGGTTACACAATATTTTGTTTGGTCATCAGGTATGGTATGGTTTTATTTTTAGTTTATGTTTTTTTGTTCTTTCTATTAATTTTTATTTATTTGGGATAATCATCTGTACTCATATTGATTTTTTTATTTTTTATTAGGTTAAATAATTCCCACTATATCATTTTTATTCCCTTGGTGCATGTTGACACCCCAGGGTGATAAGGAACACACCGTTAAGATTTCATGGTTTAGCTCAGGTGACTTGTTCGTGGTCGACCATGATTTGTTCATGATAATATCATTGATAATATTCTAATCTAGAAGAGGTTCCCCTTGAGGGTCATCTATTGCAGCCTCATATAGAACCCATGAAACACATTTAAGAGGCATGTTACTTCACACTGAAAAAAAGTAATAATTAGACAATATAAAGAAATATCTATTCAAACTAGATAACCAAACACAAAAAATATGATCAAGAGAAAGAACCAACCATATAAGACATGAAACTAAATATCACATGGAAATTTGAGTCTCATCATGGAAAGAGCTAGCTAGGCACTCACCATAACCCACCTATCGAGTTTTGAGAGCCCTTTATCCTATCCACCACCTTTCCCAAGAATAAGAATAAATAGGGATCTCGTACCAATATTTAATGAAATGTCCATGGATACCCCCAAAAACTAGTAACTGAACTGATCCACTACGTAGTTGAAGGGTATTACTCATTCCCATGGGCTGGCAACTAGAAACTGAGCATTAAAAAACCGAGGAAACTATTTCAGCTAACCTAAACAGACGGCATAGTATATATATATATTCACAGAGTAGAAAGAAATTGTAGAAGAAAAACAAAATTAAAATATATTCCATAAATGAAAACAAACAATTGAAGTGATACAACTGAAAAGTCAGAATATCCCAAAGAAAAATTCAACCATGAAAGTAAAAATGAATCTAAAAATAGCTACTACATGTGATATGTTGGAAAAATCCTACCACACCACCACCATCTACCCATACCCAGCTAACATGATCCTCACTGCCTCACTTTGTAACCTTTCCTTTTCCAACATCAAAATACACAACTAGGGTTACACATCATCGAAGGGGTGTGAATGGTGTGATCTAAAAAGGATCAATGATATCCCACCGAGGTGTTCAGTGTTAATTATCTATACATATAATCAATTTTATAATTTTAAAATAAAATATGGAATGATATAAAATAAATATGTTTTATCAAAATCATGGTAAATATTTACCTCTTTCTACTATTATAAAAAAGCATGTAAAATATTTTAAATAATATATTTATTATAGTAGTTACATTTTATAAAATCCAAATCATTTATCATATGTCATATCATAAAAATAATGGAAGGAAATAGAAAAGGAAAAAAGAATTCCAAGGATCACAATATGTTAGGCTAATAGAATACTCATACCACAATCACTGACTAGTGTGCTCCTAAGTCCTGAGAGCATATGCTAAAGGAGTATTGGAACACCCCATGAGTGAACTCCCCTAAAATATAAAAATCATGTCCCTAGAATAATGGGCCCATGGATATGAGAAAAACCCAATGATTGAACCCCCCCCCCCCCCAATGAACATGGATGATTGTCCTAAAGTACACATTCAATCAAAGTACTAAATGTTACCCATGTGATGCTTTTCTCAAATCAGTTTTCAACATCACAATTTGAAAAATAGTTTCAAAATGAATTTCATACTTATTTGAAAAAATCGTTTTCATCTATGAAAAACTTGGGAAAACACATCTTTTATCACAAATTTATTTTTCTCAAACAACTAAATCATTCCAATACATTTATAAAACAATTTATAAAACTAGAACAATAATGGTCCAAAAAACATTAGTTAGAGACAAATCCACCTACATCAACTTGGGTTTCACATGCTTCCAACAAGATCCACACACAATATAAGGAACAAAAAACATTAGACAGAGTCCCTAAAATTGATTTCTATGTGTTAAAATCAAATTACATAAGAAAAAAGTGCCCGTGGAGAGGTTAGATCACATATATCTTGAAGAACACACACCCACTGTACTAAAATGACCAACGAACCAATCCTAGAATATGATTACTAAATAGATCTATAAGTGGTAAAAAAACATCACCTTATGGTCAAATAATCCAACATGATGCAAAAATTTTATATTGTGACCAAAGGCAAAAAATAAGAAGAAATACCACTTACTAAAGAGATGTGATGCAACTACCTTTGAGATCAAAAGCTGAATGGAATGATTATTAAAGAAAATAGACACCCAAAATCACTTTAAATCACCCTAGGATTCATGATAGGATATTACTATGTGGGTAATGAAAAACATAAGATGTGATTCATAGTTAAACCTTTCAAGAAAAAATTAATACAATGTAAACACCATGTTTACGGTGTGAAATCCCCATAATCCACATATGTTGAAATACATGTCACCTAGTTTTAAAAATACTGAATGATATTTTTACAGTTTAAGAGTTAATCATGCCACAGTAATGGAATTTATAGCGTAAAAAAATTTACATACTATAAGAATCTTGTTCTATAAACCATTTTTAGACCGGTGCCTAATGATACATTTATTTCATAATCCATAAGCTTACAAAACAAATGTATCCTATTGAAATTACCAAGAAAAATCACATATAAAAAACCCATAATCCAAATATAATTCCCATAGAATCCCCCAAAAAAACTATTAAATACTAAAATAATAAGCCCTAAACTAAAAAATGCTATCCCAAAAGTCTTCAAACTAAGCCTGGCCATTCATTCCATTAGTATAGATCAATCAAGGGCCAATTTTCGTTTCTTATCATACAAGTAGATAAAATCCCATCTTGATTGTACTCCAATTGATAAAATGGTCAGAAATATACCCAATTGTCCATGATTATCAAATTTTATTTATGAATTATGTATGCAGGGTATCAGAGTATGAAGGTTCTCAAGCAAGGTATCTCACCCACCTCAAGTAAAAAAATAATCAATAATAAGAATAAACCCCTAAGTATATCAATGAACATACGAAATTCCATGACCTATGCATTTTTAAGTCAATCTAACTAATAAATCTATATTTATTACCTCATGAATCTGTTATTCGTATCTCATATACAACCATTTGTGATGATTATAATAATCTATCCAATATAATATTAACACATCCTCAAAACCCAAAATACTCTTTGTAGAGTATCGATTAGTGACAATTTATATTTTTAAAATTTATGAGGATATTTATCTTTCAAATGTTTAAGTAAATTAAATTGTAGCACACATGAATGAATGATAAATGAATATTTACTTTAAGAAAAAACCATTACATAAAACTCCCATGTATCATATACCAAGAGATTCTATATGACTCTTGATTTTTTTTTCATAAATATTTTCAAATTAAATTAAATTTATTTAATTTATATCATATTTTTATATTAAAATCTGATAAAATACTCTAACTAAACATTTTTTAATGATTAACATATTATGATGTAAGATAGTTTGAATAGTGTTGAGTCTTATGATTCATATTTATAATGTTATACTACTCGAGCATATTCAAACTCCTAGAATTTATAACATCTATATAGTATGATGAAAGTTTCTATTGTCTACTTAGAACCCTTTCTATGTATATTATCATCATTTGTGGAACCATTTCTGTCAAATGTTTTCTTGAAATCCTTTCATAAATAATCTAATAATTTACATTATTACTTCACTAACACTTTCTAAACAACCTTTTAAGATAAAGTGATATCCAATTAGTTACTATAACTTTAATGAAAATATTTATATTTATTTTTACTTTAATATTATAATTTTTTTTAAGATATTAGTTGTAATTAACTTTAAAACTTGACCATTATAATCCATTATTTGTTAAAGTTTTAATTTGATGGATTCAATGATACTCCCACTATCCTCTTAAACACTAAATTTTTCTCAAAATTTCATGATAAGATTCCATAAAAATTGATCTGTGTTTTTAAAAATAAATTTTATCAACTTTTTGTAAGAATATTTAACAAATAAAATAATTTTTTTATATCTTATATTTTATTTTATTTTTTTATTTAATATTTGTTCGAATTTGGATTTAAAATATAATCAGATAAATAATTTACCCCAAGTAATTTTTTTATCTATTTATCCTTTCTAAATATATAATATAATCTTTAGGAATCAAATTTTCATCATGAAAATCACCTCATTTATTAAAAATTACTATTATTTTTAAAAAATTTATTGGGATAAACAAATGCACATCCATATAAAATTACTCCCAACTTGAAGTCAACTAGGAAATAACAAATTTCTTTATCGCTTTATAATACTTTATTTAATTATTCATTTCCTCTTCTGGTCTCAAATATATATATATATATATATATATATAACATATATAAAATATACAGTCAGTATTACACACCCATTTGAGAAAATTCTTCCTCTAATTATTATTTTGGCCACAAAAGGTAGAATTTTCCTTTCTTTTTCTTATTCAATTTAATTGGTGGTGTGAACTCTTAAGATCCATTAATTTAATTTTCTTGCAATAAATTTTAACTTTCATTTTTTGTACCATCATGATGGTATTTAAGCTAGCAATACCCCTATCCAACTAATATATCCTCAATATATTGGGGAAATTAGGTAAATGTTTACATAATTTATTCATGTATTTATTAACAATAAATGACTAGAACCATTATGGAAGTGATTTCTGAATTAAATATATAGAAGTTTCCATATTTATAGGTTAATCCAACCTCTAAAAATTTTCAACATACCCAACCATATTGAGTATATGTGTAGAGACTAAGGTTTCCTCTACTATTTTACTTAAAATAAGAGCGTTTGAAAATTTATACCTTTCATGTCTTTATAATTCAAGATAGAGTCTCTTTGAATCATATATAATCTTTCAAGGACCCATATTCTCATGTTTAATTTTTAAATTAGAGTCCATGGTAAGAAGAATAAGTTTCAAAACCTCCAATGAGTATTTTAGATACTTAATATAGACAATTAACTATTTTTTATGGAATATCATTACTAGTGTGTTTTTATGGAAGTGTCTACTCCAGTATATAGAATTTATTCTCCCATGTGGGAATATTTCTCAAGTTTTTATACCAATCAAAAAAGTTTCTTCCATTAATTTTTTTTCCTAGAAGGATCTCAAGTTCAAGGTGTTTGATTATTTAATTCCCTCCGATATAAGTTTTATCATTTGAGTTTCATTTATTATAAATATTACTTAATAAATTGTAATGATATTTATAAGACTAAAATTTATAACCCCATACACTATATCCATTTATTGATCTGTGATATATATTTCACTAAGGAATGATTCCTCTTGGGAATTCATATCACCACTTAGTTATTTTTGTTAGGAATCATCCCAATCAAAATAATTATTATTCTTGGATCAGTGAGAAGATAACTCTTTATCCAAATTGATATTAAGGATAAACTCATCCTCATTCCTTGCTAGTAGAAATATAATCTATACCAATATTTCTGTACTAACGAATTAAAAAACCATTTGTGTCACATCCCTATACCAATGGTTTAGGAGAACTATAGCTATAGGCATGGTATATGGTACTTATACCAATGGTTTAACCAAACCGTTGGTATAGGTATTGATTCTGGACTCCTATAACAATGGTTTAGGGAAATAATTTCTATAGGTATGGTATATGGAACCTATACCAATATTTTTACCAACCCATTGGTATTGGTATTGTTTCTGAACACCTATACTAATGGTTTGGGAAAACCGTTGGTAGAGGTGGTGTTATTATTTATGCATATTAATAACAATAATGATAACCACTTTAATATAAATAAATTCTTTTATACATATATACATATGTATGTTTTTTATAAAATAATAAAAAAACATGTTATAAGATAGTGGTAAAGTCTTTAGAATATAAGTTAGAGGTTGTGAGTTCAGTACCTAATGCTGGATTTTTTCCAATATAAGACCTATACAAATGGTTTTACCATACCATTGGTATATGTATTTCTAGTGAAATTAACTATAAAAATGTTTCGTGAACCATTTTTATAGGAGGACTATACCAATGGGTTGATCAAACAATTTGTATAGGTTTATACTGATGAACAATCACCAAAAAGGCCCTCAAACCATTATAATAGGCTATACCAATTGTTTTTGGGGCTATACCAATGGTTTAAAAGCATTGGTAAAGCCTTTTTTACAATAGTTCCTCTATCATCCTTACATATTATTTTCTATCTAAGAGTAACCAAATGAAAAAACCCCATTAAAAAGATAACAAAGGATAGTCTAGGGGCCCCTGACACAAGCATGAAACTACACAGTTGGATGATCGAGGTTTTGAAAAGTGTTTTTTGGAAGGAATATCACACTTATTTTTGTAAGTGGTTTTACATTTTAAATCCTCTACCATTTAATATACACATATTATTATTAAATCCATAACTATTACATATTATATAATCTTTATCATCCCATGTTTTATTCCTTTTTTGTATGCATGATTCAAATGATTTAGTTTTAGAACCCTTATTCCAACCACCAAATTAATGCGGTCACACCAAATTATTATGTAACTAATACACAACCCATAAGTTTGTGTTACTTACCAAAAAATAGAATCCATGTATATTCATACATATCTAAATGCATCATATGCATAAGGTATAAAAACTCTTCATGTAAAAAAATAGAGTTATATAAGATTTAGAATCTATAGATGAGTAAGTTAATATTGATAGATAACAAACCCTATTCACCTTCCATAGATAAGGAACAAACTTCCACTCTAGTAGTTAGTTTTACCTAAAGTGCCCCTCCTAGAGGAGACTTTATTCAAGATTTTGTTCAATTCATGATATATCTAACACCTAATATAAACAAACTACACCTAACTACTATATTCTTGCTCATAAATATAAAGTAAATTATGGTCAATGTAGATGAAAGATACATTTTATGGAGTCATGCATATCATATAAGGGGAGCTCTATCTCCTTGAACTATTTTATAAAATTAATAAATATTAAAAAAATTCATAATATAAACAATATTATATACATGAATAACGTAAATAATAACTTAAATAAATAAAAATTTCATAAATTTAAACATGAGAACAAAACAATTTATTATTTTACCATCATTTTTTTGATTTATAAACTATTTTAAAAATAAATTTTAATTTTAATTACACTTTATTTAAAAATTATAAAGATTTCATATAACTTAGTCAAAGTTTTTATTTCCCTTTATTATGATTTATAACCTTTTATAAACCACATTTCAAAGATATTAAAAATATATACTATTTAATATTTATGGGAATATTTTTAATAAATGTTTCAAAACAAATCAATGCATTAATGATAACACTTTTATAGATAATTAATTTATAAAACCCATTTTATAAATTTTATAAATATTCCAAAAATATGAATATAGACACTTTGTATTCATATTCATTATAGACTTTTCATAGTCAACAATATATGGAATTACTCATTTAATATTTGATATTTCATGAATTACAAATAGTTTTATAATATAATTTCTATTATGAAAACATTTTATATAATCCACATATCATTTATTTAAATATTATTTTCATCAAAATTAAATAAATCCCCAAAACTAGTTTTTGATGTGGTTTAAATAATTTCTCAAAATAAATATTTATTTAATTTTAAAAAAATCGAATTAATTTATTATTAAAATTTTATAATTTCAAGTATAAAACTTTTTATCTATTTTTTCCTTATTTTATAATATATAAATCTTTATAAATTACCCTTTATGATTTTAAAATAAATAATTTATTTCTTAATCATAAAGCAAGCCATGATATTTGGTAAAGGAATATTAAATATTTATTATTAATATTTTCTAAATTATATTAATAAAAGTTTTTAAACATCTATATTATTAATTATAATAAATTTATAACCAATTAATTTATAATCATTTTATAATTTTAAAAGTTCAAAAAAATACCATTTTATATGAATTCTAAACATTTCATAAACATATAAAGTTTTAAATTTCCAAATTTTGTTTCAAAGATATTATATTTACTTTTATATAGGTACTACTGCCTGTGTGAAGGTAATATATGATTACCTTTATGTGGGAATTCAACTTAAATGCAAGCTAGTGGTTACCTTTACATAGACACTCTACATAAAGGTAAACCTAGGTAACATTTACAAGGAAATTTTTTACATAAAGTTTAGCTGAGGTTGCCATATATAGATTGTTTATATAATGGTAACACTCTCTATGTAAATGTGATTAGAATTGACCTTTATATAGATCCAAGTCTATATAAAGGTAAATTAGACTGATTAATTAATTAATGATACACTTTTATTATATTTATTTTTTTATATATTCATCAAAACTAGCAATTTAAACATGTTTTATCCTTCTGATACTAGTGATGAGTATTGGTAGATCAATGAATGATCATTTTCAGTAAAAACACCAAAAAATTTTCTATTATAACTCTAATAAATCATTGTTCCAATAAACCGTAAAATAATGCATACATGGGAATGTTTTGTAAAAACATTCTTTTTCCTTGTTCTCAAGAGAATTCTTAAGGAATATAATAATGAATAATTAATGCTAAGCCAACTACATCTAAGAGAGGTGGAACCGATTTTTGGATCTTGATCTCTATAAAAGGATACCCAAAACATACAAAGGGATTATATTGCATTCCCATGTGATTTAAACATGGTTTTGGGAAGAATATAGTTATACAGGCCTTGCGTGATCTCAAGAAGCATGAATAATCCAAATCCAAATATCAAAAAGAGAGATCTTCAACTCATTATATAGGTGGCACCAAGTTTGTTCTTATATAAATAACACCTTTTTATCCTTTAGTGATATCAATATAACATCCCTGGATTAATATTTATTCAATTATCGTAAAGAAATAACTTAATCCATTCATAATTGATTAAAATATATCTAGGAACCATGTGGGGAGGATGCTTTTACCATACGAAAAAAACATGCAGTCAGGCTATATTTACAGGTTCAACTAATTTCATCCAACTAAGTCAAATATATACATCTCATGCATATATTACATGCACACATCTCATGTATTCATTATTACATGTTCACATTATATATAAATATAGACTCATATATTGTGTAATATACTATATATATACATCAATTATATATTAATGAAGAACACAGATAGAGGATGAAACCAATATTGAGAAGATGTTTTTTAAAAAAGGTGGTAAAGATTATTCCCTTATAGGTCCATCCCTGTACCCATGGGAGAGACGAATATTTTCCCTCCATTTAATTTATTATTAATAAGGTGGAGTGAAAATATATTGACCCTAGAAATAATTTTCGTTTTGATAAAAAATATAAAGGGTGATATTGTTGTTTCCTTTGTAATATGGTTTTATTTATCTTAAATTAGTGAGGCTCAATGTATGTTGGATGATTCGATTAAACATTCAAAGGGAGAAGTGTCTTATATTGGAAAAGATAAGAAGTTAAGGCTTTACATATCTAAATGGGTAATGGGTATTATGAAATTCATATTTAATATGAACATAACCATATCTAGATTATAGAAAACTTAAATAAGATGATAATATATGATGAAAATCATTGTATCAACCCATTATAGAATGTTGAAGGTGATGACATCATAAATGGAAAAGTATAAATTTGAATCTACCCTTGAATTCTTGAGTGTACAGATTTAAAGGGAATCCCATAAATAAAATAATATAACAATATGTCCTAGAAATCATTGAAAAACATGACCAATGCTGGTGGAAAGGCTTCTAGTACTATATTGAATCATTTTACTAAGTTTATGGAGTATCTAGCATATGATAATATTGAAGATATTTTCTTGGAAAAGGAAAATCTGGCTTGAAGATGTAGAGAATCGATAATTGATTTATCTTTCATAAATTCTACTATATTTAGTGTTTATACACTCTTTGATAATGGTTTGAGAACACTATAATTGAGTTGGGACTTCCTTGAAGTCTTTTGAATGAATTTTTGAAAATATATCTAGGTCTCTATGTTGTGTATGGATCATCTATATCCTATATAAACATCATCTATATGGGGATATATGAATGATTGTATAGGAACCATAATTATGTTCTAGTACTTTGTAAGGATCATCTATAATTTTCACAATAGTCATGTTTACTTCATAAGAATCAATATGGATATCAAGACATGATATTTATTCTACATAACCATTATCTAGCCTCAACATAATAATCATTTTCCAGCTTATGTAACCATTATCTAGAATAACCACAAGTATTAAATACTATATATATCCATCATTTTAGGCTATTTAACTAGCATATACTACCTATATAACCATACTTAATGAAATTATTTTAATCCAATAGACTAAAAATGATTTTTTCTAGATTTAATTATCTAAGGAATCATATTAAATGAGATGATGTAAAATCTATTCTTACATGATCTAAACATAAAAATCACAAAAATGGGATTTTGATTCAAGTAAGAAAAATGTGATGATGATCTTCAAGGTTGTGAAAATGAATATATGTGATGAATGATAAATGAACTTTCCATAATTCTCTAATTTGGATGAATGTTATATTTGAATATAATAGAGTTGAAATTCAAGTTCTGAAAAATCATATTTTTATTGAATCAATGATCCTATCTTATTTTGAGAAATAATAATGAGATGATCAAATATAGATTTTACTTTATAATGATAATAAATCTTTATGGGTTTTCAAGAGTAATATAGATTAAGTTCAATTTAATCATGAGCTATAACCTATTTCTTCAATCATTTTGAAACGATCTAAATGAATGAGTTTTATCTTATACAAGGATTATCAAAATTAGATCAATAATAATAAGATAGAAGGATTGGAATTTTACTAATACTAAAATGATAATAATACTAGATTTCAAGAAAGTAGGAAAATATTAAAAATTCCGATGCATATTGTATGTTCTCAATAACTAAATGTCACAAAATCTGTTATGATTCAAGGTGATTGGTTTGAAGAAGTAAAATAATGGTCAATATTCTACCGCTTATTAATATTTTTATGAGATGAACTCAGAATAAGAAGTAGTTATAGTGACTGAATCCAAGGATGGGTGTTCTGTTTAAATCCCATGTACCCAAGTTTTTAGTAGAGAGAATAATAAGTGAAAATATAAAGATAATTCTAAATATTTTGTAAAAAACACCTAAAGAAATATTTTCCCAATCTAAAATAAAAATTATATGTAAGAAGAAAAGGAAAATGAGTATTTTTTTATAAACCTTCGGGTTAATAAAGGGAAAAAATTGACTTAAAAGAAAAGTATTATTTGAGGATCATGGGTGTGCATCGCGCATGTAAATTTGGCTTTGAAATTATCTTGTATATATTTCACATTATGGAAAATTTATGATAATACTAAAAATGGAAGATGTTTCTATACCAAAAGTAAATACCATCAAAAACAAAAATGTATGGAAAATATGAGGGACCATTGTTCTTTAGAGGATCCGATAGAATTTTGAATCTTTTAAGGAAAAAGAAGTAGAGTAAGACACTTCAAGATATAGTTAAGTATATATAATCCAAACTAGTGATTAGTGGGAAATATTTGTTGGTTTTGGAAGAAAAATAAGAGGAAGAGAAAAAAGAGAGGAAGTTGAACACAACCTAAGAATACTCAGTGTATCAAAGCTATTTAGTGAACAATATCATACGCAAGTTTAGAGTTGTAATACCTATATAATATTATATGGTGTTCTATTAGGTTTATATTCACTAAAATAATTTCTGTGTTGTTTTATTTAAGAATGTTTAGTGAGTGGACAATAAATATAATTTGAATAAGATATACGAAGAAAGGTATAAAAAATTATTGAGTTGTAATTAGTTGTTTTGGAAGGTAATCAGGTTGTCTAGTATATCTATTTGAGGAGTTATATAATCTTTAGTGATGTTGTAAAATCTAATATAGAACTTTAGATTTACTTTAAGAGGAGAAGAATCCAATAAATACCATCTTGGGAGATTCTAGTTTTAGGACTAACAGAAGTAGTATAAATATCCCAAAAAATGTGTAATATTTTTTAGGCATGTTCACAGATGACATGTTATGAACACACCCACCTATGTAATATGATGATAATGGTTTAGGATAAAAATATTACACAACCCCTTGTAATTGATAAAAACATTCTAGTGGGAAATCTATGATTTGGATAATTACAAGTACATTAAGAAATATTTTTCCCACATTGTGGTGAAACCTTTTAAAAACATTGTGTACATTAATTTCCAAATTTTCTTGTTTTCATGTAGTGATTGTGGGTTGAGTTAACAAAATAAGATCTTATTGTGTCTTAACCAAGAAATAAGGTTTAATACCAATGCAATAACCCAAGTTGATCCTCCTCAATTAAATACCATGTTCCCTGAATTTTACAATACACAACTTTTAAACAAAGAAAATATAGACTGGTATAATGTATATATAAAATTAGAAGTTATAAAAACTAGTAAAAACATTATGTAATATAAATAAATAAATATATTTTTAAAAATAAACAAAAATAGATCACTTGAATTTAAATATCAACACAAATAGTACAACCAAATATCTAATAAAATAATTCATCATAGTTGAAAATTATTTTATAAAATGGATATATTTCATGTTTGATATATTTATGATTAACATTAATTTTAAAATAATAGTTAATATAAAAAAATTTTAAAAGTTTTTTCATGATATTTTGTGATTTTATTTTAATAGTATATTTATAATTATTTGGATTTGAATTTGAAAAAAAATCATCAACATTTTTGTATTTATCATAGTCAAATTTTCATAAGATGATTTTTTATTATTTTTCTGAAATAATTAATTTTCGGATGAGTAGTGAAAATACCAATTTTATTAATCCCCTCACTTTTATGAAATTTTATTATTATATGAATACATTTAATGTCTTTGAAAAATTTACCTATTAATTTACCTATTATAAATTATAAGTAATCTTTTTGAATTAATATTTTTAATTTATAAACTCATTCTCAACATTTTAATAATTTATGTAGCATTTTAATGAATACTGTATAATTCGATTATTTTGTTTAATTAATTATAACATGTTAAAATGAATTTTTTGGTTTATTTTATTTTTAACTAAATACTATTTTAATAATTATTATTATCCTAAATTCATTTAAATCAATGACCTTGATAATTCAACCTTATCATAAATCTTTTTTCATAAAAATAATCTTTTTCAAAAAAACAAGTTTTTTTGATAGATTTTAATAAAATTTATTTTCCAGAAAAATAATATTTTAATTGATAAATAATATTGATTATTTATAACTAGTGGGTCTAACTAATCAAATGTGGCACATTTTTTATCCTTAAAGGATAAATTACCTAGATTAAAACTAGTTACCATGGTGAAAACTAAAATGGTAAAAGTGAGTTATGTTATAGATAAAGGGTATAAAAAGTTTAAAAAGTGGTTATTTTTGAATGGTGGAGGTGTTTATCAACCCCTTATTCTATCCAATCCATTATTTACCAATTTTGGAGGAATTGGGTTTGATATTGACTTCCCATTACTGGATTGTTTAGAGTATTTACAAAAATTCCACTCCTTTTCACTTATAAAAGGAGCACTCCTCTACAAACTTACCCTATAATGCCCCAAATTTTCCGTGTATTATTTCTAAATATTATATGGAATCATTTCAAGAATGAGAATATAAATGTAGTGTGATTCTGAGGCACATGGTTCCTAGAATAAATGTTTGAAATATATTAAAATATTAAATATCAAACACATGTAGTTTTCTTGAAAAAGTGGGATAACTTCTAAATGGGTGCCCAAATCAGAAATCCTAGGTCACTGCTACATTCAAAGCATCAATTTTACCCTAAAAACGACCTAACATTGGATAGAGAAGGTCAACTGTGAAATGTTGTTTCCAAGTGTTTTAATAAATAAAATTAATTGAAAGATTTGTTTTATTTTAACAATTGATAGAGATGTAGTGATGTTTCTTTTTAATTAACCTTTTAAGCAGGGATCCAGGGTTATGCTCATAATCCTAGAATTCCTTGAAGGATATAGATAGAACCCTAGATAAATCTCCTTGTGAGGAATGATAGTGGAACTTGGATCAGAGATCGATAGATGCTATTCTTGATGATTCTCACCAACAGTGACAACATGACCATCAAAATTCTTCAGAAAATGATCCAACTCTGAGGTAAGGTATTGTTATTTGGAATTTATTTCATTGTTCATAGATTCAATGATGAAAATGGACCAACTAACAAAAAGGTTGATATATGGTTTTCTCATTCTTGTGGGATGGGATATGATTGTGGGTTTTATATCAGGGTTTTGATGATTGGGAATTGATTTTTTTTCTTGATCAATCTTATGGAATGAATCAAGGAAGTAATGAATAATGGATAAAGTTTGTTCCTTGGGTTGATCATTGTTCTTTTCTCCCCTGATGTTACTCACATTCTTTGTGGTTTATGAATGAACAATCATTGAACCTTTGAATCTTGGTGCAATGATCTGAAATTAAAGATTCCTCCGCATGACGACCTAGCGAAAGTGCGACAATGATGGTAATAGATGGATAAATGAAATTCAAGAGATATTTTATTTGGGAGATTTTTGTATGGGTGATCAGAATCAGTTTTCAGAGCCAATTGAAGGCTTGAAACCCACAGATTCGGTGTTGCAATGTCAAGATGACCTTGGATTTCTAATTTTGAGGCAATCAGAGCATTAGATCAAACACGAGGGGATCATCCAAGGTGCGTGGATGAAGAATAAAAGTTCTAGAAAATTACGATCAACATGACGTGTAACCCGGGGTTACATGGTGTGTGGACCCCATTAAGTAGTAGCTAGGGTTTTAGGAGTTATTTAAACACCACATGGTGTGTGACCGTACTACAAGACATGTAGGCCCTTCCTAGAGACTCATCATGTATATCAAGAGATACATGGACATGGAGAGTACAAGGGTTTCCTACAAAGAGTCTACCCCACCACATGGCTGGGACCATACCAGTTATATGGGTTACCCCATGTACTAGTACACGGGTAGGCGGATACGAGTTGACACCGTGTACTTGAACATGGCCAGAGTACATGGGTGGACCCCGGATGGAAGGACACCTCATGTGACCCTTAGACATGTCATGTACCCATCTTCTACACAACATATAGTTTTTACATGGTTCGTTGTACACGGAAAGTACCTAGGTTAAAGGAACATGGAGTGTGACCCTACAACATGACATATACTTTCTTATATATGGCTTGAGACACTTTTACACCATACCATGGACAGTTTTTGTTATGTGTTTTTTTCTATATCCTTCCCCAGAAGGTTAGTTGGTATCATTTTCTAATCATGGGAATTTAATCCCTTCAGTAAGAAATTTAGTTATAGACTTGTTTGAATCCCTTCCAAGAGACCTGGAGTAGGATCCTTAATTCATTCATCGTTCCATATGTAGATTATTTGGTATTTATGTGACCAACTTCACCGGGCGTCTATCCTCTACCTACCAGGTTAATTCATATGGAGTTGTTGGTATCACCCCATGTCCCTGGTTGTGATTCTAATCTGTGGTATTATATCTCTCTCTTCAGATCTATCAGCATATCTTTATCATGATAGTTTCCGAAAAATAGTACATCTTGGATAGACTTCATCAGTTCTATTAGACTCAGGAGTGTGTTCTCCTAGATTAATTCCTTATGGAATCTTTGAGCTGAATCAATAGCATGGGTATGTGGTATTTGTGGCTTACCTCGTGACTATGTGTCTTATTTTTTGTATATATAGATATTCCTGTTATATGTTTTGTATACATATACTATATAGAGATGACTATATCTTCCATTGTGTATTGCTTTGTGGTTTTGGGGTGTCTTGCTGAGTATATTATTACTCACCCCTGCATGGGATTTGCCTTCACATGTCATTTCTTATGAAAATGAGTGACCTTTTGATGAAGTCAAGGGAATTCCAGGACTGGACAAATCTTTGTGAGTTCAGACAGGCCGAGGTGTTCCTATGGTTTCAATCAGCAGTCCTAGTACCTATTCATTTATAGGTTGGACTTTGTAGTTTGCATACTCTTTCTTTGGGAGGGCTTGAATTCTGGCCCAGTTTACTTTAGTACGCTTTACTTTCCTATTTTACTCTATTCATTTGGATAGTGATATGTGTGTTTTTTTATCTTAGTGGCATTTACATTTTATCATTTTATGGGCTTGGGGATGTGTGTGTGCCTTCAGGTACATAGGCAATGCATCCTCTGTTAGTGATATGCCTACTCGGGGCTAGTCACCAGCCCCTGGCCTATTGGAGGTGGGATTGGGGAGTTGTAGCATAGGCCCCACTAGGAAGGGTCATGACAGAGTGGTATTAAAGATGTTTTGTTCTAATTTAGGAACAAGAGTCAGTGAGATTGGTTTGGGGAAACAGTGTTAAGTGTTTTGATTTTATTTTTCAGGCCAGGAACTCCAGTGTTTGTGTGGGGGGATGATGTACCCATATACATGGACTCGGATAACCTACTTCTCGACTCATATATGAGAACACTGGTTATAGGGAAAATAATGGTACATGCTTCATATAAGAATGGGTTGTGGTTCCTTGTCCTTCTTGAGTCATGTCTTCGGATATACTCATTAGACATATTGCATGTTAATTTCTTACAGGATGACCTTGAGCTTCATACCAGGTAGGATTCAACAGATCAATTGCGAGGATTAAACCCTTAGTTATGAGACTTATATACAAGGACCATTTCCCCAGATGATACTTCCAAGTGGTTCACCATCCATATCACCACCTATGGAGAAGCATGATGTTCCCAAAGTACCAGTAGAGTAGAAAAATAGGCTAAGCATGCTTCATGAATTTTAGAGACTGCGACCCCTCAGTTTCTGATGTGAGCCTGACCCTCAGGCGGTTGAAGACTGGCTTGAGGGAGTGACCCATGTTTTCCACCTAGTCTGGATACCAACAGATCAGATGGTAGTCTTAGCGGTGAGCCTTCTACATGGCTCAGCAGGGAAATGGTGGAGTTTGGATATCCAAACACATGACGAGGAGACTATTTCATGGAAAGAGTTAGATCATCTCTTTATAGAGATGTTATCATCAGTTACACTAAGAGAATTGTAAATACAAGAGATTCATTATCTTCAATAGGGTAGCATCACTATGGCTGATTATTCCTCGCAGTTCACCAACCTTTCTAGGTAATCGATAGATATGGTTAGAGATAAATACTTTAGGCATCAGACCTTCAAGTTAGGTTTGTGTAGAGAAATATGATCTTTCATATTCCCTCGGTGGATTCTGATGTATGATGGGGTTCTTGACTGAGCTTTCGTGGTTGGGAGTTTCATGGATGAGTAGGTGAAGTCTGTGGTATTCAGCAGTAGGTATGTTAGTGAATAGACCTCGGTAGTAGGGAGTCAACATCAATCCCAGGGATCTATACATGGGATAAATTTTACAATGAGATCCCAAGATATGGGATCTATAGTTCAGGGCTCATAGGGTGGTTGTAGTCATCTTAGGGAGAGAAGGTGCTATAAATGTGACGGTTGTGGACATATCATTTGAGATTTTCTAACATGCCATGTTGTTGATAGGGAAACAATGGATGGATAAAATATTCAGAGATAATGATGAGAGTATATAGATCCGTAAGGCAGTAGATGTGGAAGAGGAGCTAAGAGAGCAGCAGGAGGCGGTTGACATTTCGATTTTTTACCACAACCACCCCCAATAGGTCCTTGTTAGGCTCATGAAGCTTGAGGACAGGGGTGGGGATAACTGCATGCAGTCGAGGCATATGACCTAGGGGATCCAAGAATGATTTGAGGTAAGATATTTTCCTTTTATGATACAGTAATGATATAAATACTTGTTGGTCATTCCTTTATCACCACATATAATGTACAAGACCTAATGATTCTGTTTAATCTGTTGCCTCAACCCTTACGCTTGAAGACACCCACTGGAGAAGACTTGGTGATCACACATCTATAATGAAGGTGTGACCTGACCCTTGAAGATGAGAGTTTTAGTTTGAATCTCTTAGTGGTAGTGTTGAGGCATTACATCATCATTCTTGGTATGTATTCATTGTCTTCAGCCCATTCCTCGATTGATTATTTTTGGAAAAGGGTATGGTGTTTCAATAGCAATGGAATGAGGTTTTCCTTTGTTGGTGAAAGGGAATCCTAGGTAGCATAGGATGGATTCATGGAAAGGATGGTGCAACTGATTACTTATGAGTTAGCTACCCTGAACCTCATAGCAGTAGACGTTATGAGTTTTCAATTCCCAGCAGTGGTGGTATAATACAAGGATGTTTTTCCAAAAGATGTTCTATGTTTACCACCCTGTCCGGAGATAGAATTCTACATCGACTTACACCCTGGGATGACACTGATATTAGCACTAGCATATCGGTTGGCTCCTACAGATATTTTTGAGTTGAGGGTTCAGTTGGAGGAATTGCAGAGGAAGGGCTTTGTGAGACCCAGTGTTTCACCCTAGCGTCCCCAGTTTTGTTTTCCAAAAAGGAATATCTAAGCTTTTGGTTTTCTGTGGAATACCTATGCTTGAACCAGGTGATCATGAAAAACAAGTATTCACTACTAAGGATTTATGACCTCATTGATTAGTTGAGAGGGACACGATCACTACGGAAAAAAGGACTTTTTGCGACGTACTTTTTGTGACAGGAATAAATCTCGTCGCAACAAGTCCTTCCAAGTGGTTATTTGCGACGGGGGTAATGACCTGTCCCAAATAACCAATTATTTGCGACGGGATTTCGTCTCCCGTCGCAAAAAGATTAGCGCGGGTAGCGTGCCAAACCGCGTGAAGGTTATTTGCGATGGTGGGATCCCACCATCACAAATAGTGAAGTATTTGCGACGGGCCCCGTTGCAAATACCCGGCAGCGGTTAAAAGATTTTTGTGACAGGATGTCGTCCCATCGCAAAAGGGGTATCGGCAGGGTCTATTTGCGACGGCACCCGTCGCAAATAACTTTTTAACCGTCGACAGTAATTAATGCGGGTGTAGGTATTTGTGACGGGTCTCATCGCAAATAATCTAACCTATATATACCTCCATCCGTTTTTCCACTCATTCCTCTCAATTCTTAGATCCTCTTTCTCTCTGAACACTGATTTTAGAGGGAAAATTTTTCTAAGTTAATTTTTTTGTTCACGAAGAAGTTGTGAAGTCGTCTACATCAATAGAAAATCAAGCTTAAAGGTATTTATGTTTTATTTAATTTATTATTTATTTCATTTTTTTCTGTTAATTTTTATTATTATTGATTAGTTGTAATTATATTAAATTTAACTTGTTTTTTCATGAGTATTTATTTGTACTAATAAATTGAAATTTTTAGTACTGCTTTTTAATAATTAGTAGTAATTAATAATTATTAACGATAATTAGTAATGTATATAATAAATTTGTAGTAATTAATAATAATTGGTAATAAATAATAATAAATACTAATAATTAGTAATAAAAATTAATAATTATTAATAAATAGTAATAAATAGTAATAATGAGTAATAAATATTAATAATGAGTAATAAATAGTAATAATGAGTGATAAATAGTAATAAATTGTCATAAATTGTAATAAATTGTAATAATTAGTAATAAATTGTAATAATTAGTAATAAATTGTAATAATTAGTAATAAATTGTAATAATTAGTAATAAAGTGTAATAATTAGTAATAAATTGTAATAATTAGTAATAAATTGTAATAATTAGTAATAAATTGTAATAACGAGTAGTAAATAGTAATAATGAGTATTAAATAGTAATAAATTGTATTAATTAGTAATAAATTGTAATAATTAGTAATAAATTGTAATAATTAGTAATAAATTGTAATAATTATAATAAATTGTAATAAATTGTAATAAATTGTAATATTTAGTAATAAATTGTAATAATTACTAATAAATTGTAATAATTACTAATAATTAGTAATAAACTGTAATAATTAGAAATAAATTGTAATACATAGTAATAAATTGTAATAATTAGTAATAAATTGTAATAATTAGTAATAAACTATAATAATTAGTAATAAACTGTAATAATTACTAATAAATTGTAATTATTAGAAATAATTAGTAATAAATATCAATAAATAGCAATAATTAGTAATAAATAACAATAAATAGTAATAAATAGAAATAAATAGTGATAAATAAGAATAATTAGTAATAAGTATGAATAATTAGTAATAATTAAGAATAATTAGGAATAATTAGTAATAATTATTAATAAATTGTAATAATTAGTAATAAATGGTAATAATTAGTAATAAATACTAATAATTACTAATAATTACTAATAAATACTAATAATTAGAAATAATTTGCAATAATTAGGAATAATTAGCAATAATTAGAAATAAATAGAAATAATTAGAAATAATTAGGAATAATTAGCAATAATTAGTTATAATTAGCAATAATTAATAATTATTAGCAATAATTGGCAATAATTAGTATTAAATAGCAATAATTAGTAATAAATAGCAATAAATAGTAATTAATAGGAATAGTTAGTAATAATTAGTAATAATTAGTAATAATTTGTAATAATTAGTAATAATTAGTAATAATTAGTAATAAATAGGAATAAATAGTAATAAATATGAGTAATTAGTAATAATTAGGAATAAATAGTAATAGTTAGTAATAAATAGGAATAGTTAGGAATAAATAGTAATAGTTAGTAATAAATATGAATAGTTAGTATAAAATAGGAATAACTAGTAATAAATAGGAATAATTAGTAATAAATAGCAATAATTAGTAATAAATAGTAATAAATAGTAATAATTAGTAATAAATAGTAATAGTTAGTAATAAATAGGAATAGTTAGTAATAAATATGAATAATTAGTAATAAATATGAATAATTAGTAATAAATAGGTATAATTAGTAATAAATAGGAATAATTAGTAATAAATAGTAATAATTAGTAACAAATAGTAATAATTAGTAAAAATTATTAATAATTAGTTAGGAAAAGTTAAGAATAGTTAGAAAAAAATTTAATAAATTTTTATAAATTTTAAGAACTTGGCACAATTTCTAGTAGATTGACGACACTCCTTTTACTTGATGACTTTTCTCCTTTCAACTCTCACTAACTCAAAACATTATAAAAAATGTGCTGCTGCATAGGAATATTCAATCTCATATGCACAAGACTGGATATGTATTCGTAGGATCATATTTTTTATAATTCTTTCAGGCGGTGACAGTTAGAAGAAGTCGATTCATCGACGAAAAGGGGGCTCTTTTGTCCGACGGCTCATTTACTTGCATCTTTCTCACACTGAAATCAAAATGAAGAATCTGGTTAGAGATACGCATATTCATTCTTGTGCATATGAGAATGAAAATGCGTACCTCCGACCAGATTCTTCATTGTGATTTCAGTGTGAAAAAGATGCAAGTAAATGAGTCGTCGGACAAAAGAGTAGTCATCAATCAACTAGAAATTGTGTCGCCCTTAATTAATGGTAATTATTAAGAAGTAGTAGTTATTATTTATCTTATTTTTTCAGATCATGTTTTTATAATTTCTAATTATTCAAAAAAAGTGATGATTTTATATTTTGTAGAAAAATACGGAACAAGGAAGTCGACATCAGTCATTATTAGATGATCGTTCTTAGATAAATCAGCGCTAAGATCCAGATGGTTCTGGTTTAAATCTTGTATATATTGAGGGTGTTGAAGCTTTCTTAGCATTTTCATCATCAAAACTAGAATCTATTTTAGAAGGCACAATTAAGTGTCCTTATAAAAAATCTGCTCTAAGAACGTTTGACACATTTGACAAGGTTTGGGGACATCTCTTACGGTTTTAGTTTTCAACCAGATTTTTTTTGGTATCAACATGGTGAACACAATTCCAGAGAAGATACTAATAACTTGATTCCAGATCCATCACGGTTCCAGAAATTTTTACATGATGTTGTAGGTCCATCTGTTCAACAAACTGAAAATCATGATGATATTGATTTAACTACAGAGTTGGAACCATCTGAATTTTATGAGTTGTTAAGGTTTTCTGAGGATGTATTATATCCTGGTTGTAAGATAAAAAAATTTGAAAAGGTTGAAAAATTTATGGATATTAAATCAGATAATGCATTGTCAAAAAAATGTTTTGATCAGATATTTTATTTGGTTAAAACACTATTACCTGAAAGAAATGTTTTACCGACAAATTACTATGAGAGAAAGAGGTTAGTTCATAATCTAGGCCTTAGTTATCGGAATATTCATGCATGCATAAATGATTGCATCTTATATTCTGGTGAAAATGATTCGTTGGATAGTTGTCCCACATGTGGACAATTGAGTTATAAAGAAGCTTAACCAAGGAATTCTAGATCGATTCCTGTAAAACAATTGAGATATTTCCCCCTTAAACCCAGGCTGCAACGGTTATTTATGCCTCATAACATAGAGTCAATGATGTCATGGCACAAAACCAATATTTCAACCGGTAAAACCTTGAATCATCAATCTGATGGTGATTCATGGAAACATTTTGATAGTTTGCATCCGTCTTTTTCTTTAGAAGCCTGAAATGTGAAATTGGGTTTTTCTACTAACAGTTTATATCTGTTTGGTTCTTATGGTAGTTAGTATTCATGTTGACCTGTCTTTATAACTCCGTACAATCTACCTCCATGGATGTTGATGAAGGAGCCCTATATATTTTTGACCTTATTAATCCAAGGACTTATGAAAATGAATATTGATGTTTATTTGAAACCATTGATTGATGAGTTAAATGCATTGTGGAGTAATGGTGTTAGTATATATGATGTTGCTACGAAACAAAATTTTACATTAAAAGCTGCATTGATGTGGATGATTAGTGACTTTCCGGCATATGGCATGTTATCTGGCTAAAGTACACATGGTCCAAAATCATTTCCTTACTGTATGAAAGACAACAAAGCTTTTATGCTCATCAATAGAAAAAACCTTGCTATTTTTATTGTCAGCACAGATTTCTTCCAACCAATCATCATTTTCGAAGGAACAAGTCTCATTTCATAAAATGCACAATTGAAAGGGATGAACCTCCAAAAATGATCTCAGGTATAGAGTTAAAATCAGTTGTATTTTCATTACCTCCCATCACATTTGGGCCAACAGTAAACCAACAAAAAATTCATTTCGTTGAGAAAGAACATAATTGGATAAAACAAATCATTTTTTGGGATCTCCTATATTGGTCTGATTTGTTGGTCCGCCACATGTTGGATTTCATGTATATTGAGAAGAACTATTTTGATAATTTATTTCATATAGCACTACTGGAATTTAGCTTTTTCCCAACGGCAGTATACCAACGGTTTACTTAAACCGTTGGGATATTGAGTCTTTGCCAACGGTTTAAGAAAACCGTTGGCAAAGATAATTTCAGCAGAACTTTTCCCAACGGTTCACTGGAACCGTTGGGAAAAGGAGACATTTCCCAACGGTTCAATGGAACCGTTGGGAAAAGGCAGCTCAAAGTGTGCCTTTGCCAACGGTTTTTATAAACCGTTGGCAAAGGTTTCCCCCAAATTGCAGGCCGCGATCTCCTCTCCCCATTCACGTTACAGAGAGTTACAGAGCCCTAACGGGAGCAGCAGCAGCCGATTTTGGAGTACTGCCGGTCGGACCTTGAAGCTCTTTCTTCAGGTTATTCTTCTTTATCTCAAAAGGTATTCAAATGTTTGGATAGTATTGAAACTTATTTTTATTTTTCCCTTCAGTTTAGACGATTTTGGAGCTACTGCCGGCGCCTAAGGGTGAGTTTTATTGAAAATTCCTTTTTGGATTTTACCCTTTGAACATGGGATGTCATTTGTGAAAGGTTATATAAATCGAATTGATTGTTCGATTTCTGAATTGAATTGTAAAATAAATTAATTAAGGGTATTTTATGGTTTTCATTCCCCTTTTTAACACATGAATGCCAATTATTTTTTAACACATGTTTTAATTGTATTGCCTTGCCAATGTGAGTAAAGTAGAGACTATGCTATGAATCTATGAAATTGGATTGAATTTATCTTATATTTTATGTTACCATGTTAGATATATTATAACTAATGCATGTGATATCTTTATAGTCTTGTTAGGAGTGTTCTATTAAAAATTCCCATGTGAGTGCTTGAATTTTCATTGAATTGCTAGCCATTATGAGTTATGTTGATACCTTGATTATTTTCTTCCTTTATCGTTTACTTAAATGTATATTCTATTATAGTTAATGCCTATTGAATTGTTTATGACAAAATGACTTATATAAATTCGTTTTACAGAATGGACAGAAGTTGGATGTATGAAACCGATCGGATCTCAGATGATTTTCAAAACAATTTGGAGAGCTTTATAGATTTTGCATTTGACAATGCTTCAGATAGTGGTCGCATACACTGCCCATGTTCCAATTGTGTTGGTAGACCTTGGTTGAGCCGTGAAGAAGTCAGCTACCACATAACCAAAAATGGGTTTCAAGCAAACTACTTTCTGTGGTATCACAATGGGGAGAAAACGAAATCTCAAATTGGTGATGATCGAAATGAAAAGACTGGAATGGAGAATTTGTTAGATGATCGGTTTCCGTTTATTCGTCATCATGAAAAAGAAAGGATTTCGACTCAAGAAGACTTCGATATGAGGACAGCTGATGCATCTAGTGAAAATGATGATATTGATAGGGTGAAAAAATTGAATGATGCTGCCACGACTCCAGTATATCGGCAATGTGATAAAATGAAAAAGCTGGAATTTTTAATCCGATTATTTCATGGGAAAACTATGTATGGGATTTCTAATACAGCAATCGATTACATTCTTACCCTCTTGAAGGATTTACTTCCAGATGATGCAGATATTCCCTCAAACCACTATATGGCATGGAAGTTAGTTGAGGAACTTGGATTTTCAAGAAACAAAATTCATGCTTGCCCGAAAGATTGCAGTTTATTCTGGGAGGAAACCGCTGAACGAAATGATTGTATAAAATGTGGCACATCCCGCTGGAAGTCAAAATCTGATGGAACACCATCCCGCGTTCCACAGAAAGTAATGTGGCACTTTCCATTGATTCCCAGACTCCAGAATCTTTTTATGTCTGATGACATATCAATAAAAATGAGATGGCATGATACCGAGAGAAAGAAGACTGATGATGAGTTGGTTCATCCTGCAGATGGATTTGCATGGAAGAGATTTGATGCTCGACATCCTGATTTTGCAGCTGACGTGCGTAATGTGAGGCTGGGTCTTTCATGCGACGGTTTTAATCCGTTTGGGCAGATGCTTACTTCGCACAGCACATGGCCAGTTTTTATACACATTTATAATCTTCCCCCATGGTTGTGTATGAAAAAACCTTTCACTTTCATGAGTATACTCATATCTGGTCCTTCTGATCCTGGCATTGATATTGATGTATACATGCAACCTTTAATAAAAGAGTTGAAGCTTCTTTGGGATGTGGGTGTGCGCACATACGATGCATGTTCGAAAGACATATTTCAGATGCGCGCTGCGCTTATGTGGACAATCAATGATTTTCCGGCTTATGCAATGATGTCTGGATGGAGCACGAAGGGGAAACTGTCATGTCCAGTTTGTATGAAGAATACACGATCCAGAAGACTGAAACATCGTTGTAGTTTCAGTTTTATGGGACATCGACGATTTTTGCCAAAGGATCATCCATATAGAATGAATCGTCGAAGATTTGATAATACTATAGAGACCGATGATCCACCTCAGCGTATGTCTGGAACTGATGTGCTTAATGAATTGAAAGATTTCATTTTTTCGTTCGGGAAGGGTCAAATGAAATCTGGAAAGAGAAAGAATGTTTCCACAGAAACCTGTTACAATTGGAGGAAGAGGAGTATCTTTTTTGATTTGCCTTATTGGTCAACCAATTTGCTACGTCATTGCTTAGACGTAATGCATATTGAAAAGAATATATGTGAAATGTTGCTTTCAGTTCTTCTAAATGTCAAGGGGAAGACAAAAGATGATTTACGATCTCGACGTGACTTGGTGGATTGGGGCATCAGACCAGAATTGCATCCTGTGCGTATCAGTGAAAATAAATGGCAACTTCCATGTGCTTCTTATGTGATGACACCTACTGAAAAAAAAAACAATTTTTGGAAGTATTAGAGACTATTAGAGTTCCTGATGGCTATTCAAGCAACATATCTAAACGGGTCAACAGAAGAGAGTTGAAGCTAAAATCTTTGAAGACTCATGATTATCACGTTCTACTGCATGAGTTGCTTCCAATAGCAATCCGTCATCTTTTGTCCAATAATGTAAGGGTGGGTGTTATTCGGTTGTGCCATTTGTTTAGAGATCTTTGTGCTAAGAAGTTGTCGAAGTCTTTCTTGCAAAAAATGTTGACAGATGCCCCATTAATTTTGTGTGAGTTGGAGAAAATATTTCCCCCATCATTTTTCACATGCATGCTGCATCTGACTGTCCATATTCCAACTGAAATACTTCTCGGAGGACCTGTTTCTTTTCGTTGGATGTATCCAACTGAAAGAAATATGTTCACATTAAAGTCTTATGTTCGAAACAAGAATCATCCCGAAGGTTCTATCGTGAACGGTTACTTAGCTCAAGAATGTATGGATTTCTGTTCAATGTATTTGTCTGATCTTACTACAAGAATGAGCAGACCAATGAGAAATGAAGAAGAACAATATGAGCAAATTGAACCCAGTTTTCCATCACTTCCTCAAACAGGAGGAATTCCTGGATCATATACATTGAAGACATTAAGCCATGAAGAGCGGGAGATGGCACATCGCACAGTTTTGTTCAACTGTGATTTGTTCGATGACTATATCAGGTAACAAAATTGAATATGTATATCTTACATATATATCTGTTAAACTATTCATATTTTTTTATCTACAGGGAACATAAAACAATGATAAATAGGAAGCATCGTTCTTTATCTTTGAGAAGGAGAGAGACTTTGCATAGCAAAGAGTTTTCTGCTTGGTTAAAATTGAAGGTAAAAATATTACTGTTTAAATTAATTATTTCAATATTTACTTAAGTTTAGCTGTCATTTATATTGCAGGTATTGAGTTTGTCTGCTGACTCTGTCTCTGAGGAAATAAGAGCTTTGGCTTTTGGTCCTAATACCGTGGTTCGTGACTGTAAATCAATTGTTATCAATGGGTACAGATTTATTGTCACTGAACGAGCCAAAAACATGAGAACACAACATGATGGTATTATGGTTACTGCCACAACAGATTGTTATGCCAGCGCATCAGATAGTAGACCGCGACTTGAAAATGTGGGTTATTATGGAGTCGTTGAGAAAATAATAATATTGGATTATTACTCTCATGGACGAGTCACAATGATGAAATACCATTGGTTTGATTCGATGACGAGACATGGCACATTTATTGATGATTGTGGATTTCGAGTAATTAATATGACCCGCACTCTTGCAACCGAAGAACCATATGTGTTGGCATCAATGGCTAAACAAGTTTTTTATGTCAAAGATCAACTTCAACCTGAATTTGGTGTCGTAGTTGAAGTAATTCCAAGACATATTTTTGATGATGCTGATGATGGAATTGACACTGTCCCTATTGCCATTGGAACCAATCCATTTATTTCTTTTGAAGACTCCAATAGCTCAATTGTCAGAGTTGATTGTGAACCTGAAGTTGTGGTTGGAAATATATAGAATCATTCATCCATGTTCTCAATTATTTTGGTTTACCTCGAGTTGGGTTGTTAAGGTTGGTAATATTCATATTTATTTAGTATTGATCACAAATATGTTTTAGCTGACTTGACCGTTATGTGAATTTTCAATGTTTATTGGTTGCTGTTTTATTTGAATTGCATTTTCTAATTTGGAATTGAACTGTATTCAAACCAAATCAAACAATATTTCTAACTTGGTGAACATTACAACTTGTATGTTTTATTAAATTCATTCAAGCTCTTCTGAAACAATTGATAGCTAAATTACCAATGAATCCCCTCATTCCCTCATATATTTAGTTTTTTGGTTTACACATTAATTTTCTTTTTCTAATTAATTACATATTTGTTTTCCAATGCAGGAAATGAAGCCAATTGAAGAGAGACGAAGAAAAAAAATGGCGGAGAACAATCGTCGGATGGAGGAGATGGGCATTCCACCATTAGTGCCTACAGTGAGTACTTTATTTCAAATATATATATATATTTACAGAATATATAATGTCATGTGATTAATTTTTTTTGTAAACTTTTTTGTAGGATCCACCATTACGTCGACAGTTATTCGACGAGGAGCCTAGTACTGGTCCGAGTACTCAGGCCGGTGGTACGAGGAGGGTTCGTACCAGAGGTGGACATAGAGCTGCGCGTGCCCGACTAGACCCTGCCCCTCCCACTGACATTTCAGCCTTCCCACATTCTGATCCCGGTGTGTCGTTAGGGACACACGGGATATTTAGACCTCCCATGTTTTCGCTACCTTCTGCATCTTCTGCCCCATCATTTTCACATCCCATGATGATTCCCACTCCCCAGTCAGCATCAGGTCATACAGTTGTTCCATCTTCTTTTCCTTCTACTTCTGTCTCTCCGAGCTTTTATATTCCATCGTCTTCGACTCCTGTTCCACCAGAGGGTGTTCCATCAGGTTCTGTGGATCCGGCGCCACTCATTGATCAGACTAGCACAGGTATATTTATAAAACCCTATCAAATTTTTATAGTAATATTTATTTTCATTATAACATGTTTTGATAAAATGTTTGTTTTTCTTTCATGACAGATACATCTACTGAAAGGAGGCGGGGGCGGGGCCGTACATGCATGCGTTCGGTGTGGAACTGTCGCACACAGGTTATGGTGGAATATAATGAAGACAATCAGATGGTTGAGAAAACAGGGCAGCAATGTTGGAGTTTTATGGCGACGCTTGCCAAATACTCCGACATCATTCCCGTCAGCCCGCTGTCGTGGAGACATTTTCCACATGAGGTCAAAGATAGAGCTTGGGCAGAGATATGGGTAAAAAAATCTGTTGTATTTAATGCCATGAATTTTTTTTGTATTTATATAAATTAATATTTTCATTTCAGCTTCGATTTAATTTTCCTGATGGTGAGGGTGCACGAATGGAACGTCTAAAGGATTTAGGCGAGCTTTGGAGAGCCTACAAGCATGAGCTGTATATTGGCTGGCATGCTAGAGTTGGCACTGAGTTAGAGGCGGTACCAGTCGTGGATGATTGTCCTATAGAGCAGTATCGTCAGATGATTACTCATTGGACGAGTACCCAGTTTAAGGTATGAATTACATTTGAGGTATTTAAATAATAACTTTCAAGTTTTGCATTAATATTATCCTTTGCATTATCGAATTTTATTTAGGAATCATCTGGAAAAAATAAAAAAAACATTGATGCAAAAAAATACCTCCATACACTAGGACGCACGACGATGCCGGATCATGAGAGGCAGCAGGTATGACAATTGTTTATAAGTTTTCTTTACGACTTACATTTTCTTTTTTTTCCTCAATTATTTAATTATTTGCTGAAGTCTTTATATAAATTTTGTTTTCAATGTCATTGTAGAGGAAAGTACAAAATATTGAAGGACGTGTGCCTCGAGCAAAACTGTTTTGCTCGAGTAGACGAAAAAAGGATGGACGTGCTGTCAACGAAGCGACTCAGCAGCAGATTGTAAGTTTTAATCTGTTGATTTTATATTTTAATATCTATTTTGTAACTTAACAATATATTTATATTTGTAACAGGATGCTTTAGAGGCCCTCGATGCCCAAGAAGCAGACAATTTTGGGCCATCTGATCACTTACATCAGGTGTTGGGAGATGATCATTCTGGCAGAGTACGCTGCCGACCTAGGATAGCCCCGACGAGGTATTGGCCTGCCTCAGGTACGAGTTGTAGTGCCACCGAGCTGCAGCAAGTTAGGGCACAGGCAGAACAGGCTGAGAAAAGGGCCACAGAGACGGCAGAACAGTCTGCAAGGGCAAACAGTGCATTTATGAAATTTATTGAAGTTCTACGTCCAACACTTCCAGCAGAGGCCAGCCCAGCGATTGATGAATACATGTCGTCGATACATTCTATATATGGTGCACCAGGTGGCAGTTCCAGTGGTGGTCAGGCCGATGTCGAGCTTGAAGATGATGATGACGAGCAGTCTGATGCGGAAGAGGATGGAGATGAGGAGGGCGAGGAGGAGGGCGAAGGCGAGGAGGAAGGTTTTGTGGAGGGTGATGACGATGAGGAGGACGATGACGAGGGCGATGATGATGATGATGATGGAGATGGTGATGCTGATGTGGGACATATTGATCCGTTACATTTTTGACTTGAGATTTGATGTTTAATCTATTCTAGTTGTTGGTTTTATCTAGACTCGTAGTATAGTATTGTAGTTGAATTATTTTAATCAGTCGCCCGTATTTGTCGTCTGATTTCAGGCCATTCCGACATCGTTCGGCCCGTTTGGACCCCCCTCACGCGCGTTTACGAAGCGCGCGCATCACTTAAAACACTAATATTGAGCCGTACCGCGCAAACCGCACGTCCGATTGACGTGCCGTCTACGCGTACACGTCACGAATAATAATTAGAATGTTTCACGGTGGTTTCAGCTCAATCCGGAGACGCGGTGTGGCCGACACCACTCAAAGTGTCCGTCTTTTGTTTCAAAAGGACGTCATTTTAAGTGAAAAGAATCAACTGGCTTACGGAAAACCGACCAAACGCATTCCGAATCTGTTGATAATTTATCCCAACAATCCATGGGTCATATGTGACGTGTACGAGCCAACCCGGGATGAATCCGAGTCGCGGTGTGGCCGGGATAAGTTTAAGTGGCTCTCTTTTGTTTAAAATGAACACCATTTTAAGTACATACGGAAAAACGACCAAACGGATTCGGTTTCCGTTGAAACTTTAGGAGAACGATCCATGGGTCATATGTGACGTGTACGAATCAACCCCGCCACAATCGGAGACGCGGTGTGGCCGACACCACTCAAAAAGTGTCGGTCTTTTGTTTCAAAAAGACGTCATTTTAAGTGAAAATCATAAGTGTTTTTGATGATAGGAAATAGGGTGCCTAGAAGCTGGCCCAAGAAAAATTCAAAATGGACTGTTTAAGTCCACCGGCCAGCCGGTGTGAGACCACCGGCCAGCCGGTAAGGTCACCGGCCAGCCGGATCCAGCCCATCGGCCAGCCGGTGGACAAGGCAGAAGGCCTTGCCCTCTGCCAGGTGCCACCGGTCAGCCGGTGTCTGGCCACCGGCCAACCGGTGGGCCCAGACAGAATGGCATACCATCTGTCCAGACCACCGGCCAGCCGGTGCCAGACCACCGGCCAGCCGGTGGAACCCAGACAGAATAGCATGCTTCTGTCCAGACCACCGGCCAGCCGGTGGCTCAGCACCGGTCAGCCGGTGGAGCCAGAGAAATCCCTTGCTTCTGTCTGGTGCACCGGCCAGCCGGTGGATCAGCACCGGCCAGCCGGTGTGCTCAGTCAAACTGACCAGGCTTGCCCACTTGATCCCCAACGGCTCCGAAAACCCTCCAACGGCTATTTTGAAGTATTTGGGAGCATTTCTCCTATAAATAGACGTCCATGGATGCCGGGAACACTACCGATCATATACCGAAGCATACCAAATCTATTTTAATCATTTGAGGCTCCTACGACAATTCTCAAAGGCTACTTGAGATCCAATTGCCATCCTTGAAGCTTGGGCTGCCTCTACATCAACTACACTCACCTCTTGGCGCTCAAGGCTTCCTCTAGTTTGTTCTAAATTATTTACTTCAATTGTTTAGTTCTTAATTGGGTTTGTATTAAAACAAACCACCCTTTTTCTTCTTTCATTTTGGGTTTCTTGCTACAACCATAATAAAAAAGCAAGCTGTAAGAAGGTGATCTAGCCTACCTTAAAACGGCTAGTGGGTTTCTTGCTATAACCATTAAAAAGCAAGCGGTCGTATAAATCTCCTAACGGTTGAGTTGGGAGCGGAGACGTAGGCTTGAGTTTAAAGCCGAACCCCGTTATCAATTGTGTCTTGCCATTTTACTTTCCGCTGCATTTAAATTTGTTTTAAATTGTTAATTAATTTTAAAAAGGCAATTCACCCCCCCTCTTGCCATCACCTCCGACCCAACATCCATCAGTCATATGTGACATGTACGAGCCCACTCGGGCTCAATCCGAGTCGCGGTGTGGCCGGGATCAGTCTAAGTGGCTCTCTTTTGTTTAAAATGGACATCATTTTAAGTACATACGGAAAACCGACCAAACGCATTCGGTTTCCATTGAAACTTTAGGATAACGATTCATGGGTCATATGTGAGGTGTACGAATCATCCCCGCCACAATCCGAGGCGCGGTGTGGTCAACACTGCTCTAACTGTGTCTGTTTTGTTTAAAATGGGTAGGATTATAAGTGAAAAGAACTGGCATACGCAAAACCAACAAAACGCATTCGGTTTCCATTGAAACTTTAGGAGAACGATCCATGGGTCATATGTGACGTGTACCAATCATCCCCGTCTCAATCCGAGACGCGGTGTGGCCGACACCGCTCTAACTATGTCTCTTCTGTTTAAAATGGGCATGATTATAAGTGAAAAAGAACAACTGGCATACGCAAAACCGACCAAACGCATTCCGAATCTTTTGATCAATTATCACAACAATCCATGGGTCATATGTGACCTGTACGAGGCAACCCGGGTTCAATCCGAGTCGCGGTGTGGCCGAGATCAGTCTAAGTGGCTCTCTTTTGTTTAAAATGGACACCATTTTAAGTACATACGGAAAACCGACCAAACGCATTCGGTTTCCATTGAAACTTTAGGAGAACGATCCATGAGTCATATGTGACGTGTACGAATCATCCCCGCCTCAATCCGAGCCGCGGTGTGGCCGACACCGCTCTAACTGTGTCTGTTTTGTTTAAAATGGACAGGATTATAAGTGAAAAGAACAACTGGCATACGCAAAACCGACCAAACGCATTCAGAATCTTTTGATAATTTATCACAACGATCCATGGGTCATATGTGACGTGTACGAGCCAACCCGGGTCAATCCGAGTCGCGGTGTGACCGGGATCAGTCTAAATGGCTCTCTTTTGTTTAAAATGTACACCATTTTAAGTACATACGGAAAACCGACCAAACGCATTCGGTTTCCATTGTAACTTTAGGAGAACGATCCATGGGTCCTATGTGACGTGTACGAATCATCCCGCCTCAATCCGACATGCGGTGCGGCTGACACCACTCAAAGTGTCCGTCTTTTGTTTCAAAAGGACGTCATTTTAAGTGAAAAACATCAACTGACATACGGAAGACCGACCAAACGCATTCGGATTCTATCGATACTTTAGCACAACGATCCATGGGTCATATGTGACGTGTACAAGTCAACCCCGTCTTAATCTGAGATGTGGTGTGGCCGACACCGCTCTAACTATGTCTCTTTTGTTTAAAATGGACATGATTATAAATGAAAAGAACAACTGGCATACGCAAAACCGACCAAACGCATTCAGAATCTTTTGATAATTTATCACAATGATCCATGGGTCATATGTGACATGTACGAGCCAACCCGTGATGAATCTGAGTCGCGGTGTGGGCGGGATGAGTCTAAGTGTCACTCTTTTGTTTAAAATGGACAACATTTTAGGTACATACGGAAAACCGACCAAACGCATTCGGTTTCCATTTAAACTTTAGGAGAACGATCCATGAGTCATATGTGACGTGTACGAATCAACCCCGCCTCAATTGGAGACGCGGTGTGGTCGGCACCACTCATAGTGTCCGTCTTTTGTTTCAAAAGGACGTCATTTTAAGTGAAAAACATCAACTGGCATACGGAAAACCGACCAAACGCATTAGGATTCTGTCGATACTTTAGCACAACGATCCATGAGTCAAATGTGACGTGTACGAGTTAACCCCGCCTCAATCTGAGGTGCGGTGTGGCCGGTATCACTTCAGGTGTATGTATTTTGTTTAAAATGGACATCATTTGAGGTAAAACTATATGGTATAGAAAAAACCGATCATATTATGAATTGAATTTCAGATTCCACATATAATTGTCATCTAAATTTTAAATTGAATTCTATATGAATTATGTATGTTTATGAATTGTAATTTAATTATGGATTTGTATAGTTTCAGGATCCATTATATGTTAAATGTGTATGAATTTGTTCGTAATTGAATATGTATGTTTTATTTTATTAGTGGTACAATAGTTGGATCGAAAATGAGGTGAAAATGAGGTGAAAATGAGGTGAAAATGAGGTGAAAATGAGGCCTCATGACCTGTGGTGATGGACAGGGGACAGGGGGCTGTGCAAATTGCAGGGTGCTGCAATTTGCAGCATAGGTATGCCAACGGTTTCAAACCGTTGGCATATAAGTTTTTAGCATGTCTTTCCCAACGGTTTTAAACCGTTGGGAAAGACTTCACCAATTCCCAACCCACTTCACCAATTCCCAACGGTTGGAACCGTTGGGAAAATGTAAATTTTATGGCTCTATTGCCACGGTTTCCTGTAAACCGTTGGGAAAAGTTTTCCCAACGGCTTACTTCCCAACGGTTCTTAGAACCGTTGGGAAAACCTTTCCCAATGGTTTCAGGGGCTTTCCCAACGGTTCTGAACCGTTGGGAAATAGTGTATTTCCAGTAGTGTAGTCTTGGATACACCAGGTAAGACCATAGATACTATAAAAGCACGACTAGATCTTTCCCAAATTTACAGTTGACCAGAACTTGAACTATTTAAAAATGTCAGATCATAGAGGTTAATGAAGCCAAAATCAGCTTATACACTATCCAAAGAGAGTCACTTATTATTTTGTCAGTGGATGGTAGATTTGAGACTTCCATATGGCTATGCTTCTAATTTGGGAAGATGAGTTAAGAATGGTCATATTACCAGATTAAAAAGTCATGATTTTCATGTTATAATGGAAAGAATTATGCCGATTGGATTCAGAGGTTTGTTGAATTATATGATTTGGGATTCGATAAAAGACATATCATATTTTGTTTCGAGACATTTGTTTAGTGACAACAGACTACGACGCGCTAAGAAAACTGGAAGAAGATGTTGTTGTAATTATATGTAAACTAGAGAAAATCTTTCTGCATGTTTTCTTTGACTCAATGGAACATCTGATATTAAATTTTCCACATGAAGCTAAATGTGGAGGCCCAGTACAGTTTCGATGGATGTACCCATTCGAGAGATGCATAAAAAAATTGAAGAAAAAAGTACTTAACAAAGCATCAGTTGAAGGATCAATTGCTGAAGCTTATTTGCAAGAGGAAATTTCTTTTTTCTGCTCTAACTATTTTGAATCTGAATATCCTTCAAAACAAAACCGCATGGGACAGAATGAGGGAAAATTTTAATGATGAAATGGATAATAAATTATTAGTTTTTAATCATCCAAATCATGGTTTCGGTGGAGTTCAAGAATGATGGATTTCAGACGATGAACATCATATATCTCATATATATGTTCTGCTCAACTTTGAAAAAATGAAAACATTTGTACTATGAGTGCTTCTATCACCTATTATATAATTTCAATTAAAGTATGTAAACTTATTTTATTTATAGGTTATATGATAATCATATCAAGAAACAACTTCCACAAATTACAGCAGCTACTCTTGAAGAATGAAGACAAATTTTTTTTTCTTAATGGTTTTTAAAACTGGTAACATAAATTATTGATGGTTTAATATCAATTTAGTTTACTATTTATTATATTGATAATTGTTTTAAAAAATTTCATGTGTCTCAACATGCTGATAAAATTGATAAGCGACTATATATATTGAGTAACCCACCATCCAAAATGGTAAAATCTTATAATGCATTTGTGGTGAATGGTTTTAGATTTTATACATGTGCATATGGGGAAAAAAACAATGAACAGTGGAGTCTGTTTGAGAGGATCGCATCATAGAGAAACTGAAGTAGACTTTTTTGGATTTCTGGATGAAATTATTGAGCTATGTTATCTTGGACAGAATTACATAACGATGTTTAAATGTTGGTGGTTGGATACTGAGAGATGCTTGCGTGTTCAACCGACTCATGGAATCGTCGATTTTAAATATAAAAGTGTTCTTGCAGTAAATGAACCATTTTTACTAGCTCAACAGGAAAATCAACTTTATTATGCAAAGTACTGTACTACTTCAAGTGACCTGAGTGATTGTTGGAGCATAATAAAAATGAAATCTCGGGAAAATAAATTTACTCAAACTAAATGTGGTTTCTCTGAAGTGGAAGGAATTGAAATTTTAAAAGAGACTACTCAAAATCCATCTTTTTCACAAAGAAATGTGAATATCGATGATGACACCCCATAATTATGGGTCGATGGTGAAGAAGATGTAAATGATGTTACAAATGAATTTTAAATGACAAGGGATGATAGAAGTGAAACTCAAATGAATATCGATGATGCCGAGGAGGAATATGAATACATTGACATCGTCAGATATGAAGATGATGATGAAGGTGAACATTTACACAGTTAAATGCTGGTTATGATAATAACTAATATATATCTATATATAATAGTTATTTTTAACTATCTACTAACAACAATCATTTTGTGTTTTAGATTGAATCTGATCTATTTAGTGAGTTAGAAAAGGCTAAGCTACCTTTGGATGAGGGGGATGTGGGATCATCTGACTCTCAACCTACTGGTGGTTCAGGTGGTACGCGGAGGGGGTGCGGTCTTGCGGAACTGATGATTCCTGACCCTATCCCCAAGAGACATCCACGTCTTGGCTTCGATCCACACAC